>JAWZYV010018156.1:600000-976571 GCA_038373885.1 Cheiracanthium punctorium
GCAATAAATTGAAATTTCTGAATTTGTATCTGTGCACTTCCATTACGGCTACTCTTTCTTTTAAAAATTCTGTTGATTTTATACTGAGTATGTACTAAAAGCTCTCCCCAGGAAAAATGACAACAGACGCGAATTGTAAACAAACACTTCTCCTAGGCGACGAAACTAAATAACTGAAGTTGTTCCCAAAGGCAAAAGAAACTGATAGCCACTGATATCACTAAACACACGCATTCCAGTTTTCTTACGAAAACCCATGCAACGTTCGCCGTTTACGAATGCACGCACCCATTGTCTGAGAATATAATCAGAATGTAACTCATATAATCTCTTCACTTTCCTCTTTTAATGCAATTGCTCGAAATATTCAATAAACGTAAGTCATACTCTAATGATTTTTTTAAAATTAATTCTTTAATTTACGTTTTATAATTGGTTCAATGATCTCTTTAACTTGTGACTGAACGACGCGTCTATCGCGAATAATTCAATACTCAATAATTAACGTATTTTCTCAGTTTTTTTTCACCTTAACACATTATTACCATCGTAGGAATCCTCTTTATAGATTACATTAAATAGTGCAGGGATAAAAACTATGTGTTAAAGTTCCCATGAAATTTTCGCTCAAACAAAACCGCAAAATAAAGTATCGGAATATGAGTGAAAGAAAGTTCGAAATAAAGGAGGGCTGGGAGGGGAAAAAAATCATCTCAAGGCAGAACTCAGTATCAGCGATACAATTTCACTAATGATTTTTCTCCACTTCGTTAAAACTGGGGGCTTCACCGAAAAGCTAATTACGTTAATTGCCGACAAAAAGTAACGTCTGACTAAAAGAGATAATTTTCGGCACCCGTTTTTTATGCCGCCGATTTTAATTACGTTGACAGAATAAAAGAAATTGTCGGAAAAGCGTCGAGTTTGAAATTAGGCCGCCTGATAATAGATGATGTTGCGCCGAGGCTTAATCATTTGCTTACACTGAAGAGAGCGCTTCATTTGCTGCTGTTCTAACCAAATATTGTTACACGCCGATAAAGTACTTAGTGCGCTTAATTTCCAACCGTGTTTTTATGAATAGGGCTCCAAGACTGGGCTCAGTTCTGTGGGTTTTATGAGGATCAAGGACCTTTCCAAGATCATTTTATGTTTTACAGTGGATTATGCTTGTTATGTCGAGTATTTTTCAGGGTGAAGAAAGCTTCAATGTACATAAATATCTATCAGCTTAGTGACATCCATAGAAAGCGATTCTTTAAATGTATTTTGGCTGATTTTAGTCAGAAAACGGAAAATAAGAAATGTAATCGGACCACCTTGGTTTTTGTGTAAAACTAATTTGTATTTTCACAAAAAGACAAATAAGAAGAAAATATAAGGTATGCATTTTATACCTAAAAATAATTCTTCGTCTATAGTACGCTGAAGATAAAAAATACATCAAAATCTCAAAATAATTTTTTTTCATGATTGCAATACTATCCTTACATGGTACACGTTTGGAAAACAAGAAGATCAGTGGCCATTTAGTAAAATTGTTCCTTTTTTAGAATGAACATCATTTCGGCTGTAAAAAAATTGGGTAAAAACTTAAGTTATTCATTCACGCGCTGTGAAACGACCACAAAAATACGAAAAAAAAATTAAAGTACACGTATCACATATGCATCTTGCATCTTCAGAATATTTGCTATTTATTTTGCATATCTTATGAGTTCATATTCAATTCCTTACATCTAAAAAACACTTTTATATGGTATACCAGATTGTTTATTATTTCATAATTATTGTCCGCCATGCCAAACTATTTAATACAGTTTTAGTGCATATTTTCCTGCCCCGAAATACCACCTACTTGAATTATTTAGGGAATTTTATGAAGGTATGATATAGTATTTTCTGTACAAAGAAATAAGATCAACCACTAAGGGAAATTATCTCATTGTTCCGAAATGTGTTATGTAGATAGCTTGCAATCAAATTTGCAAATGATCAAGATTTTATCACTCCTGGATGAACAGCATAGGTTTTAAAACATCCAAACTGAGTATTCAGAGAATGAACAATAAAAAATATAGTTTAACAAACCAAAAAACACGCTTTAGTGATAAGTTGAACTAACTAAAAAGCGAAAAATAATTCTTAATATAGAAATAAATTAATGAACGAAAAATAATATTATTGTGAAAAAAGTGTGGGGCGCTTTGTGCTATATTTTTTGTATCATTTTTGTACTAATCGTACCGATCGAATATTTTCAAGAACTGAAATATAGGAGCACCCCCACGCTTTTTTCACAATAATACTATTTTTCGTTCATTAATTTATTTCTATATTAAAGAATTATTTTTCGCTTTTTAGTTAGTTCAATTTATCACTAAAGCGTGTTTTTTGGTTTTTTAAACTATATTTTTATTTTTCACTTTTTAGTTCGATTTGCTATAAAAGCGTGTTTTTTAGTTTTTTTAAACTGCATGTATTTTTTAATTTTCGATATCTCTCATAAGACACTAAGGAACACTAAGTTAGAAAGTACAAACTGTGAGATAATTTATTTTCACTGTGCACCAGTGGCGTAGCCAGGATTTTATTTCGGCGTGGGCTGGGTATCAAGTTCAATTGTAAGCTAAGTAAAGGGTCCCATTTCGGGGGGAAGCCCCCTAAGCCCCCCCTCTTGCTACGCCCCTGCTGAGCACCAAAGTATTAATCAACCTGCAGTCAAATGCTCCTTCCTCACTAAAAAGGAAAAGTAGGTCTCTAATCAACAAATAAAAGCGTGTTAAAAAGAATGGTCTTAACATGTTCTTGTACTCAACTCATCCATAATGTGATAGATCACGATATTTTGTAAAAATAAAATATTGCCGTGCCCAGGATTCGGACCTGGGTTATTGCGGCCACAACGCAATGTACCAACCACTATACGATCACGGCCACGGTATAAAAGGTTTTCTAAAGATTGTAATCTTTGGAAGTGTTCTACTTTCAATCAGGATAAGAAATGGGGAAATTATTTAATCCTGGCGATCCTGATCAGGATATTGAGATAAACTTATAAAATTATTGTATTGTCACTGATTCTTCATAAATGTACAAAGTTCAAATTAAATCTGACCGTTTAAAGTGTCCCAAATTTGAGTTTAAAGGAGTCGCTTACAAACATACATACAGGTGAAGCTAATAAATAAAAGAGTGTTAAAATCAGGATAATGGGATACACTTATCAAATTATTGTATTGTCATCGATCCTTGATATATCTACATAATTAAGTTAAAATTAGTTTAAATTAAATCAGCATTATTAGTTTAAAATTATGTATATTATTAGTTTAAATTAAATTAAATTAGTTTAAATTAGTTAAAATTAATTATTTAAATTAACTTAAGTTTAAATTAAATCTGACCGTTTAAAGTGGGTCAAAATTGAGTTCAAAGGAGTCGGTTACAAACATACAAGCATACAAACATACAAATATACATACATTTGAAGCTAATAAAAGCGTGCTAAAAAAGAAATTCCAACTCCAGGGTGCAATTTCCATTCAAAAATTTATTCTGTCTATTTAACTGAAAATAAAGATTTATCAGTTTTTAAAGAAAACCGTGCAATCGGCATGAAGAGCGTGAAAATGCACAAATTCTAGGTTGCAGCCGCACGCACAGTCGTTAACTGACTGGTAATAATCTGTAAGCTCCACACGAAGATGGTATTCCCTCTAAAAAATGGCGTGGCACGTAGGCGGAACAACTATGAACGTGGCTGATGCATCATTTGATTAGTAAACTATTTGTGAATGATCCGACGTATATCCGAATGTATGAATCATAGACCGATTATCAAAATATCGGAGTTTGAAATTATGACACCCCCTGGACATCCTTACCAACACTCAACGACGATCGTCTTTTCACGGTTTTCTCGTTTGTTCAACAACAATCGCATGGACCGTAATTAAATTATGGTCAGCAGTATGTACTGCTTTAAATGTAACAATGATAGGATGCCCAGTAATGGCGTATCTGATTAAATCCACCAAAGGCAGGTCTTTCCTAATCATAGGCGCACCCATGGAGGGGGCTATGGGCGCTGAAGCCGCCCCCTAAAGGTAGAAAGTTAGAAGTGAAAAGCGTTAAAAAAATGAAAGTTGTCGCTAATGAATTAATTTTTTTTAGTTCTTTCTTTTTCTAATTGTCTTGAAATTATTTCTAACCAAAAAAGACATTTATTTAAAAAGTTTTTAAATAAATACTTACAGTTAGTTCAAAAACTGTTACACACGATCACAACGTTGCTCAAAAGATAATTCTTTATGACTCTAATGAGTTGCATTGCTTGTGTTCTATGGAACAGTCAAGTGGTACCGAATATTTTGACGTTATAAGAGAGTTGTAACCAATCGGGGTCACTATGACCGAGTTCAGCAGTATTTGTATGTAGCCCAGCCCCCCCCTAAACTAAAATCCTGGATGCACCACAGTTCCTAATGCAATTTGAGGATAACTACTTCCAGGCATTCTCAAAAAGGTGATTTTTTTTTATTATGTGGATCCATTTCGATGTACGTGGTGCACTTTCAGCCATGATAACATCACAAATCCTGTTGTGTGACTTTAATTTTCGCTGAGCAAACTTTCAATACGATGGTGCACTGCCACACATGACAATCGTTTTTACTGATTCTCTTTCTGTTCAAGTTCATCCTTGGCTAGAAAGCTAGTGAAATCTGTCTCTATCAGGGCACACTTAAGACTTGTCGACAAATGCTTTAGATAATAGCAGCGGTTTCATCTATTTAATGGGAGAATAGGGGAGAATCCAGCTTAAAATTCCAAAATACAGACCATCTGCGAATTAAGCGATTCCATTCCTGAGTGAATACCAATTTGCATAAGTGACAGGTGACTCAAAGCATTATTTATTTTTCTGGTGCATGTGGCTGCTTCCTCTAAATCAACTGTAAACTCTAAAGCTTGTGTTCTCACATAAATGTATATTGCATCGTATGAGTTTTATCCCTTACACATTCCCTTTGTTGGTGTGAGGAATTTTTTTGTCAACGAATATAATTTTCAAAGTGAAAGAGGATAATAATACAAATAAATGTATTTTATTCTCAATTTAAGAGAATAAAAATTGCCTTCCATATGACTATTGCTGAAACTGCAATAACTTTAAAATAAAATATAAGTACGTTTCTTTTTACTTGACAAAAAAAAGCATATACTAATACCTTTAATTGAACATTATTAGTACCTTAGTAATTTTCCCTTATCTCTCAATTCCCATGTTATAGAAAAACTAACATGCAGACAGAACACTATACTTACCCTAGTTGTATAATTTTTATAGATCACAAGTAAAAAAAATATGACACTGTACTTACTGTGACTTATGACTATATTTGCTGTGTGAAAGATATTCTGTAAGAAAGGAAATTTTACACCCAATTAAGCAAGGGAAACAAGATTCTATCAAAGTAAATAAAAAAGGGTAAGACATCAAATACTTCTTGGGATGCATAGCACAAAAATTCTTTAATTATAATAATAATAAATGTGTAGGTTTCCAGGGTCGCGGTGGCTTACGTTACGCCACTGTATGCAGAATTTATGACTCAAAAAGGTTTCATCATGAAATTTAAATATTAATAAAGCCATGAATGTACAGCCACACTTGATAGCATGCTTCTTTATTTTACTATAAGTGATCTAATAATAGGGCCAGACACAGAAATGCAACACTATGACAAACTAATCCTAGCTGAAATTTGAAATCTTTCGGTCGAACGATGACAGTAAATAAGCGCACCACTTAATGGGATGTAAAAGGGCAGCAAACACCTCAGAGCGGCTTCTGAGACAACATTCATTTCATAAATCAAATAGGGCGAGGGAAATATTTTAAATTTCATCCAAATTTCCGGGCTTCGCAAATACATGCATACATTTGCTCGATAAACATTTAAAATGCGATTTCTGTTTATAATACAAAATAATTTGAAGGAGAGGGGAGTCGGTAATAAATCACTTACCGATGTAAATTTTATGTGCATACCATATTGAGAAACAAGAAGGCTGAGAAATATTAATTTTCCACGACGCTTTCTTCATATTTACATTTCTTCTCCGAGAAAGAAAATATTGGATGGAAAACATTCCTTCCGCTTTCTTATAATAAGAAGGAGCTGTATAAAATGTGTACATATAAATTCCTGTCATTTCAACTTTTAGGAAATGTGATAAAGAAACATGAAATTCACTTTGGCTGGATTAATTGTCACCCAGTGTGTTTGTTTTTTACATTTCTACTGCAAACAGGCAAAAAAGAACTATTTTTTTAAGTTCCACTAAATATAGTTTACAGTGAACATCCTATACGGGTTCATATAAAGAAAATACATACTGAAAAGTCATAGGGTGAGTATGTATAATTAAGTTTTGTCATAGATCAGCTTTCCAACCAACATTTCAACACCTTTACTATCTGACGTAATCCAAACTTATTTCTTTCTTTACTATACTTTTTTAATGCAAGTTGTACTATATACTCTAATAAACGATAAATCGACACAAGTTATGAAATTTTACAAAAAAAAAAAAAAAAAAAGAAAATTACTCAATATTCAACCGCATTGCACCATTTCCTCAAGTGCGACTTATTTAGGATATTATAAGGTTTTTTGTCTAAAAATTCCATAACAAGCATGGGTTTATCTTTGCTGAAAGTGTAACACAGCTTGTGATGATACATTCTAAAAATTGGTGTCCTTAACCCTTTGAGGTGCAACCCTTTCCCAATGCTGAAAAAAGGGCAGGCGTTGCCATCGCTCGACTTAACTACCAGCAAGATGGCGGACGATCGAAACGTTCATCGCGTGCCACAGATCTAGAGACCCATTTCTTTTATGCAGCTGGCTGTGCGACACAGTCAGCTGCGTATTTAAATCGCGGCTGGCTGTGTCAGCCAGCTGCGAATTTAAATCGCGCGTTAAAGGGTTAAATAGTCTAACATATAAAGCGCAGGAGAACTCCGCTATTTTAAATACGCCGAGCTTCCCAACAAATAACGGCAAACCCTATCCAACACATCATCATCCCCGGAAAGTTGTTAGGAGAAGCCAACCTATATACATACTATCTTAATCGAGTCCCACAGGCTAATCTGGTCGCCACATCTGACCACAATTTCTACGCAATGGCATGTAACCCAATAGTATCAACCCTCTTTTTAGAGAAGGAAGTCGATAAAGCAAAAGAGTAGATAAGAAAGAAAAAGGGGAAGCGCTAGAGAGGGAAAAAAAAAAGTGAAGAAATTTTCTCCTGCAAACATTGGGTGGTCGGAGCCTGATTTATAGTGCAGACAGCAGACACTTAATATGGCGTTGTTGGACGGCCATAACTCGTGCAACCCCTCGCCTGGGTCTGTTTTTGTTCAGGGATGGAGACCTCCCTTGCTACCTATCCATCCCCGCCTGTCACTGTCTAATACGGTTTTTTATACGCATTTGTTCCTACACATTTTGATCAAAGCTTACGTGTTATTTTTTATTATTACTCGAGATAAACAAGTACGCCGAGGTGATTAAATGTATCAGTTACGTTTGGAGAGATAGTGAAGTTTTTGCTTTTAACCTACTCCAACGCCAAAGCTCCTTATTTTCAGTGGCGGATCCAGAAGAGTTTCAGGAGATGGGTGATAAATCTAATGAAATATTTTATCAGAGATGGGTCATTCTTTTTTTTTTCTCTCTATCTAAAGCTCATTTTAATTTTAACGTATTTGTTTTTACCTGTTCATTCTCATCGTTGAAAAAACTCAACGCAGAAGTTATTGGATCATTGTTGCTTTCCAGCATGGATCTTTGAATTCTTCGCTGGCACCCAGTGTTCTGCTTGCTTATTTGCCGGTCTGGTTAATTTCAAAGGATATCCTTTGTTTTGTCAAAAATGTGCCGTTATTTATCCAAAGAGCTTGTTTTTTTTTTTTTTTTTTTAGTTAGAGCGTAAGCAGAAACGTGTGAAACATTCAGGAAGGAGTCTGGTGCTTTTAAAAGTAAACCAAAGTACCATCTTCAAGCATGTTAAGAACATTCACCGCCAAGTTTAAATGAACAGGCTCAGTGACTGATGACAAAGTAAGCATGAAGACACCTTGAGGAAGAGACAAAGACAGCAAGGACGTTCGAAAACATCACCACTGTCAAAACAATAACGGAAGAAAAACCAATGAGGTTTATCGGTGTGACGTCATTTTTCCACCAACACGTGACCTTTCGGCTGTGTTGATGAGTAGCCCTGTAATCTGATTGGCTGAAGTGTATATTTTCCATCGACACGTGGCTGAAATAGCCTCGTCTCAGTATAAGTTTTAATATGTTAGCACTTTTTAATGGGAATCTTTGGAGAGATATCTTTTTGCAGTCATGTACAGGTTCCAGAGAGTTATTGAAACATTCGTAGGCAGCACAATACAGAGGCATAATTATTACTTTTTTGATTTTGCGCTTATTACCAAGAGTCCAGCACATAAGCCTATGGAGAAATGGTTGTTTGTTTTCCACCGTCACGTGACTTTTATAGCCTCGAACCCAAGGAGGCGATATCCTCCATTATATCAAATTGACAGTTGGCTCAACAACTTCATAATTTCAACGATGGACTTTTTGAACTTCATATAGCCCTGACTTACCACAGCTTTCATTTTATGGAGCTACGTCACAGAGATCGACCCAAGATCATCGAATAGCTGAAAATAATGATAACAAGTGTACTGAGGTCGATTTCAAAGGATCAACTCAAGCAGGTTATCCCGATTTTAGAGTAGAGACTTCATTTCTTTGTCTACTCAGATGGTAAACACTCAATGAATTAATTTTTTTATCTTCTTTTACTCTCCTGTGTAAATACTGAGAATTCTGAACAATTACCCTTTTCCGTTCAAAAGTTTTATTTTCTTTTCCTATATCATGTTAATCACTCTGAATAACGTAGCCAGTAGCAACACATCTCACAAATGATCTGTTTTTTTTTTTAATTCCAAATGTATAATTTCAACCCAAAGCAATATATTTCATTTATTATTTTTAATCCTTTAAATATTCCTCGTAATTCAAGAAAACACTGAAACAAAACCTACATTTTAAAGTGAAAAATCCTTTTCTTTAGAAAATATTAATCAGATTAAGACCGGCAACTTTGTTTTGCTTTCCTGCAATCAAAAATATCCAAAGTTGCTGAAGAAAGAAAAATACTGAGAGGAAACTCACCGGTAATGATTCCAAGCACTTTATACGCCACTTTTATTAAGAGTGGGATCCCCGTTTTTGTCAAATTAAGGCAACGATCACGCGTTTGCAACCACGGGGAAAATGTGGATAATTGCTCGTTATATATCAAAGTTTCGAAAGAACCGTGGATATCATTCGTTCGTTTTCTTAGGATGGTGAACCTACGCGCCTGATTTCATTAATTACAGCTAATTATCTGAATGCGAGCCAAAGACGGGGGGGATGTTTAAAAGCGGCGTCTGCACTTTTTTTCTAACAAAAAAAGGACCCGCTTCCCGATTTTGAATAAAAGAGACAAGAAAAATAATAATAAAAAAAATTTACTGAGTTAGGAGATCATTTTTGCATTTACGAAAATTAACTCTTGATTAAAACACGGTTCCACACCTTTCGTTGAGTCTGAAGCATGTACCTTTCAGTTTTAATTCAACGTCTCTTTTTGTTCTTGATCATTATATAAAGCAAATCAACAGTTGTCAGATTGTTTCATATAGAATTTTTTTTTGCCGTTTGTATAAAGTAAATTTCGGCTTTCTGCAGCATGTTTTAAAAAGTGAAAAACTTAAAATGATGATAATAAATCATTTTCCTAGCATCCGATTAACGTTAATATCTCATTTTCAATTTTCAGCATACCGGGTGAGATGAGTAAAGAGTATAGAAAATGATTAGTTCTTCGATTTTTTTTTCATAAATGCAGTTTATTCTTCATGTATATTGATTGCACACATTTTTGAAAAAATTAAGCTGTTTAATTACTGCCATAGTTACATAATTCTATTAAATATGCTAAAGATGAAAAAGACTTTTAATTTTACTATGTATGACTGTGAATGTTTCAAAAATTCTCTTTAAATATTTTTAGACGATATTTACTGCGCAAATAAAACAGTTTTCATTTAATCGCATGTAGTGTTGTGCTTTAATGAATTTCAATCTTACATTTGTATGATTTCTTACGAAACACTTTTTTATCTGCAACCCCTAGGCATATTACTTCTTTACAACTGAAAATGTTTATCTTAAAAAAGTATGCATGATGAACGATTGTATGCGTGTTTTTCAAAGTTTCTCGTGTACCCTATACGAAAGTTCAATACATGCACAGTTAAATTTATAAAAAAAAAGCATTCAATATAACAAGGAATCATGCTGTAAACATCTGCAATATCTTTTAAGGTGATTTTGCTATTCTTGTACAGTTTTAATGAAAGTACAATTCATAATGGTCTACAAGATTTTAAATTTAAAAATTGCATTTCTTTGTAGTCGTTCATTATTTTTCAAGACAGCGAATGTTATTATAATTGATTTTCTTTTTATCATATGTTTTAAATGTTGGGGAAACTCTTGTATCTGGGCCGGCTATTTTTAATTTCCAGTAGCTTTGCCTAAAAATAACTTACAGCAATAGAAATCGTTTGTATATTTTAAGTTCTTCATTCTCTTTAAATACAAATCACTCACTGCAAGAATCTACATTTTTTTCTTCCTGATATTGAAATTTTAAAACAAAATTACAAATAGCTCTAAGTACAGTAAGGTACTGTACTAGGTAGAGTAGGTAGCCCTAGGTACCTATTGTATCAGTTATTTTCGAAAACTGAAATTGTTTTTCGCAATAATAATAATAACAATAATAATAAGAATAATAATAGTAAAACAATTTATTTGCATGATTTTTTTTCACGCACAATTTTTAGAGCCTCCTACATAGCTGCCAACTCTTCCGGTTTTTCCGGAAGATTTTTCACCACTATCTTCAAACAGTTTTATTTTACAATAAAATTTTGGACTTATTTTAAGCTTAAATTCGTAAGTAAAAATTAGTGGTGGAAAATCTTCCGGAAAAACCGGAAGAGTTGGCAGCTATGCTCCTAAGGAATAAATGCTAGTTGTAGGCAGTATCTAAAAGAAAGATATGTTTATTATTCTGCACTGTAATTCACAAATCTAACACCAAAAGTAAATAACAAGCATTGGATTTCTCCAAGAGTTTTTGGTGAGTGAAATGTCACATTTGCAACTGCTTTGTGGATAAACTTTAAATTTTATGGCATATGTTCTAAAATTACGTTTAAAAAAATATCAGTCAATGTCCATGAATTTATTGGTATTAAACTAAACTTCTATTATCTTTGACTGCAAAATAAAACGTTTCTCGTGCGTTTGTTTTTACGAACACACGCACACACACATATTATAAAAAGGACTACACTGTGCATAAAGATAAATTAACAATAGTAAATTTTTAGCAGCCAAACATTTTTCTCTTTAAATGAATCACAAGCATACACTGACAGAAATGTATCTTCTGTTGCATGGAATTTTGTAAGGTGTCATTTTACCAAATTTCCTAGTTAAAATGCATTCAGTGTTAAAAAAGAAAAAAAATCTGCATTTGGTATTGTTACTTTCAAAATTCCAGAACTATTTTTTAAACAAACAAGAGTATTTACATATATTATATATATATATATATATAATTAAAAACTATCAAAGAGTCATTTTTTTACCGACAAATAACAGACTCCGTTTTATGTTAGTATCAATGGTATGACTACACTGTATTAAACAATTTTTAATCAGGCCATTTACTATGTCTTTAATCTGAAGTCGTTGTACGAATTTGCCATTTTAATGGACTTTTTAATGTTTTTTAAAGTTTTTTGTTTTAATTTATCTTGTCGTCATTATTTAGCATTGCTTATTGTTGCGATCCAAACACAAAAAGATTTAAAATTTCTTTATAAACTTCAATTTCCACATCCAGAAGGCATTTATTCTCAACACTGTCAAAGAATACAACACATAAGCAATTCACTAAAAGCAAAGTACAAAGGAATTAGAAAATACTTTTTCCCCCAAAGTACGTCAAGTACTAAAATGACCACTAATCGCAATGGTTGTCATAATATAAGAAAAAAAGGAGAAATTCTTAGAGACCCTACACACTTGCAGATACTTATTTCCCTTGTACATCAATATTGTTACAGATTACTTCGGGGACTGTGGCAAAAAATTAATCACTGGGAGTAATTAATAATAAAAAGTAATGTATTCCCTCCCGAAAATATTAGCCGATTAGTTTTAGGAGTGGTCCTTGTCACCTTCGATTAATTTCTTGCGTAGTGACATAATTAAAGACATTATTAAACAAGGTCACAGCAAATTCTTTATAATGATAGCAAATTATATTGCAAGATAAAATGATCTGCAGAAAAGGCAATTTTTTCATCAATAAAGGCTTTAGTTGACAACCGCGTGTTGCTTAATGATTCTTTCAGAAGACTATTTTTTATCTTTCTCTCTGCAGTATCATTATTAAGCTGGCATCCTTTTCCGGCGCTGGCAAAAGCGATATTAATGCATTTAGTTATTGAAGGGAGGGGTATTTTTAACTAAGTAGCCTTTTTATAGAGAATTTGAATGTTTCATTGAAGGTTTATCATTTATCACTGTATAAAATAAGATTTATTGTTAGGCAGAAACTCGACTTCTTTCCGCACGCTAAATAAGAAAGTAATGTTCATTTTTATCGAAGATGGGGACTTGGTGTTTTCCTAAATAAGCTTCATATTTCTTACCGATTTAGAAAACAGTGACGACAGCATGTATTAAAATAGATTGAATAAGTATCTGCGGTCTTCACATTCACGGATTTAATTTTTACGACACAGTATGCAAGGAAAGCTGCAACGATTCTAAGCCAGATTTAGTGGAATTGTGACTATCCCTATCGGAAACTGAAAGGTCTTTGTCAAAGACTTTCGAATCTTTATATTCCCAATGCGGGTACTTGCAGTGTAGATATAAACCAGAGCAAAATCCAGAAGTATTGGGTATTTTATTATAGAAGCATCTTATAGGTGGGCCAACATTGCCTCTTACAACACCGATGAAGTTCGGAGTCTCCTAATTTTGAAGCAATTCCAGATGAAAGACCTGCACCCTAATTTGCACCACCAAAATTATCATTTTAACATCAAGAATATTAGAACCACAAACAGATTTTGCGCGTACGAAATCGAGAGATACCACCTTCTTAATTGCTGGCTGGAGACAATGCAGCCTTAGTTAGCAGCCTTAGATTTTCGTTGTAGTAGTGGTAGCCAAACTTCCACCAATTGGGCCATTGTGGGGCAGAATTTCCGCTCTTGTAAGAGCAATAGCATCTGTACGGGGTTTTTAGGGGTATTCTTGGGGTCTCATAAGTATTGAGACCGAAATGCTTTGAAATGTATCTAGTTATGAGAGTATACACTTGTAATTGTGAAATGTGTGTATGCTCTTTTATGAGGACGGAATTAGAACTGAAGAAGACTGGATATTCAAAGTTTTCCACTCTTTTTCCCTGTATGTTATCGCATAAAAAAGTAGGTTTCACGTAGAGAAATAAAAAACGACAGTAGAAGATTGCGATACATTTTTAAATCTTCGTCCACAACTGAGTCTCTTTTTGGGGTAAACACAGGTATTGTCATAAATATTTTCGATGCCACTGTAAATGTATTATAGCCAAAAACCTGACATAATTACTAAAAGTAATTAATAATTTTTCAAAGCCTGTTCTCTCTCTCTCTCTCTCTCTCTCTCTCTCTCTGTCTATATATATATAGTCACACTTGGTAGAAAAAGCAACCAAAGCATTCATCTATTCAAAAGTGAATCATCAACGGTAGAACTGTATTAAGCTTTAAGTATTAAATGTTTCATTCTAACTAGAGAAGTGCGCAAAAAACTGTTTCTGTTTTTATTCGGAATCCCTTTAATATAGTAAAAAGCAGGCACTTCAATTAATGATCTTTGTTCAGTGACTTTGTCTATTCACCCATTAAAAGGCAACCCTCAAGGGGGTATGGTGCGTCAGAGTCAGGGATTTCACACTCTGAGGTTGCTGCCTCTCGAGAGAACGGTCAGACTTCGATTGACTAACTGATTACTTTTATGCCGCATTGATTATTCGCACATTGTTTGTCTACTTGACACCAATAAATCGAAGATTTTGGTAATCGTAACTTTTTACTCAAAGGAAAAATCCTTAAGAAAGCCCATTTAAGTTGCTGCTTGTTCTCGAGGTTCTTTGATTATTTCTATTATTTTTGATAGCTATTGTAGTTACTGAAAAAACCCCAGATAAATGATGGAGATCGGGTGGAATAATATTCTAGTTTTAATTAATTATGCTAACTAGTTATATTTAATGGCGCAACTGATATGCTATATATTTATAGGGCCTATAATTTTTTAATTACGCATTTTTAACAACCAACGAATCGAGATTTTTTTCAAAGTACGTATACCTAATTTTTTGTAAAAATTTAAAACTACGTCCTTTCTACCCTTCCTCTATATTCATATACATGTACGTGCAATATATATTTATAATATCATGGAATATCACCTGATAAATAGTATTTGCACTGAAATTATTTCACTTAAAATCTTTTTAGCACCCGTTTTGTTCCATGTGGGCTATATTTTTGTTATTTTACAATTAACATTATAGTAATTAAAGATGCGGTTGCTTAGAGTTATTTAGTATGTTCATGGAAAAATACAGTTATTCGCTGTTTTAATTTACATATTTTCATTTAACTGTATGCATGCACTTGCTATCCAAAATTAAGCATACAAACATTGAAAAAGACATTTTCCGTCAAAATATAGCATTACTGCATGATCGTTTGGGGTACTAATACCTCATGTTGTAAGGCTGGAAATGATAACTAATATATTTCCACAGCAGTTTAATACAGGCTGATATGTAAATGAGAGCAACATTTGTCAAAATAGGATATGGCACAGCGCAACTCTTTATTACTTTTTCTAATAAGAGGTATGATCACCTCTTACAGCTATGCAAGCGTTACATGGAGCTCTCATTCTGTTAATGAGGCTATTGATCGACGATTGTGGCAGTCATTCTCGTTATTCGAAAGGCCGATTTTATAATACCTGGAGAGTCCTTGGAGAGGGTTGTCGACATGCAATGGCTCTTTCTAGAGCATTCCACAAGTGCTCTATGGGATTGAGGTCTGGAGATCTCACTGCTCACACCATATGGGGAATATCCTCTTTTTCCAGATAATAATCGACTTCGTAATTTTAATTATGGACACCAAAGTATATATATATATATATATATATAATTCCTGTATTGTGATTATACTGTCCTAAAAACTTTTTTCTTTCATTATTAGATTAATCTTCGGATATAAACAAACTTATTATCCATTCTTTGTTATTATTAATAATTATTACATTTTTAAAAACAATATGGTATATTTAATTGGCTATACCATCTATTTTATTCAATAATTTTAAATTCATTATTATTCTACATATATTTAATTTAATTACTATACCTGGATACTACTAATGTATAATAATATTACCCTATTGTATTGGGCAACACCTTTATATTCTTCTTTCCACTGTTACACTTTTATTTTGTGGCAACATCAGTTTTCACTTACTACAATTTTTAATTTTGGCAACACTTAGTACTCGCCTTCCATGGGATTTCTACCACTCCTGATTGGTACGTCAATTTTTCAGTGCTTTTTCAAATTTTTTGATATATTTTTGTTTTCCTTTTTTATAGTAGGGTAGAGCCTAAAACGTGTGGAGTGAATATCTCTTTTGATATGCCACACAACCAAAACTCTTCTATTTTGTTTGTCTTTAATTATAATCCCCTGGTTATGGCTCCTGACAATGGAGCTAGTGGTTATAATTTCCGTTCCATTCTATTATCACATTCTTTACTGTACTTTTTTTGTCTCAGCTTCTTTTTTTTCCAATTTCTGGTTTGTAATTCTTGCATCTGCTATTATATTTTTTCATGCGAGGTATGTCATATTTTCAGTATAAGTCATAAAAGTTGGGTTATAGGTATAGTAAAATTACCATGCGCTACGAAAGAAAACTGTTCACAGCGCAACCTGGCTGCTAAATTTGGGGTTAGCTTTCCTGTCTCAAGAACGGTACGAGATAACGGGGGAAAAAAACCCAAATAGGTCAGCATCACCGATTTATTAAGAAAAGACATCTTGAGCACATTATTGTTAAAAATTGAAGTCGTAAAATATGAGAAGTTAAAGCGTATTACCGATGATTTTGCCAGCGTGTCACCAGCCATACACGCTTAAACCCAAAGAGCGAAAAAAACGATACATCGTGGAGCGATCAGTTTCATGGAAACCGACCAGTTTTTCCGCGAAAGTGCTCTTTAAGAAGACTTTTTTCTGAGAACTTCTTTCTTCCCTTCCTGTTTTTTCCGAGAAATTCCGTTCCCGCTTATTGTTATATTCCGCTCCGCTCTTGTGATCGAAAAACGCTCCTAAGGGAGAAGCTCTCTTTTATAACTCACTTTTCGCTCCGACTGATCGAATTTCGCTCACTTGGTTTAAGAGTGTATTGTGCAACTTTTAGCGGGAATTGCAGACCAGAGACCAGTTGTGTACTGTTACTGACGGAAAACACTTTTAACATGAAGGATAAATGGGCTCAGTGTCAGGCAAGTGCAGTTTTTGGAAAATCCAACCAAACAGATGTGCATTTTATGCCTTCCATCCATAGTATTATAGTGCGAATTAACGAGCGCCATTTGCGAATGAAAAGTGTCTTTTCTTATTAAATCAATGATGATGAACAACTTTGAAGTTTTTGGGATAAGAACGTTATCTCCGAATTTAGCCGCTAGGTGGCGCTGTAATAGGTTTCCTTGCATAGCGCATGAGACAACTTTACTATACATACACCCTAGTTTTATGACTTGCGCTTGCTGTTCAAAAATTATTGGGGTGACAACGGGCTTTAGCGGGCACACTGTATATAGCTATACATATATATATATATATATATATATATATATATATATATATATATAACTAATAAGTAAAACACAAAACATACTACAAATAAGACATATCTCGCATAAAAATATAACAGCTATTAGCAAGAATTAGAAACCAGATTTTGAAGCCAAATAAAGCGCAAGAATTATTGTGATAATATAATGGAACGGAAATTATAATCACTGTCACCATCGTCAGGGGCCACAAACAGTGGATTATAATTTAGAGCAAACCAAATAGTAGGGTTTCGGTTGTGTGGCATATCAGAAGAGATATTAACTCCACACATCTGGGCCCAACCCTACTATATATATATATATATATATATAATATTAGGGATGGACGCGAGACGAAAAATTGGCGTCTCGCGTCTCGCAAAACAGCCGAAAAGCTTTGTCTCGTCTCGGAAAAATCCCTATATCGTAATGCTAAAAATGCTTGTCTCGTCTCGCAAAAAAGCTGTAAATCTCTGTCTCGTCTCGCGACCATCCCTTGTATAATTTGAATTCGAAACTTTCTCTTCCTGTTTCTTTTAAATATTCAAAAGTGTTAACTTTATTTTTAGACTTTCAATTTTATATAAAAACCAATAGAAAATACCAAGGATTCACCAAAATATCTACATATTGTCGTCTCAACAAGCATAAACAAACGAAAAATCTTTCAGATGTCATCCGGTCAACCGCGTGCGCGTGTCAGGCCACCGGAAATGCCACTACAGGTCACAGGAACGTCAACTACTTACGCAGTGTTTCCCTTTTATCAAATTTATCGAATTTGAAGTCATTTAAGCGATTTGAAGCAGCGCCACACGCTGGGTTGATCTACTACAGTCTGAGTCTGGATAATCCAGTGGACCACTTCAGGGTGTTTCGCCTTGGGTATCAAGGGGAGCTCTCTCTCTTTCCATCAACAACTCATTCTGAGGATGATTCCCAATTAACATGATGTCAGATCTTCGTACTGAAATGAATTATCACTGGTAACGACTCCCGGTGGTACCTTTACCCCGGGGATATACCTCCGAGGGGAAGAGATATACCACCCTCCAAAGCTAAACCCTCTCCTCTTTTGGACGAAATGGAAAAGAATTACTCAGCATTATAATTTAGGCATATCCTATCATCTTACCGCAAATGGTAAAAATAGAAAATTTCAAAACAATCCCATAAATGCATCGCTCAAGCTACAGGCGTTAAACTTTTAAAGGTAGCAGTTTAATACCGCGGCAGTTTGTTTCCGAAGTAATTTATCAAAGTATCATGCAACAACACAATTTTTGAAGAGAACGTTAATGAACGTTCGTTCTATTAAAATTTTAATACAGGGTGATCAAAAAGTCCTTAAAAACTTTAAAAAATCATTAAAAGAAAACGAATAATGATAGAAAATTGCGATTCACACACACAGGTTTAGAGGGTGATCGGATTTTTTTTTAATGAGAAGAAAGGTTGTAGTTCCAAATGATACCGATAGGTGGCGCTGAGATGCATAATGGAAAGCAAGTTTCCAATTAAAAAAAAAAAATCTGAAATCTCTCTAATCCTTTCCATGCAAACTGCAATTTTGTATCATGATTTGTTCTTTTTTAATGAACTTTTTTAAGTTTTCACGAGCTTTTGAAGCATCCTGGGTGCTTCAAAGTTCAACAATTTGCTAAAAAAGAACAAATAACGATACAAATTGTAGTTTGAATGGATAAAATTAGAGAGATTTCGGATTTTTTTAAAATAGGAAACTTGCTTCGCGTTGTGCATGACTGCGCCACCTATCGATGACATTTGAAACTACAGCCTTTCTTGCCATTAAAAAAAAAAAAAAAATCCGATCACCCTCTGAATCTATGTGTGCAAACCTCAATTTCCTATCATTATTTGTCCTTTCTTAAAGACTTTTTATAGTTTGTATGGACTTTTTCATCACCTGGTATGTATATATATTTAATTTGGGCCTACTACCTGATTATAAATTATTGCATTTTTCTCGTTTAATTTCAGAGATATAAATGTAGTCCGACAGAGACTATGTCAAAGTTAATTTAATTCATCAGAAAAAACTACAAAATATTATCAGGGTACAGATATTGTTTTCTGAAGAAATGGAAATCGAATGTTAAAACTGGTAGAAATTAGTGATTTTCTTCTGTAAACAATCGGAAATAAAACATTCATTTGACTAAGCGAACCAAACCATTTGTTTTATTATTTCAATCAGGTATTTGTGTTAATATTTAATTAATTGTACTTCGTTGCATTTTTCTGACTAAATATCAAATTATATACCTTTAAATGTGCCCAGAAAAACTGTATTTTTGGCTTTTTAGATTCGAAAAATTAATTTAAACTTTTACTTCAACCCTGTTCAAAAACTCTTTCAACTGTTTTAAAACTAAATTATCATATTTTACAGTCAGTTATAAAGTTCTAGTAAACCAAAAATTCGCATTGAGTTCAAAGGGGATTTCATTTTTTTTATTCTTTCTACTCTCCGATCCTGGGAATAAAGAGGTCTTGCTGTGGCACAACGGAATGAAAATCTATTTTGTACTGGAATAAAAAAGTAATGGAACTAAAATACAAAGAAAGAAAAAGAACAAATTTAGAGAGAGTAAAAAAAAAAAAAAGGAATAAGCAAAAAGAGACTAAATTCAAGCACTAAATCGTTATTCTCCCGGTCACTGCCTAAGGCTAGAAACCTGCAGAAGTGAACAGAGACTTAGTAGAACGAGCAGTTGAAATAAAAAGAACAAAATAAAGAACAGAAAAGTACAAGACTTCCAAGCTTCGAGATTCGATCAAAAAGTTGCAAGGAAAGGTTACATAGTAAGAAATCTTGAACCATTACCCAGTTTGTCCGTCTATCCGAAAATGTCTGCATTTACAGCTACTCGCTGTGTTTAGTACTTCATTTCTTTGATGTAGCTTTAAAACATAGAGGGAGGCTGCAGTCTGGACCTGTAAACGTTGGGTTTAAGGAATCTAAGGTAATGCGTTCAGACAGTTTTAGGATCGGGGTTGTAAAAAGCCTCCTCTGATGTTAAATAGTTCTATTTCAGTAAATTGAAGAGACGTAAATAGACTTGAAGTCTCTAGTAATCTGCCACTTGAGAGCTCAGGCGAACTGTTATGTCGAGTATAATACGAAATTTTATGCTCTCGTACCTTCGCAGCAATAAAATCGAGCCATTGAGAATTTAAGCTGATAACTGTTTCATCATGACAACGTAAGGAAGAGCAGGTTTGACGTTCCAGATGTTTCATTTTCTAATGAAAGTTAGCGATTTGCATTTTTTTTATGGATTTAAATAAATGCAAGAATAGTGTGTTTCAGCTCATAGGTTCTATTGATTTTTCTGTTTAATGAAAAATTGTGGAAAAACAAACTTTCGAACAATATTATGAACAATAAAAAAATATTGAAAACTGATAAAATGATTCGTAGTGGAGCTATTTTCGCATGCTTGGTGCATATTTTTAATTCTTGGACTCTCATAAGCTAATATATATATATATATATATATATGTATGTATGTAAAATTTTATATAAGCGAGTCTCAGTGCTTCCGCTTCCGAAAGTTTTAATTCCTGAACAGCATACCAGTTTGGAAAAAAAAAATATATATTAATTATTTCTTTCTTACCATAACTTCAGTTTTATAATAAATACCATAAAAGTTTCTTTTTAAACAGGATAAGTAATTTTTATCGAAAAATTGAAGATTTCAGGAACTGTACTTCTATTGGACTGAAATAAATGTGAAACTGATCAAATTCCTAATTCATTACGCAAGTTTGATTATTGGCATGCGGTTTTGAGCTCCTCCCAATATATAGTAAAATAATTATATTTCAAAGTTGTTAAACAGAGAGTGGACGTACTTTTTATAAAATTTATGCCTCAGACTGTAAAATAAAGCATTACTATCGAATATTTTATAATATTGCTTACAGGCAACACTTATTAACCTATCAATGGACAGAGTCCTTGTTTCAGGACGGTCGCAAAATGTGCCGGTGGCAAAAATTCACTAGCATTAACTTATTTCAGTATTTTATTTTCCTGGTTTAATAAATTGATTTTCAAAAAGCGATTAGCGATAACACCTTAACCTGACAAACTTTCTCTGCTTATTCGGATCCCTTCATGGCCGAGGGGATTAGACACTGAACATGATAAATGGCTAAAGTGCGATTGTCCAGGGTTTTGGCCTATCGTCCGGCTGCCGATCTAACGGTCTCGAGTATTGGACGTTTTCTTCAGATGTAGCGTGAATATACGTTAGAACCCATTAAAATGCCCTCCGCTCACGGCAACGTCCCCCTAGGCAGATGCCTTGTTTGCCTACGATGCAGATCTTATAGGATTGTTATAACACAAACACAATTATGTTTTACTCACATTTTTCAGAAAAAGAAGTACATTCTCCATACTCCACTAATATCATAAAAGTTACGCATCACTTCAGGCATCAGCATAAATTGGAGAATTTGTTGAAAATGGCAGGTCTCTAATGGGTTAAAGAAGATCTGCATTAAAAAACTCGATGATAAATATTTCAATTATATTTTGTTAAAATAAAACTCACTTAAATTTGCAGTTGAATTTTGTAGATTTTCGAATCTAAATTTTCTGCTTACAAATTTAGAAAATAAATGTTCATTAAATCTGAGAAACGCGCTAGATTAGTGCAACTAGATTATCACGAAGACTAACTTAAAAAGCATGCTTACACTTCATACAGACACTTAAACTACTTGATTGCATGTTTATTTTGAATTTAAAGTTTATATTTTTCTCAAAATTCATGAAAACAGCATGCTGAGCTAACATGAAATGCAATAAGTATGAATAAGGCGTATGCAGAAGTTATATGTAAGGATCTTGTTTAAAATGTCTACAAACGTCAAATATTATTAAACATTTCCATTTATTAACACCCTCTCTAAGATGTTGTTGTTGTGAACATGTATATCGGATTTGCTTGCTTGACTCGAAACCCGCTTATAAATCCTTGTCAGAAGGACAACACAGGGGGGAGGTGCCCTCCGTGGGGGTCTTTCTAAGGGATCCTAACCCGTATTTAGGCCAAGTTTCGGAGAAAACCACGGAAAACTCCAAACGGTTAGGTCGACGGACGCACGATGGGACCCGAATCCGGGACCTTCACACTTCGCCCGTCTACCATTTCCAGTAACATGACCACTGTGCCATGTGCCATAGTTGGTGCTAAAATGCACGTAAAAACATAAATATCCTGTACGGGAAACAACTAGCACATTTACACTACCATGCAGCAACTGCCTGCTTGCTTAAACGACCGCGATAGCCTATTTTCGACACTAGAATAATGGATTTGTTTACGGCCTTTACCTAGAAAAATTTTAATTTGCCCGGTGTTTTCAAATTTCTATATCATTTTGCTTAAGGCATATGGCGGCATTGGACCTCTTCGTATCTTCTTCCTACCACGAAGTTCTGCTGATTCTGGTAGAGCTGTTTTACTAAAAGCGCTTCTTCATGCAACGTAGGCGTGCTGTGCAGAGGAGTAACTAACGCTCGTGCAGAATTCACCTTCTCAAAATATCCTCAAAATTGTTCCATGTTTACAATATATGAATATAAATGACATTTGTATTATAGCGCCATCTATTACTGATTATTGGTACTAATTTTTTTTTATCCAATAAATATCAAGAGCATAATTTGATTCGCCTGCAGTTCAAATTTTATCTCATTTGAAAGAATAGAACGCATTTTAGAGCTCTCTGAAGTGGGAAACTTATTTCTGGCTAACCCCGTATTCAATAAAATAACATATCTTGCAACAAGGTAAACAATACAAAGGCAGGGGACAAGATATATAAAAATAGCTTCAGAAGCAATAGAAAATAATTTTTATTCACTGGAGATACATTATCACTTCTCCCTTCTGACAAGAATGATGAGGGGGAAAAGAGGGAGGCAAGGTTTAAGTTTGTGCCTTAAGAAAAAAAGGTAATTGAAATCCGAACCTTATAAATTCAAAAATACGTAGATAATGCAACAAGTCATGATCGTAAAAATGCTGACAAACATAGGGTATAAGTAATAATATTAATCTGAAAAATATCATCAAAAATCCGTATTATAAAATCTGACGTTTTGAAATGGACATTTTACACTTGAAAGCTTGCAATTAAAATTCAGAAAACCTAAATTTGATCCGAATGTATTGAGAATTTGTAATCCATCATAATCCATATTTAAAAATCACATGTTCATGAACAATTTAAAAACGCTTAGCAATTATAATAAGGCTTCGGAAGTAGTTTTTCCACTTTTGCAGCCTTCACCAAACATAAAAGTGTAATAACGTTCATACAAACCAATTAGTAAATCCATGTACGTGTCCCATATCTCCTGTGTCTTGCATTTTCATGAAACATATCCTTGTGTGAGAATGTAAAAACACAAAAGAAACATATTCACAAGCATTCGAAGCATTAAAAATATCCTCTAACTAAACTGATTGAATCAATCCTAGTTAAGCTTACCTTTTCAGATAGCATAAGTTACACATTTTCGGAATACAAAAATTCTGCGAAATTCCGTAGTATTTACAAATCTTTTCCGAATTCCCTTCGCACAAAATCACGTCTAAGTTTGACGAAGGCCCTTATCGACGGCTGAGTATAGTAACCCACCTAGGGGAATAGTACTAATTGTATTGAAGCCAAAACCACGACAAGTCTCCAAATAAACCCTTGCGCTCCGTAATTTGGATCTTCTTCAAGGGTCGAACAATCAGGACTTCCTTTGTTCCCTTCATCAAGACGTGTTAAAACAGGCAGATACTTCATTTCGAGCTGTCCATCAACACACATGGTTCCAAGCACTAAGAGAACGGGGAAAACTTATCGTATTCATTTTAATCACTGGGATATAACGCTGTCATTCATTTTGTGGAGGTAAGATTATCACCATAGCAACAGCCCGCTATTCGTATATGTGGATCAAAGATTTACTGATGAAAGCTATAGGACATGATTGCATTTGAAGCTACTGCCTATGCAACGGGGTAGCAAAAATTGACTTTTTCAGGGAAACTTATGGATAAATTTAGGGGTAATCTCTTTCAAATAAAGTGGAAATTGATAAAAGAGATGAGTGTATTTTTTGATTCCCTTTATATGGAGAACCATCGGTTTTCAGTTTGAAGCAGAGATTCGCTGACATGGCACTCTGATTTTAAAGTAAGATCTAATATTATGTGCCTTAAACTAATATTTTTAATGCTTATACTTTATTAGAAGTTACTAAATATGTTTTAATTATTATAACGAAACTAATCATATGCTCAATAATTTTTCTTAAAATATTATTAAAATTTTTTGTTAAATTAAGGTCATTGAACAAAGATTCATCGGTATTTTCTGCTTAGTTTTAAATTTCAAATTGTTGCAAAATGAATACTCTCTTTCAAATAATGCTGTTATGAAAACAAATGATATGATGTTTTGTGAACACAATGTATATAAATTATATAAATTCCAAGATTTTTTTGTATACAAACTTCAAACTCTTAAAAGACGTTAATTAAAAAATTAATTAAGTAAGTTAGACAATACTTCAGTTATTACTTAATTAAGTCAGACAAAATTATAAAATATGCATGTTATAATTTTTTAAATACTTATCTGTGACAAAAGAAAAAAAAATTTTTAATTCCCGTTTCTTTTTCTAATATATCCATTAAAAAGACAACATTTTCGAGAAGATGAAAATAAAAAATTATATAGTAAATTTTTAATTTATATTTTAAGGGTACAAACCATTTTTCAATGTAATTTTGAAAAAAAAATTAGCTGTCCATGTATATTACAGTTTTCTCTTTTAAAATCCTTTACAAATAAATCAAAACACTTTTATGTATGTTCTTGTTAAAAAACACATAAAAATAAACTTTCTGTAAAAGAGTTAAACTAAACAACTTACTCACGATATTCAATTAATGAAGGATATATTAAAGCATTTGTGAAACGAGTTTCCAACATTCATTTTTCAATCGATAATTACCTAAATTAAAAATATTTTAGCTAGCTGTAAACATCATTTTATTCGTTACAACCATTACAAAATCATCTTACAATAATTTCTTGCAAACATCTTTCACTAAAACTTTAGAACACCAAAAATTAGGCGAATTACTGGATAAATGAAAATCGCGCGCTCGCGCCATGGAGTTAGTTGGGTGGATTGTAACTAAAAAGGATGACGATGCTTTGACGTCATTTTACGATTGTTACATCCTCCCCCTCTGGTTCTGACGACGTCCCGACGAAGAACCAGGAGGCTTTTCCGGTGGTCTACCTCGTTTTCTTATCGGAGCCACTGGTGTAGCGTCCGAATTATGACACAATTTTAATGCTGATGAATGATATGTTGCAAGCGGTTCATGTGGATTATCCAGGCTTGCAATTTCAAATGTAGTAGGCGATCTTTGAGTCAATATCACATATGGTCCATCACGCTTAGGCATGAACTTTGCAGTTTTGTGATTGGAGGCTTTACTCACAGGATGTGAGGTTACCCATACTTTATCTCCCGGTATGAAGTTAGGTCCTTGCTGCCTTTTACGATAAGCATATTTCTTTCTTTGGTCTTGTTTTATTTCCACTCTTTCCTTAATTTCCTTAGAAATATTAGCAAATCTCTTCAAATATGGTGTAATTTCTGGCACAAAATTGTCGTTATAAATAACTGCACGTATGTCATGCTGTACGTCATCGACTGTCCGTAGTTCTCGGCCGAACTGCAAATATGCTGCACTTTGTCCGGTGGTATCACATTTGGCAGTGTTCATAGCAAAACGAATTGTTGGAAGCTTTTCTTCCCAAGAGTCATGTTCATTACCCACAAGGATAGCCAATCTCGGTTTCAGATCCCGATTTTTCCTCTCTACAGGGTTAGCTTGAGGATGATAGACAGGAATCAAGCTTTGTTTTATATCCAAGAGGAAGCAGAGTTGTTGCATTACACCACTGACAAATTGGCTTCCGTTATCACTAATTAAAATGTTTTAAAATAAATTGTTTAGCTACGAACAGATATTTTTTTGGTTACATATTTTTACTTATTAAGTTATTAAAAAGTAATTTGTATTTCAAAGGCTTCAAACATTCACTAACGATTTTTATTGCTGATTCTTCCATAATTTTTCGCCGTCAGCTACATAATCTATTTAGAGATTTTTCTGGACATTTAATTTGTTAAAAGTATAAAACTTAACATTACTTTAAAATCTCAAAATTTTTTAAAGATCAGTTTATCAATATATTTTAAAGCTCTAATATACTTATGCTATACAAATAGTTAAAATTTCATTTTTTGAATTTCAGAAGAAAATGTTGCACAAAACGATAATTTACTATAAAATGTTTTGAACACATTTCATACTGCATCTAATTGTAGCAAAACACAAGCGATTTGTTGTTGTGAAGAAAAAACTAAAATATGTCTAGTTTTGTATTCATATATTTAGTATAATACAATAGAGTTGTCTTTTTAAAATTGGGTGTGTGTGGAGAGGGTGCACTTTAATACGTTATTTGATTATATTAATTTTAACGCTATGATGAATCTTGAATCACCTTTAATATTAAATAATCTGAAGCGGTATTCTAAAAAACGTTTGCAGACTTTTAGGATGTTTTAAGTGTAAAGAAACATAAATTTTGTAGTTATATTGTGCTGTAAGTCATACTTGTTTAGATGTTTACAAAATTAAAGCTTTGCTTTTAACTATTCCTACAGCTGTTCTTCTAAGAAGCTTGCTACTACTATACACCACATATTATAAATCGAGATTTACTATCGTAAGAACACGCTTTAAAGCTTTCAAAAAAATAATTATAAAAAACTGATATGATATCGAAATTTAATTAAAGTTATTTGATATCGAAATATCAGAAAAAAAAGAAGCATGATATCGAAATTTAAAAATAAATATAACACAATAGAGAAAAAATAGAAACCTCACTCAGATAAGGGTGAGCCAATTTGCTCTGAACAAGAATGTGAAGTTAAGAAAGAAACTTAAAAACTCAAAGAGCTTGAAGTTTAACTTAACATTTCGCCACTCTTGGTGAATATTGCATATAACTTATAATAAATATTTCTTACGCAACTTAATTCATATGTTTGTTGTTTTATAATGCATTTAAACAAAATTAATTTTTGCACACATAGAATATGTTCAAATAACTACCTCTACTTTAAAAACAAATCGATTTACTTGCTCTTTTTTTTTTTCACCTTGATTTTAAATTTATATTTGTACATTTACATTATAAAGCATTCTATTTTCAGGCATAGGCAAATTTGTGTAGTAGGAAAACAATGCCTTTTAGAGTAAATTTCATTTCAGGATATTTTATATGTGCTAGAAATTTTGTTTATTGTTTTTTTTTTGTTTGTTTTGTTTTACTTCAAGCATACATATAACTTTGAAGTTCCTTTCTCTTCATGGTCCTCTTATGACTTTTGACTTTTCGTGCTCTCTCATAACAGTAGCACTAAAACCAAGTTTTAAAAATGTAATTTTTTTTCACAAAACACCTTTACAAACATGGTTATTATTTTCATTAGTCTTACAGAGAAGTGCGTTGTATAAATGAATTTTTAAAAAACAATTTTAATAGTTTTGAATACTAAAACCATATAAATCACCTTTATGCTCGAAATATTTTTTGTCTATGGCTAAAGTCCACAGTGATGATGATCATGATGATGATAAAACTATGTCTATGATAAAACTATTAGAATGGTGCCATAAGCGAAGATCAATAGTGTATGCAGGATAATCATATCTAAGCAAGAAGCACAACAAAATAATACGGTTCCTAATCTAGTATCACATAAAAAGTGTTTCGTTTACAGCACTTAAAACTCAGGAAATTGTGATTAGGAAACAAAATATTACAATTTACACAATTAGTACTCAGGAAGTAACATCTGAATATCAGAACTCGCTAAATTTATTCTCAGTGAGAGAGAGAAAAAAATCTTATCTTATATTGAGCAAAAGAGTAGTAGAAACGTATGCGGTGTCATTAAACCATGAGCTTAAAACAGTTTTGTTTCGAGTACTTTTTGTGCATTATTAATTTTGCTACTTATATGTTAAAAATAGTTACTTGCAGAATGCATTATGAAGATCATGATTTTCTCTTTTAGAAATGAAAAATCAATTAAACACACTTAACATGTTCCACTGCTATTCACATGAAAATTGTTCTGAGCCTACAGTACATATAAATAACTTTGAATCAGTATTTTTGAAAAGAATTATTTAAAAATTAGTTGTTTCAAATTACAATTTTTTTACTAATCAAATTTTATAAGATTTTTTTTTTTCTAAACAGCCACAAAAATGCTGATAAATTGCGTTTACCAACAAATCTACAATGCAAATCCCAAGAAAACTGCAAAATATTTCAGAATCCCGTCTAATGATACTGATAACCTTTCTTCTTCGATGAGACACTGTCACTTCGCGCTAATCATGAATATCTTAGCTTACGGAGAAAAGAATGTATCGGGCTTCCGATGCAGATTAATGGCAACCCCTCCCCCCCCCACGTCTCCTCCTCCCTTTCTCATCGTTCTGGGAAGTGCATGTCTTTCTTTTGTCTCCATCGACAGGTTTCCATAATTATCGAGCCACAAAATGGGCTAATTGCTGTCAGCGGATCGCTGCTGTACCAATATCATTAAAGAACGGCGGCCAATTACAAAGTTGTGAGTTCTGTTTAACTTATCATCAAATTTCATTCTTCAAGAAAGCCTCTTTTAAAAGGATTATAGGCGGCGGCCTGCCCAATTACATTAGATCCTAGCAGCCGCCTGCAGGTAATTGAAGTAAGCCTGGCCCAAACTCTTTTCTATTAGGCCAGGCCCAAACAAGTGACGGGGTTTGTCCGGGAGAATAAATTACGGCGTTGTATCAAGATAGATGGGGCCTGTCAAGCGAGCGAACTCTTGTTGCCTAACAAAGTTGCCGATGCCAACGGAAGCGTCAAAAGTTCACCAGAAAGAGGTTGCCAGATTTTGCTTGCATTAAGGAAGCAACGACTTTTATTTAATTCGCAGTAGTATGGAGGGAGTTTGCTTGACGGCAGTTTTCTTTGGGATACATATTTATCACTCCTGTATAGAGTGGCGCATCGTTAGTTTCTCTCTTTTGATGCTATAAATATTAGAATAAATCTTATATTTAATTTCTCTTATGGAAGAAAGTTTTCACTGATGAGTAAACGCATTGCCATTGTATAGGATAGGAGTAGACTTCTTTGTGGCTCATTTATAAGAATAGGTTTCACGATTTTATTTATGAAGTACTTTTTTTCCCCCATCTTATTTCCTTGATTTACATTTTTAAGGCAATAGACTGGACATATAAAGTCATTAACTAAACATAATTTTTTTCCTCGGTGATCCGATGTAAATTCATAACCCTATAATACACTAACAACTGAGCTAAGTTCCTCTGTTTTTTTTCCATTGTATTCACGCTACGCATGAGCAAAAAATCCGTATTTTCTCGCTAAAAAGGATGAAAATTGATTTATCCTTTAGCTTCTTGTTTTCTACTTGCAACATTTTTAAGTGAGTAGAATTATTTCTGGGAAATATTAGGTTGTAACGAAAGTTTCCCGCCACCGCAAACATCGTCAGCACACAGTTCGCGTTGGCGTATTGGCTCATATTTTGTCAAACGATTTTTGGCATTTGAAAGAAAGAGGCTTACTTTATAACACTGTGTTGTGAAATCTGTAAAAAATATAGTTATCATTAAGTACAAGGTGTCCCAAATGGAACTATCACTCTAGAGGATTAGAACCATCCTTTACTTCCATTTGTGTTGCAAAAAGTCAGCTCTAGAATATCAACAAATTATGAGTACAGCTTTAAGTACTATTGTTGTATCATGTGACACTGTGCAGGTTTGGTACCGAAAGTTCAAAATCAGTTATCTAAGGAGTTAGAAGTTAGTTTTTCAGGCAGAATGGCGGAAAAATTTCGTTACAATCTGATATATATATGCATATATATCAATCCATCTCCCCCCCAAAAAAAAAAAAACACTATTAAAGTTTATTACCTGATTTGTTTGGGTTAGAAGAAGAATGACACTGACGCAATAAAAGGAGATAAAATTATACTGAAAGAGAAGAGCACTTGCATGTATTTCTGTCCGTACGACAAGAAATTCCATTCATACATGAATTGCTTATTCTTTTTTCATTTTTAGAGAGTAGATCTGCTTTTACTGCACAACTTAAAAATAGTCTGATTGGGTTTCATATAATGAGATTAAATATTATCTAAATATAAATAATACTTATTCTGTTCTTTCTGTCCCATGCTATTTTGCTGTATTCAATGAAATGTTAAAAATGGAGCAGCAGAGTGTCCGAAGAAATAACTGCAATAACAGTAAATATATCGAGTATTCATATACAAGTTCACCAGTGGCGCACCCAGGATTTTAGTTTAGGGGGGGCTGGGCTACATACAAATACTGCTGAACTCTGTCATAGTGACCTCGGTTAGTTACAACTCTCTTATAACGTCAAAATATTCGGTACCACTTGACTGTCCCATAGAACACAAGCAATGTAGCATTATAGAGCCATAAATAATTATCTGATCTTTTGAGCGACGTTGTAACCGTGTGCGTGTAACAGTGTTTCAACTAACTGTAAGCATTTATTTAAAAACTTTTTTTAATAAATGTCTTTTTTGGTTAGAAATAATTTGAAGACAACTAAAGAAAGAAGAAAGAACTAAAAAAAATAATTCATTAGCGACAATTTTCATTTTTTAATGCTTTTCACTTCTAACTTTCTACCTTTAGGGGGGGGCTTCAGCCCCCATAGCCCCCTCCGTGGGTGCGCCTATGAAGTTCACTCCATTCAAAACTCTTGGAGAATAAAACTGAAGAATGTGGACGGAACTTACACTGACACCGCACGTGTGCGGGTGAATGGGATGCCAGCACATCGTGATGTACACGCTTGAAACAAAGGAGAAAATTCGATTTTACGGAGCGATTTTCGATCCTTTTCGGCAGTGGAAAGGGAGCTTCTCCTTTCTGAGCGATTTTTAATATCACAGCAGGGCGGTAGAGTAAGAAAAGGCAGAAAAATTACCGGTTCTGGTGGAGCAGAAGCAGGCTTCCTGCGGTATAACGCTTCAATATGAGCGAAATAACCAAGATATCCGATTTCTCTTTTGAGCGGTTGGAGCCAATGCCTCCTACATATAGAAAGCCTTACAACTCCTATCGAACCTATGACGTCATCGTTTGGCCTACATTTAAAAATGTTATTTTCATAAAATAAAACTATTAAAAAGATCTGGTAAATTCTACAACTATTAGAAAATATCTTATATTAAACATTAAAATTAAAATATCTTTCTCACACAAAAATATTCAGTATGATCTATTTCCTTATAATATTATCTAATTAGTTATGATTAAAAATTGCCATTTGTCGTAAAATTATATTTTTTATCTCAAATTATTAAAATATTGCCAATCATGGGTAAATTCACCAGAAATTTTTAGTAGCTTTATTTTGTCAATATCAAACTTTTAAATGTAGGCCAAATGATGACGTCAAAGCTTGATGACGTAGCTGCTGTAAGGCTTCCCATGTCTAGGAGGTGTTGTTGGAGCTCTCTTTTCTGAGCTGATCATTTTGTAGAATAACACTCCTTTGAATTAACCCTTTAACGCGCAGCGTTCCCGCTCTGCGAACACCAGGCTCTGACGTTTTGACTGCTGCCGGGTGACGGAGCTCCACGAGAATCCTTTACTTTTCAGCACGCCATTTCCCGTCAAAAAATGGTCACGATTATTTTTAACAGCACTGACATCTGGTGAAAAATGCGAGAACGGCTTGCATCAGAAAAGGGTCTCTAGATCTGTGGCACGCGATGAACGTTTCGATCGTCCGCCATCTTGCTGGTCGTTAAGTCGAGCGATGGCAACGGCTGCCCTTTTTTCAGCATTGGGAAAGGGTTGCGCCTCAAAGGGTTAAGAGTAATCGTAAAACACTCCAGTTTTCTAGCACTCTGTTATGTTATTACAGCAGATTGTGTGGCAGAGCGAGAGCCGGATCAATTCTTACAGGGGCCCCCTAGGCTATATACATCTTAAGGCCCCTTCTTCAAATTTGTCTAGCCTTGAAGGCCCCCTGTGAGTTTATTTTAAAAGACTTCCATAACTGGCCTCTGGATCAATATAACGCAAAACTGAACATATACACGCAATAGTTTTTCTGCGGAAATATCACATGCAAAAAAGCTATGACATAGAAAATATATCCTATTTTGGTAAAAACTTAATAATAGAAACGTAGGTCATGTATCTAACATTTCTTTTGCGCTTTTAAGCGCTTAGTATTTAGAGTTTGTAATATTTTTAAACTTAAAATCACTGTGCGTAAGTTTTTTATGTGTTTCATCATTTTTTCTCCTCAGATTTGCTGCTTTTTCTCCCTTTGAGAGGCCTCTTTTGGGGCCTCTGAATTGATAAAAGACTCATAGGTTAGGAATTGGCAAGGGCCCATAGGTAAGATAATCCGGCCCTGGTCCTGGTGATACTCAGTCGCAAAGCACATTGAGTACTAAATTTACGACAAAATACTGTAGCGACTGGAGAACGGCTTATTAATACGCGCAATACTTAAAATCACCATTTCCTCCCAAATGACCAAGTTACAGCAAATACTACGCCAGTTCTCGTGCGTTGTTTAGGGCTCTAAAAACAACCCATCATTTTGTAATGGTTTTAACTGTTTAATCATTTTTAACTACTTATTTTTGTCAAATTTAACAAAAAAATTTTAGATGTTAGTTTTTTTTTTTGATAAAATTTAACTTGCGATGTTCTTTTCAAAAAATTTTGAATACACGTAAATGAAAACTGGTTGTACATTGTCTCAGTCTACAGGGTTCCGTACATGCATTTAAAAAATTTCAAGTAAATCATCTGCGTAATATTCATAAGTATCCAAGATAAACAGTTTTATACTTTTAAAATTCCGAATTAATTGCTATTAAGTTCCCCCCCCCCCCACAACCTCCCCATGAGTTTAAGCTCCTGTTCTATATGTTAGCCACGCGGTTAACTCCTTGAGCTTTAAAAAAGTCAAAACGTCACTTTCACGCTTCATATTTTTCTGGAAATCAATGAGCCATCGTGATTAACACAGCGCGGCATTTTTTTTTTTTTCGCCGTAAACGCCGATTTTGAGAACGGCTGGAATTCATTCGAAATTCCCGATCATTGACCTAAATGAAGCCGTCCCCAAAAAGAGCTTAAGTACTCCCTTATGCTAATTCCGATTCTTCGTACGACTCTATTAGCGGGTAATTTTTGCCCAATCCACTTTAATCCGGCCCCCCCTCCCCATTTGTGCTGGGAGGGGGGGGGGTCACCCGATCCCAACCAAGCCCTAGATTACATTTTTACCCCACAGTAATTATGCCGTAAGAAGTCAGACTGGAGTGAACGAAAAGGGAAGGCAGAGAAAGAGACATTATATATCTATCTATCAATTTCATTAGTAAAGGTCTTTGCATTATGCATGGCTGTATTACGTATCCTTGTTCACAGCTTTTAATACCGCCAAGCTAAATTACTAATATGAGTAGTCGAAGGCTGTATGCAAATGGCCTCTAGTGCCTTTACGCATACACAAGCGTCCGTTGTTTGAGACCCGATGATAAAAGTTCAACCGAAAAATTATGAAAAAGCATTTAGCCGGAGCGCATCATAAATATTCATCGACTGCAAACCGAGATTTTATGCAGCTATGCCAAAAGAAAATTTGTTGCACCATCTCGATGGTTAATTACAAAATACAATCATATATTAAAAATGTTGGTGGGACGGAAAAAAAAAAGGTAAAATTTGTCGTGAAAAACGGAAACAAAATAAATTGAGAGTTAAAATTCGTTATCACGGTTTTTATTTTTTCTAATTTTTTAGCGAGCGAAGTATTCTCTTTTCAAGGCAATTAAGAACGCATATTTTAAAAACTTTGAGTGGTTTTGGTAGCATTTTATGCTTTCAGAAAGAAAAATTTTAATTAAATGATAAAATATTCCAGAAAAATAATCCAAATGATCATTAGCAGTATAATGCGATAAAGTAATCTATATTCACCTCAGTTTTTAATAAGGTTCACAAAGAGACAGCACTAATGCATTATGTTCTTTTATTTGTAAATGCAATGTATTTGTACACTTCGTGAAAGCGGCAAGTTTTTCTAAGAGTTGTCAATTATGCAAAAATACATACTGGAATGTACAAAAGCATCTGCTTGAGAATAAAACTTTAACTCATTGAAGTTTTAAAATTAGAAAATGTTTAGAAAAGTTAATGTGGCAGAAAGAAAAATCTAAATTATCGTAATATCCAAAATCAAAATAAAAAAGGTTAATTAGTAGCTTTAATATAAAGCGATATTATTCAATAGCGTTGAAATATGCTTCCTACATTTTAAATAAATAAATAAATATATTTATGCACACACACACACACACCTACACGTGATACAGTATACAGTGAAACCCCTCTGCACCCTAAAAAATGGTCTTTTTGAGAAGTTGTCTCTAAATGATGATCATTCGTAAATCAGAATTTCATTCAATACACTGTACAAAAACTTATTATTATTCGATTTTTTATTGTATATCATGCGTGGACAGCATTCAAGAAATTTTACAAAGTTTGTTTTTAAAAATTTTCATTCCTAAACAGTGTTACAGCTCTTGAAAAAATATTTAATTTAGTATCACCGTCAACAGGTAACAAGTTTTCTTTGGATTGATTTCAGCTCGTATTTCTTGGCCTCTTTATCTGCGTTCCTATGGCGGAACCTCCACAAATTCATTTTAAGACTCTGTTGTTTGTATGACTAAACTTCTCTAGTGAGTTGTACAAAAACATTCTTTTTCCTTTACGTTATACAATCTGAATGTTCTTTTTTTTCCCCCAACAAAATTTTACTTAAAAGAACATTTTTTGCAAAACCCTTCGACTGAAAAGTTACAAGTGGCCTTTCAGGTTATACAGTAAACAGTGGTTCTTTTGATATAAAGTAAAATAATCACTGAGTGCATAGCCAAAAATTAAAAACTAGACATATATGATATTTATTAGAGGTTGTCGCATTATAGAATTAAATTTCACAGAGTTTTCAAAGTCAATGCCAAGAAATTAAAAAATGGACGATGACAGTCAGTAATAGGAAGCCGAAGCTAGATCATAGGACTTGATTTGAAGCTGCTTAAAAGCGTTAGTTCGGGAAACCAAACATCTTTTATCGGGCATGTAGATCGAAAAAAAATTGAGGAAGCCTTAAAAGGAGAGAAATTCTCGCAAAGAGCTTCATTATTGTCAACTTGTAAAAAAAAAAAAAGTGACATTTCGAAGAGGCTTATACATTCATTAAATAAATAAATAAACAAAACTAGATAATTTCTGATGTAACATTTTTTATCCGGTTTTGGCATACTTAAAAATCTTAACGTGATATAACCCTATTATGGTATTGGCTGCTATGTCAGTACATACACGGAAAAGAAAATACGATGAACAAGTGCGTAAGTGTGTATTGTATTTAAGGTAAACAGGTACAGGAGGTACAGGAGGGATATATCCGTAGGGAGCTAGCCTCGAGCGGAGGATGTTTTAAGGGGTTCTAACATCCATTCACGTTAACCCTTTGAGGCGCAACCCTTTCCCAATGCTGAAAGAAGGGCAGCCGTTGCCATCACTCGACTTAACTACCAGCAAGATGGCGGGCGATCAAAACGTTCATCGCGTACCACAAACCTAGAGACCCTTTTTTGACGCAGCTGGCTGTGCCGCACAGCCAGCTGGTAGTTACTGGTAGTTAAGTCGAGCGATGGCAACGGATGTCCTTTTTTCAGCATTGGGCAATCTATCCAGCTGTTTTAGCATTCTTCCATTTTTCAGCAGATGTCAGTGCTGTTCAAAATAATCGTGAGAATTTTTGACGGGAAATGACGTGCTCAAAAGTAAAGGATCTCTCGTGAAGCTCTGTCACCCGCAACTATTTTTATAGAAATCCAATCTATTCTTCGTGACTAGCAACAGTCAAAACGTCAGAGTTTGGTGTTTCCAGATCTGGAACACTTCGCGTTAAAGGGTTAAATCTGGAGAAAACCGCAAAAACTCCAGACCGTTAGATCGACATCGGCGCAATGGACCAGAACCCTGGACCTTTATACTTCAACCATCTACCATGTTCAGTGTCTTATCCACACCGCCACGGAGGGGCCTACACATGGGTGTGCTAATACAGGTGCTGAAGTTAACAAGCAAGATCATTTATTCTTTGACACTACCTGATCCAACGACAGCTTTTTTTCCCTCTCTCGTTACCTGTAAAACTACTTTTTCTGTCATAAGACCTATAACGCAGTGAATAATAATAAACGAATTGAAAGTCGCGATCCCTTTGGAACTTTTTAAAAAAAATGGATTGATGATTTTCGCAACTTAGTTTAAGTTAAAAAAATTCTCAATACCTGATACAGGCCGATCAGGGCGTTATGGTATGTATACAGGATACTATATATACTTATGTTTCATAGTTGTCAGGTTAAATATGAGTATTTAACAGTTGCTTTATTAGCTAGAATATTGAAATTTAAAGAATAATGTTTAAGTAATAATAAATATAATTAAATAAATAACAAAAAACTCAATTTAAAAGAAAATATTAAGTATTATATTTAATTATTAACTGGTTTTCCATTAAATTTTGCATTTTTAGATCTCATTAATTGTTCTAGTTATTTAACTGAGTCTCTCACTTTATCAACTATATCTAGCCACCTACTATCGATATAAACCACCTTGATTTTTTTCTTTCGATTTGTCTGCTCCTACTGGCGGCACCTGAGGATATTAAAGTATACAAACATTTTTGGGAAGGGGGGGGGGGTTAATTTAATATTGTATAATTTTTGTTACTGTGATATGTCACATAGGTTTCGTAAGTTGTATTTTATTGATGTTTATTTCACTTGCTTTTTATTTTCATTTTTCTACATATATTTTGGATATATTTTCTACTCATCTGAAAAACTGAGTCTTGAGTAATAATTCGATTCCATATCTCGTTAGTCTGGCTATATATATTTATGTAATGTGTTTTTGTAAAGGGAAAATAAAGAATGTTTAGGGGTAGTTTCACTACTAAAAAAAATAAATCAACATTTTTAGCTTAAAAATGAAAAAAAAAATTTCATAAGATGTATTAGAAATATATTGGAATTAGGAGAAAAAATTGTAAATATAATCTTCGCACACTATACTGTGTCAATTGACAGGCTGTTTCAATTTACCTGCTTTTCATCCTGTTATATAACCAAAAACTGGTAATCATAATTTGTGGAACATAATTAATTTTATTTCTGACACTAACCAGAGTTGAATAAAACACTTTCACCTTTCATTTCACAGATTTTATTAATTATCGGAAATTATTTTAATTTTGCGTTTAATATATGTGATACCACCGAATCTGAATCTTTGGCTGTATAAACTTCTATTGGAAAATAATAATTATATCACTAAAAATCTGCCCAATTCAGAATTTTTTACTTTTCCTTAATTGGAAAAATGTGCAAATATTAAGAAAGCACTGTGGGGTTTCAAAATACGCTATAGCCGGAACCGGAAATCTTAAGGCAGTCTATGGTTAAGACATGTTTTATATTTCCTATTTACGATGAAAAATAAACTTACATAACATGAAATTATGTAACAAAATCACCGATTTTTCATTTCCGTCAATTTTAAGCAACGTAAACTTCATCCCACCTTTGAGTCAGACATATGCTCTCCACATGAAAATAATTCTTGTTTAAAATTCTAAAAGGCAAAAGCGCGAGAGAAAAAACTTGCGAAAGTGAATTTAAAACGTAAGTAGCTTTTCCCAAACTTCAGCCGCAAAACAGGATGTTTATAAATAGACTTGTAGCGCCATCTATTACCTTCAGCGGTAACTACTGACACAATTTGCTCCATTGGACGTTATTGCAATGGCAGTAAATGGCAAAGTGGATTCTTTACACATGGGAGTCGCCTCTAGGTGCTATACACTGTTTACAAAGGACATTCCCGCACACAGGCCCCTAACATCATCAAATAATTGTACGGTCCTCCCTACATCTTAACTTAATCCCATTGACTGCGAAAGCTTGCGATGTTCTTCAAGAAATAACAAAAAAATCTCCTTAGAGGTAAAAAGAATAAGTTCTGAATTATTGACAACGAATGTCTATTGGCTTCCTACTAATAATATTTTGTTTTCGGGGTAGCTTTTTATATTAGAACATTGTAAATCTATTTTCGTGTTCGCTAAAATTTGTGTTGGAATGTGATACTAAGAATACGAAGTGTTACAAAATAAGTTAAAAATTTTGCTGACGAGGTAAAAAAGAAACCTATAATAATATTTATTATTTTGTAGAATTTTTCTTTTCAGTGTTACCAGTTAATGTTATTTTTTTATTATTTGTATATATGGTTTCGTGCTCACATTCATCCACAAGAACTTTAGTATAAAATAAACTAATAACAACTGATAATGCAATCACAGTTTGTCTAAGCGAATGTTTGTAATAATATATGATAATGCAGACACCTCCAAAGTTGTTTCTATTCATGCGAAGTATTTCAATTTTCAGAATAAAAAAATTCAGTTTCATGTAAAACATATATATATATATATATATACACGGAATAATTATAAGCCGAAAGAACTGCATGATTCTTTTATCATTTTTAAGTATAACTGAAAAATCTTTGTATCTATTTATAAGCATTTTAATTTAAACAAGACACACAGTATATATTTTTGTTTGTTATTGTTCATATTTACATCATATGCAAACAAAAACATATTTCTCTAAGGTACAAGGAAAGTTTATTAACAATGGGGAAAAATAAGCATTCATTTGTTTGAAAAAAAGTTTAATTACATCCTGGAATATCGTTAGCATAATGAATCAAATATATTATAGTTTTAATTACGCTTCATTTACATTTTCCTAACACGAGTGTGGTTCAAAAAGTACGGTACCAAAACCTTCAACCAAACAATTTATTCATGAAATCCGAGAGATACACAAACAGCAATGAATTTGGTACAGATTTTTTTCAGAATTTTTTCGGAAAGGCCTCTACGGGCATGAAATTAATTGTTCTATCTTTATACTAATCTGTCCAAACCAGTATTGAAGGAATCAAAACATCGGTTTGCAAATAGCGTCCGGCCAAGTGCTTCTTAAGCGACCGGAAGAGATGGAAATCACTGGGAGCGTGATCCGAGCTGTAGAGAGGATGTTCCAACACGTTTCACTGGAAGCACTGTAGCCAATCGCATGGCTTTTGATTGCCGTGATCGTCTGTTGCACATGGACTCGGAATTCCTTCGCTCAGGCAATACGCGCATCCGTGAGAGCTCTCGTTACCTTCCTGAATTACAAACATCATTAACCATGAAAAAATTCTGATTTTCGAGCTCAAATTTACAAGAAATATTCAGTTTTCCTTGATATTCTCAATATTTTTTTAGTTGAGCTTGTATGGTTATGGAAGTCACGGCTTCAGTTATATTTTTGGATACCAGTGTCCAAAGTGTTTTGGGCCTCTGCTAAAGCTGGCTTATTCCTTCATCTGTGAAGAAAGAAAACTTTCAAAGTTGGTGGGACAAGCTGGTTGAATTTTTTTTTGTTTTTCTTTTCAGCCATAATGTGAAAGAAATCAAGATTCCATTCAGTTACCCTAGTTAAGAACCAAGATCTTATACCAATTTCCCATTCTTGTACACTTCCCATCCATCTTCTACATCAAAATATATATTACTTCGTATATAAGCAAGTTTAGTTTGAATTTGAGAGTTTGTCGGAGAGTTAGTTTGAGTTTGGTTCCTATGTTTAGGCGATGATATTGCATGCGAGTTCATATATTAGTTCAATTTTTTCTGTTTTTAAAGTACAATATTTAAACAAACGCACGCATCTAGGGGTTAGTGGGAATTGAACACACAGGCGATTAAGTAGAGAGGAAAGCCTATCTCTCAGCTACCGGTGCCTCTCTGCATGTTTAACCCATTTTCTTCAAACGGTACTTAAAAGTACCGTAAAAATAAAATTGTTTTTAAAAAAATTAATTGATTAACTGTAACCATCCCTTTGAAAAAACACTACGAAATACTTCTTTTAATAACCTTACATCATGAGTGCATGTTATAATAAAATAAGCTTGTTTGAAATGGATAACTTTCTGTTGACTTTATAATCATACCGAGCCAACGGAAAAAATGTGAATTTTCGGATGTCAGTTTTATGATTTAGGTTTTTAAAAATTACGTCATCCAAAATATTACTTTATTTCTTCAGGTTTTTTGTTTTTTGTTTTTGTGCTCTTTTGAAAACGATTCATTAATCGTTTATGAAACAGTCATCAGATATATAACTAGTGTTTATTAATTTTTTTTCTCAATTTTCTTTTATATTACAACTGTCAGCATTGATCATTCATTATCTAACTGAAACAGGATTAAAGGAACAGTTTTAATATGATTTCTTGGCAATTCTTAATTTGGTGGATAAAAGGTTAAAAACGCATTCGATATGAAAAATACAATGGCATTTCTTCTTCATGAAAATAGAGAACAAAATCAAATAAAATACGGGCAGAGACTTCCTCAGCAATAAAATAGTTTCAAAGTGATTACTAAGCAAATAAAGTGGTTCTTAAATAAGGAGAATTTATTCCACAGATAATGGAGAGTTTCCAGAGATGGAAAGAAGTTAATAAAATCTGTGAATACAGGGCGACAAAATCACTGAGTAAGCGAATCAGAATCTCATAGCAATGAAGGAAGTATTAAAGAGCTTGTAAAATGTATTAACTGTGTCTCATAAACAGTGAGCTTATTAATCAGACTTTCATCCATTTAATGAAAAAAATTTCAAGTTTTCAATTTTTGTCTAGTGTTTAATTTGAAAATTCCGTTAACGTTTTCATAATCCATCGTCGGAAAGAGGAATTTTTCTACTCAATCAAAAGTAATTATTAACAGGTGTGTAAAAACGAAGTTTACGACCCCAGTTATTTAACCCCTTGTGCACCAGGCTTGCACGCTCAAAACTAGCACATTCTTTGTGATTTCGAAAGACAACTATCGTAACCTTGTGCTAAAGAAAACAGATAAATCAAAGTGTGATGCAGCTCACATTACTAAGCCACAATTTTCACACATTATGCATGCCTTCCAACAATTCCGGAATATAACTAACCACATTTTGTAAATAGCACATTTCTTTAGGCATTTTTAAAAAATAGTAGACACTGTATTGTGCGAGCTTCGAACTTTCGCTGTATTCCAACACAAAAAGGTATGATTACTGTTTACAAAAAGTGGTTAATTATATTCCGGTCCGGAATTGTTGGCAGGTATACATGCCGCAATTACCGAGCAACAGCTAAAACGAATGTACTAAACTAGGAAGACGTACGCATGTACGTCATAGTGCGTAAGGGTTAAGTGATTCTGATGTAGACTACTCCTTCTAAAAGTCTGTATTGAATCTCTGTATTAGTATTTTAGATTACGTTTTTGTTGCCTTTATTTATCTGCTTTCATTTTCAAATATTTTTTGTGCTTTCCTTAACACGTATAATTCTACTCAATACACTTACCAATTTTTAAATCTTCAACTCATTCTTTCTACACATCTCTAATTTTGCTCATTTTCTATTCATATTCTTCTCTCTCGTGCGTTTTTGCTTCCCTATAGAATGGAAAAATATATATAATGTTATTTTTTACTACATTTAACTTATTTATTAATATTTTTTATGTATATTTACTCTGTGTTCACATGGGTTTGGTACATAGTTCAATCCTGAAAAATAGAAAATCTTTCTTTCTGCCAAATTCTCGTAGAGTTCATTCACTCTTACACTAATTTGCACAATGTTAATTGTCTTTTAAGTTTTATTGACTTCGATGAATTTTTAAAAAATTTAAATGTAATTCTCGTGCTGACAACTATAACGATTGAGCATTGAATAAATGTTAATCGCCAATCATTAAACGTGATTAACTTCTCCCGAATAACCCGAAGACAGCACATTTGGCTAACCGATATAAGAAGAATCTTGATATATTATGGACCGCTCTAAATCGAAGTTATTACGAAAAGTGATGCCATCGCTCGCGGGCTTATGCGATCGCTAAAATGATTTACGTATGAAAAACGGACAGTTTGTTGCGTGTGAAAAACTAACTTCAAGAAATTCTTGTATGTTACATTGAAATACCGTTTTGCTATATTGATTATTTTGTGATGCATTTATGGTTCTTTTTCAAGGGCACAATTCCACTGGATCACGAGAAAAAAAAAAAAAAAAAAAAAAAAAAAGGTATGTCTTTTTACTACACATAATCAATTTAGAGCTTCAAACACAAAAGAATATTTTACTGTATTTCTACTTTATTAGTTTGATACATTTAGTTGTATAAATAACCCAATTTGTCCCATATTATAAACTGCACCTGTTTTGGCGTGAAGCTTGAATTTCAGAAATAAACCTTAGAACGCATGATTTGTAAAAATGGAGTGAAAATAAAATTGTAACTTCATTTAGGCTTACTTATGCTAAGAAAAAGTTTTTGAAAAAAAAATTCAGCATGTGGTTTCCCAGAAAAATAAATGAAAAAAATTCAAATTCGAAAAATTAGAATGTCCACCCTATAGCTCTCCTGAAACAAAATATTGTACTATAGCCTAATTCTATTTTATTGAGTCCCAATACTATTTTATTTTAATACTTTTGTATTTATTATCATTTAGAAATAAAAATTAGAAGCAATCGGAAATTCGGGCAAAAATTTGTTCCGCGAACTAGATGCACAAGCTATGAATTCAGGTTTGTTTGCTCAAAAAATTATGTTGGTATACACTTTTAAAAACTAAAACTTATTACCATTTATTTTAAAAGCATATTTTAAACAAAAACTACAACATTTTCTTTTTATTGCGGAAAAATGAGAGTGTAGCGAATTGACTACAGTACGCACTGTGGGGTTAAATCACAATTCAAATTGCAAAGCTTTCACATCTTACACTAAGCAATACACTTTTAAAAATAATAATCCACGTGTGAGAATGGGGGAAAATATTTTGCTTTCTTTTTTTCCTTCCCATAATTTTAGACTTTTTTCATTCCGCATCCGTGGCTATCACTACGCTTTTGAGGGAACTGATTTCTCTTACCAACTCCTAACTTACTAACACGATTTCCACGGAATTCAATTTTTTTTTTTTTTTTTTTTACTAATAGCAGGAGCACGGCGGAGAACTTTTAAAAACCTTTAATACGATGAAATTTTTGTACGGGAAAACTGGTGAACTATAATTAAATTTGCCCCGTTTTCTGGATTTGAGAGAATTTCAGGAGTTTTCTTGTTGATGTTGGCGTTGACCAACAATTTCACGGGCCACATTCCCAAGATGCTTTCAATTTCAGCCGCTTGTTAATCTCGGTGAAACTCCGACACGTGACCTGAATGGATCAGATATCGCATCATGTGATCTCAATTTGAGGTCACAGTCTCTAAATGAGATTTCAGTTGAATTCACTTTCTGCCGTAGACGTTGTAAGAGTTATTTGTGGCTACCTTTTTGTTACGCATCTTTTCAGCACGATTTTAATACGTAACGATAAGTATGCTGGCTTAGGAATTAGAAACATTTTTGTTTTACGTTAAGTTAAACTGATTTCACTAGTGGGTGTGCAATGTAAGTTAAGTGATATTCGAGTGTAAATCGAGATCCGTGTAACTCATTTTGAAAATAACTAATTAATTCGACAAAACCACAACTTGCAAATAATTGTACGAGAGTGGTTCAAAAAGTAAGGTAACAAGGCCTTTAACCAGAAAGCTTATTCGCGAAATGTAAGAGATGCACATGCATAGTAAAGCATTCGGTACCGATAACTTTTCAACATAGGTCACCCGGGTGGTGTGTACCCAAGCTAACGAACCGTTATGTCACACCTTTGTGTGGATTCGATTCCCGGCTTGGGCTTGGCTGTTAACATGTATGTCCCTTCATAGGGGATAACTATGGCCGCCTATTGGGTGTCTCCGTAATAAAATAGCTTTTACATATGGCCTGAGTAGTGACAAATTATTAATGAATATGTGCCCGTCCATAGAATAAAAAAAGATTAACATAGCACCATGGACATCAAAACATTTGTTACGTCAAACCAATCTATCGAAGCCGGTGTTGAAGAAATTAGGACTTGGTCACGAAGTGACGACGGCTCCCTGAACTGCTGTATCGGTTTGGAAATCCCGTCCTGCCAGGTGCTTCTTCTATGCGAAAACAGTTGGAAATCGCTGAGTGCGAGATCTGGGGTGTAGGAAGGATATTCCAATACGTTACATTGGAAGTGTTGTCGTCAATCACGTGTCCAACCTCGCTCCATTTAGTGGCATTTGTTATCTATGATCGCCTGTTGTACTTGGACATGGAATTTCATTCGTTCAAGGAATATGTGACTCGGTGAGAGCTCTTGTTACCAATTCTTGAACCAGCTATGTACTTCAGACTGATTAAATCAGGTAGATCAGACAATATTGCAATTTTTATTTTCAGGAAAGCATGACTTTTTACAACAAATTAAACATTTTAACCAAACTATTCGACGCTTTTAAGTATGTTCTTAATTATTTACAAAAGTGCAAAAAGTTTCCAGATAAAATCTTAATAGAAATATTTTTCTAAAATATAGGGTCAGATGGGAAAACAATGGCCACTTTTGGAAATTTCAACTATTAATTAAGGGTGAGTTTTTAACTTTTATTAGTTAGGGGGGATTTGGCCATCTAAGAGCACCTAGTAAAAAATTTCGCTACCGCAGGAATATTTTCCTAAAACTTCAGGAAGTGGTCATAATTACAGCAATAAAATCGCAAAGTTTAAAAAACGGTGGAATTATAACCATCAATGGGGGAATTATGACCCCTTGATTCCTCTTTATACTTACGCTTATAACTTTTGTTGAAGCGATTGCTACTTCATTTTTTGTTTTTGTTAGTGATCAGAACTACCCCGGTGTATAAACAATTGATACAGATTGCGTACTGAGGCAAAATTTTTATTTACTAAATAAAAGTAGCCTTATGCTGCAAAGATGTCTTGCGAATCACTCTTTTTATAAAAGAAAAAAATATTGATTTGTAATGACTATTAACAAAAATTCGAAGAAATTGTATTAAATAATGATGACATTGTAAGAAGAAAATAAAGACAAAATAAAGAAATAAGAGCAAAAGAAAAATAAATGGGTCAGTCAGTTCTTAAACAGAAACTCTTCCTGTGATATTGCTTATTGGGATATCTTTTCCCCCTGTGACACAAGTTTTACGATAGAGCTGTTTAAGCCTCTGAACTGCAGATGTACTCCAACATCTTCCGAGAGACACATGCTTACTAAGAATATGAATCGACCAATAGAAACCAGATTTTAAAATGACGGCTTCTCAAAAGGAAGGGGTTGTGACGAAATGTCAAACTGCTCTTTCATTTAATTATGAGAAATTAACTATTTGTTTTCAAGAAATGTCCATCTTCTAAATTATTTTTTTGTACTTATGTGGTTCATTGTTTTTATTACAAACTCTTATCTGGTAAACCTTTAATGTCTTGGAATGTATTTCTGACTCTACTCACATACCTTGAAAGTGAGATTTAATCATTTAATTTAAAATAAATAATCACTATCATAGTTTTCATTTTATAATGTATTTCTAGGTATAAATATAAAAAATGCATGAAATATTTTAAAATTACTTTTCCTTAATCATTTTTGCATTTATAATACCGGCAAGTACTTTTCCTGGAGAGGATAATTTTTTTTGCAATGTTTTTAACACATGGTCATAATTACTCCACTTTTTAAAAGATAATGGATAATTATGGCCAGGAATTTAAATATATTTAAGTATGTTAGGAAAGCAAAATCATGGCAGAAGCTTTTTAATACATTACAAACATACTTTTTGAGTTATCTTGAATGAAAAAAATTCCCTTTGTGCTTACGACAACATAAAAACTTACATACATAACTTACGACACAGACACGTCAAAATAAAGCCGTTTATTGAAAATTTTGATATGCTATTAGTTTTACGATTGTTACTGCTTTAAAAATACTTGAAATTAATGATGAAAGACATGTATCATGAAAAATACATTATAAACTTTCTACCTAAATCTAACCTATATATATTGTCATAATTGCAGCCAAAATAGTTTATATGTTTTAGATAAATCTAAAAAATTTCAGTTTATTTTCTAACTAACTGAAGAGTTCACTATAATCTAAAAACTTATCAGCTATTAATCTAATTTTATCGCAGTATATCTTATAGCATACATGAAATATTTTTTTAAACTTTTATTCTGTACAATGTCCTTTTTTCATGATACGTATATTTAAGTATTATTTAAAGAAATGATTGCTATGTTCAATGTTATTAGATAGAAATTCGAATGAAATTATCTGCAAAAAAATTCAACAACTAGATCTATAATTACTGCATGTGGGTGTGATGTACATTTAATCATAAGCAGAAACATTTTAAAGGTAAGCAGCATATAGAAAGGGATGGGTTTTGGTTTTATCTACCCTTTTTCATAAACTTAGATTTCACCTGCTCGGTCCCATCGTTGAATGGACATAACGGTGAAAATTCCCCTTTAGAATGGATTTCCTCACTTAGAATTGAGTTAAACCCCCTTTAAATAATTTAAATACATTTGAAAATATGTTTTTTTTCTTTTAAATTACTGACACATTTTCTTTTCTTTTCTTTCTTTTATAAAATCCGAAGTTTGGAATATTCGTTATAGAGACAATTCGACATCACGACTATATTTTGCTGGTAGAAACGATTACACCACTTCTCCTGGGAAAGTTATACTAGAATGATGCATGTGCTGAAAATATTTGGTTATTTTACATTTTAATGCAGTTAGATTTTTTTTAATAACTAGAAAGTGTTTTTTTCAGTTTCGCTGAAGTGAAAATTGATGCTTGAACTATTACCCTATTTTTTACTATTACCAAGTGTTTTTCAATTTGTTCATGCTTTCACATTATTCTATTTGTATGTAACTGTATGATTCCCGGTACTATGCTATCATTATTTCTTTTATATTTTCTTTCCGTAAGAAGGTTTTTTGTAGTAAGGAAATTCGACTTGGAATTTTGAGACTTTTCATGTTTCGTGGTATTTCCGAATTATATATCTTTTAAAAATCATAAGAAACACTAATTAGGTAGAAACATATTTATTAATTTATTTGTACGGAATTTATTATAAACGCATTTGAGTAAATATGACTGTCTTGGTATGAAGGAACTCAAAACGTGAATGATCCTTAAACAAAACTATCGAAGAAAGGGAGAAAATTAAAACCTAATTTAATTAACAATAAATATAACTTCATACAAAATAATTTACGTAAAGTGCCAAAATGAAATGTAAATATACTTTCTTTATAAAAAGCATCCATGTTTTAAATACATTTAGCATAGCTTTCGGTGAAAAAATTATTTGAACTGTCAAAACTGTCATCATTATATAATGAATAGTCACCCTAGACAATTAACCATCATACATATGTCACGAAGGAAATGAATAACCTCGATCAATTTACCCATCTGAATTTTTTATGAGTGGGGGGGGGTGAGAATTAAAACTGAAAACATCTTTTCTTTGGATGCGTCCTCGAGGGCGAAAGCCTCAGGGACAAATACATAAGGAATGGGATCAGTTAAGTGTTGGAAAAAAACTTCCATTTATCTTTGACCGATATCGGATTAACGAGGTTTTATTTATTTTTCTGGCTCATAAATTCAAATTATTCATTCTGAAATAAAGAATGTGGGCAAGCTAAAAAAGCATTCTCGAGGAAGTCAACAAAGAAGGGCGTCAAATGGTTTGAATCAAAATGCAAATAAGGGCATAAGTTGCGTGGGTAAAAATAAAACAATGAATGGGTAAATAAAGTCTAATATTTCCCAGTAAACAGAAGAGACTCCAATACCTATCCTTTTAATGTAGTGTAAAAAGCAGAAAAAAGTCCCGTTTCTTTAATGTTATTAGCGGGGAGCTGGCAATTTTTGATTTAATAGAAGCTCCGATCGGGCCTCGAATGCTCTTGAGGCATTCGTCGTCTTTGTTTAAGGCTAAGTGCCTTGACAGTGAATCCCCGGGCGTCTGTCACCAAAAGGCTGCAAATGCTTTATAAAAAAAGGCATCCAAAAATGAAAGCATTTACAGGTCACCATTCTGTGCAGCGGTGTCCCAGCGGCCAGCTTCATTAGAAAGAGTCTTCGTTTTTCGTTCGCCTCATGAATAAGGCATGAAGTGCGAAGCTACACCCCTTCTGCAGAGGGCACTAATTATCATTGCTCGCTCCAAAAGAAAGAGGAAAAAAGAGAGGAAACAAAAACAACAAACCAAACATGCCAACAAACACAACAAAAAGTAAATATGCACGAGAAGTTTATATTAATTTAAAATACAAAAGAGAGAAAAGCGGGCAAAGTAGGAAAGGAAAAAAATCGTAATCCTAACAAAGGTAAAACCGCGCATTCTTTTAGAAGTATTATGAGTTTTTACTAAGAAAACTCTTAGGAAGACTTTTAAAGCACTTTTGATGTTAGAACATTTTTTTGAGTACGCGATATCAATAATGACACTGCCTTGTTTGTTTAGCGCAATATAATTATTCAAAGGAAGAGAGATAACTTGAAAGATAATCAGAAGAAAATTTACAAGTCGAAAGAGAAAGAGAGTGAAAAATGGAGTCAAAAAAGTGACTTACTAATTAGTCAAAAATATCTTTCTCCAAAGCAAGTTCGCATATTTTATAAGTGAAGACATGCCGCTTCATTAATGCAATTTAAAAGTAAACATAAGCATTTAAATCTCAAACCGATATGCATTTTTGTTGGAGATAAAAAAGTGATACTTTGAATATGTGATGTCTACAGGGAGTTTTAAATTTAACGGTCAGTATGTGGCATTGCCTTCAATGATATACTGAGATAGAGGGAAAAAAAAGCCTCGGAAATGTAACTAAAACCAAGTCTAGAAATTAAAATTATAACTCATATGCAAAAATGGGTCTTTCTTTTATTCTTACCATTTAAAAGGTTGCTAATGAAAGATGTATGTGAAATGAATAGCAAAAGACAGATATCATATATATGCGTAATTAAATTCATTTGTATAATAACAGACTATAGGGGATTGCAATTGCAGTATAGGATAAAAAGAGCCGATTTCTTCTTTCGTTGGCTCTCCTGAGAAAAATATTGCGATTCCTTTTAAATAATGCTTCCTTTCTACTTCTTCAAGGACTGACACTAAATGTGAAGTATAAGTTGCATTGGCAGTAAATATTTTTGTAAACTTAAGGGATCAGAAATTCAACGGTGCAAGTGCTAACAATAAGCGCAAGGGAAATTAGTCAAGTGAGCTTAAGCATAAAGTTTTTCAACATTATTTTCCCTTCTACTCTCGGGGTTTGCCTAAAAATAATGAGTCCCGAGATTTGGTTATTTTGATCCCAAGATTTTTATTCTGAGATTTTAGTTAAGGCATGTATGCATTTTTACATTATTAACTAAGGATTATTGTACGTAAAAGTAACAGTGTAGAGATCCTACTTAGTTGACATAGCGTTTCTATCTTCACACAGTGTAGGAGGAAGGTGGAGCCAGTATCTCTGAAGACTTCTTTAGAATTGTCACTACTTCATATCGTATGCCACTAGTCCCATATTTCATTAATCTCTTATAATAATTTCTTCAAATCATCATGTGCCTGCTTTTATACTTTATTAAATCTCACTGAAGAAGATATTACTAGAAAATTTTCCATTCCGCTGAGTAATGACAAAAATACCATTCTCTTCTTTAATTTTAGGGATTAATAGTTTTAAAGATCGGAGAAGATTTTTCGAGATTTAAAAAAAAAAAATACAATAATTCTTTTTATTATTTTTCACTGTTAATTTACTCTAACAAAGAAACGAGAAAAGTAGTTTATTTTTATTAGATTTGATGAAACTACGGGTAATTTAATAACGTAGATAATAAATGCAATGATGACGTTGTTTTATAAGATTATATTTATTACCGACTAAATTCGCTTTAAACAGTAAAATTATACACTGCTGGCCACCCAAATTGCAACACCAAGAAAAACAAGAGATATCACAACAAAATTTATTGTGTAGATAACATGTTGACCAAGTAACAAATGATTAAATTTACAGCATTCTATGAAGCGTGGTTCCTGCCAAAATCAGTACCCAGAGTAGCCGCCGTTGTTGGAGATCACAGCTGCCACACGCCTCGGCATTGATTCAAAGAGACTTTGAATGTGTTCTTGGGGTACAGCAGACCAAGCAGCTTCCACACGTTGCCAAAGTTGATCTGGTGTGACAGCTGGGGATGAACTCTGGGTCAGTCGTTGAGCAACCATGGACCACATGTTTTCTATCGGCGAAAGATCCGGAGAGCGCGCCGGCCAGGGAAGCAATTCAATCTGGTGATTGACGAAGAACCCTTGGACAATGCGTGCCACGTGTGGCCGTGCATTATCCTGCTGAAATATGGCTGTTGGCAAGCCCTGAAGGTAAGAAAGGACAACTGGCTCCAACACCTCGGAGATGTAGCGCTGGCTGGTTAAAGTACCGGCAATGCGTACTAGAGGAGTGCGAGAGAGATATCCGATACCGCCCCATACCATAATACCCGGTGCAGGACCAGTGTGACGGTGCATAATGCAGCTGTTCAGCATCCTCTCTCCACGGTGTCTCCAGACTCGAATCCGACCGTCGTGGTGTTGCATACAGAAGCGTGACTCGTCAGTAAAGAGAATTTCATTCCATTCTGTCGTCCACATCCTTCTTTCATCGCACCATTGGCGGCGGAGACGTCTGTGGTTCCGCGTCAGAGGTAGACAAAGCAACGGACGTCTTGCGGACAGACCATTCTGCTGTAAACGACGTCGAATGGTACGCGCAGACACTGGATGATGCGTTACAGACTGAATCTGCTGTGATATGGTTCGTGATGTGACTGAGCGGTCCGTCACTGCCATGCGTACAATCTGCCTGTCATCACGTGACGTGGTGCACTGAGGTCGATGCGGTCGATCACGTCTGTCCGTCGTACCCTCCTGCACCCAACGATCACATATCCGCATCACAGTTGTTTGGTTTCGTCCAATACGACGACCGATTTCCCTGAAAGATAACCCACAATCTCGGTATGCCACTATCCTTCCTCTGTCAAACTCGGATACTTGATCAAAAGATGATCGTTGTTTCCTACGAGGCATAATTTATCGTTTTTTTGAAAAAGAAGCAAGAAAAACACAATTGCTGTACTTGAAACCGTCGAAATCTCCAAGCCTTAAATAGCGCTTTGAGGTGGCGCCACAGGCGCGCTTGATGTGCGTCTGCGCTGAAATTCTAATCATTTGCATATCTCACCTCAGCTAATGCATGTTGTAAATTTCATATTATTTGCATGCTTCCTTCAGGGTGTTGCATTTACGATGGCCAGCAGTGTATATATTTAAATTAATAATAATTACAATGTAACTAAGATGCCTACGGAAAAGGAAATTCAAGATGTCCGTCATTTACTTGGGATTATAAATTTATTAAAACATAATATTACATAATGCTTTATTTATAAAAGAGTACATTACTGAAACGTACATAGCATTCATTAGTTTTCTTCAATTATAATTTACTATCATAAAAAAGTAGAAGTTGTTTGAAGGATTTCATTTGTACTCACGCTAAGATTATAAAGTTGTAGAAGAGCTATTGTTTAATTCATTTTCAATGCATAATTCGCATTTCTTTGGAAAAGATGAAAACGGTTCTTTAGAATGGGTCGAGATATTCTAAATTCATGCCAAAATGCCTCATTAGTAAAAAATTTTGAGATTAAATTACTTCATTTAGAATTGGAAAACCTCACTTAGAAATCTCACGACTCTAATTTCCGTATTTTGTACCTAAGTTCCTTCAACTTAGGTACAAAAGGCTTGTCTTTGAAACAGAAAAAAAATAATTTTTGGAAACGTAAGATAAGAGACAAGTCGAAGAATCAGCAGTTAATTGCTAGGCCCGAGGAGTAACACGAGATTGTCTCCTGAGAGAAAAACTATTAATTTCAAATCATCCACTTTGTTTATAAATTTATAAGGGAAACGTGCATGATTTTGGACGTGTTATAACGCACGTGCAACACATTAATATGCATGCGTCAAACATTAAAACTGCCTTTACTGAAATGTTTAAGCAATGGCCTTTAATTAAATAAACAACCTAATAGCTGTTGTTCAAGCTTCTAACTGTGAAATTTGAATGATTCGTTATTGTGTTTTGAAAGAAGAAAACAGTTAATTATCCACTGAATTTGTTAGATTGTTTTTTTTTCTGGTATTTTAAATACCCATATTTAGAAACTCAATAATTTCCAAGTATGTAAACAGTTTATGGGGGGTACGGAACATTATTCTGTTTTTCAAGTCTCGCCTTGCTTTTGTTATGGTTAGAAAAGAATCTAAGAAAGCTTTTTCTTAATCTTTATTTTTTCTCAAGAAATTCAAAGTCTTGAAGTCTATAATTTTTTTAAGCTCATTAAAACTCCCTTACAAGGTCTGCTTAAGAGAATGTTTTTGTTATGCATCTAAAACAATTCAAAGTCGTTTTATTCACCTAACATTTATAATTAAGCACTTTTAATCTCGTGCATTTCTTTTTTATGAGTTTTTTAAGGAAGACAAAAAATAGTACTTTTAATTTGTGTTAGAAAAGGGTTTTAAAAAATGCACAAAAAAACCGAAAGCGAGTGAAGTGAGAAAAAAAATATATATTCTTTTTTTATTTCGTTCAATGCTTAGCTTAAGCGAATAATTGTCTGATGGAACACTTTGCAAAAGTATTTTAAAAGAATTCACATAACAGATTCTAAGTTCTTTTAAGGTTTTACATGTTTTTAAGCTTAGTAACCCTGTTTCGAAATTCTTATAAGCCGTATTACAAAACCTGGTGCATGTTAATCAGTCAGCAAAACCCACAATCACGATAAAAATGAATTAAAAAATTATTTGAGAAACGATACACAAATGCTTAATGATTTTCACTGCGCCAGACTCACAGTTGAAGGCAATAATATATTTTATTTAAAAAGTAAAAATATCTCCCTTATGTATAAGATTTTATGTGCATCATTTATAAAATTTATAAAATGTTACCTCGATAAGATACACCTTACAAGACAGACCTTAAAAATGATAAATCATGGAATGCTAAGTCTGATGTATAATCGAAATTCGTAAATGTTACACTAACATTTACGATGTTAGTAATGTTTAAATGTTACACTAACATCGCACCATTGTGTTCATAGTAGCACAAAACTGCACTAAACGAAACCGGTTTAAAAATCAGTTGAATTAAGTAACTTTAGTTGAAACTCACATAAGTGTAAAGCATGAGCTAGTATGTTTCGGAATATGCAAAACTTTCTCTTATCCAACACGGCAATGCCGGAAGACAATAACAGAATTTAAGCAAAATAAAACTGAGAGGAAAAACATGGTCAATATTCGAATGAAAGAAAAACAGAAAACCATATAGTGACATAAAAAAGGAATTAGAACAAAAGGAAGATGAGGATGAAGAAGGAAATTAACAAAATAGAGAACTGAAAGTGAAAATATATAAAATAAAAGCAGAAGAGACAAACTGAACAAGAAAAATACACAAGAAAAGAGAGTGAAACAATTAAGAAGGATGATAAGGCGTACAGAAATTCTTTTCAAATAAAATGAACTGAAAGAATGGAAGAACCATCCGTGATTATTAGTTTCAGCCTCTGAGCAACAGAAATTGTTTCTAAGAAGTCGAAATGGGTCAAAATTTGAGTAACATTATAACATTTTTATTAAAAAAAATTGAAATCCGTGTATCATTGTGAATTATACCAGCAAGCGAAAAAAAGCGTTTTTTAAAATCCTTCTTAAAAACATATCCTCTTGCTTCGTGTATGGACATCTGCAGGCTCTTTCAATTTGCATAATGCAACTTAAATCGCACTGTCAAAGACTATATGTGCATCCAAACAGTTCTCAGAAAGAATAAGGCCTACAAGAGAAGATAATTTTAAGTTTATTGACAGATTATAAGATATCTTTGAAACCGAAGCCCTTCAGATGCTAGAAACTTCTAATACAAAAGAGGAAAGAGCAGTAGTATAGTTAAAGTCTACTGTGAATTCCAGGGACTGAGCCAAGAAACTGTTTAGGGGTGGTTTTTGCACGATGAAAAATTTGAAAATCTCGTGCTAAAACTAAAGCAAAATATTGAGGAGAGGGATGAATCCCCAGTATCTACCCTCTGGGTTCCTCGAGAATCAGTACTCTGAAATATTGGTTGTAGTAATATTAAAATTATATCTGTTAAGTTTTATAAAAGGTCCATTGTTGACAGAGTAATTAAATTTATTAGTTGCAGTAAAACCTATAAAGTGATCGTGTGATTTATGATGAGTGAATATCATCTGATTTTCTACCTCTGTCTTTATAAGGTCATGCACTGTTCCAAACGCTAAATGTGGATGAGATAAGAAATTATTTAGAAAAGTAATCTTAAATATGCAATATTTTTTGAATGCATTTTCTATTTAAATATATTTTCAGAAAGCTTTAAAGAAGGCACAGGTTATTCGCCTTTTACAGAATGTCGATTTACTTTAGAAGACATATCCAGAAATTTCACAGCCCCCCACGCAATAAGTTAATTGAAATTTGTGTTCAGCTCAGTGAAGGAGATTTACTGTTAAAAGAAAGGCCTATTTCAGATGATCAATCTCAATACTGAAATAAGTGTAAGAACAAATTTTGAAAACAAAAACATACATAGTTAAAAACGAAAAAAAATCTGGAGTGACTCCACTCGACTTTCCGAACACTTACGAATAATATCATCACCATGAATTTAAATATATTTTAATGGATGAATAATTAAAACATATATACCAAATTGAAGCTCAATCAAATGAACGGTTTAAACGCTAGCGCACTTTCAAGAATTTCTCCCCATAGGCCATAATGTAAAAGAAATCTTCGTCGTAGCCCTGTAGAAAAACTATAAGTCCTATACACATCAAAATCAATACCGGTCTTACGATGGTGGTTTATAACATATATACCCAATTTGAGCTCAATCGAATGTACCATTTAAACGCTAGCGCACTTTCAAGAATTTTCTGCATAGCATGTAGTGCGTCAACAATACTCTAATCATTATCAACAAAATCTGTGCACTTTTGCGTGGTAGTTCAGCAGATTAATTTTTAATACGATGAATATAACACCAGAGTAAATTAAATAATTAAAAATTTGTAAAATAACACACATAACCGGTACTTATCAAACTGTACGTACGTTTCGGTCTGAAAACCTTCACCCATTTTCAGCAGAAGTCCACACACAGTGTCGCAGATGAGTGGAGACTAACTGTTTATTCAGTCCCCACTGTTCTGCGACATTGTGTGTGGACTTCTGCTGTTGTTTTTTTGGATTATACGATTAAAAAGTAATTTTACAAAACCTGCAGTGAAACGTGTACATCATATAACCAATACAGCTAACTGATAGTACCTATATTAGGTTATTTCTTGGCAAAGTCACCCTATCGGATTAGACATTTCTCGCTTCGTGGGGTGAGATGAAATATTCCCACCTGGTAGAAATCATCTCCGTACGTGTTCAGCCACGTTGTCGTGAACCTCCTTATGTGAAGGGAAAGATCGGTCTTCTAGGTGTTTATTCAAGTGAGGAAAGAGGTGAAAGTCGCTTGGAGCGAGGTCCGGAAGATAGGGAAGGTCGAAGGGAGATCGATGATGCCCAAACAGAACTGCTTCCAGCAGCATGTTGGTCGGCTGGGCTGTATGACGTCTTACATTGCTGAGGTAGCAAGACTATAGCTGTAGCATACAAATAGGTGAAACGCTTCGCGAAAACATGCCAAGACAGTTCTTTTTTAACCAAGAGAGAGTATTCAAACTCATCCAAATGAGTGAAAAATACCTAAACTAACATGAAACCTATATCGAAAAATAATCTTATGTACTATCTGTTAGTTATATTGGTTTTATTAAATAAATGTACACGTTTCAATGCAGATTTTGTAACCTTACTTTTTGATCAACCCTTGAATATCTTTGAAAACTTCTCGCCAATATACTGAGGCAATTTAATTTGTCTTTCGAGTACCTGGAAGTTAGTTTGAAGACACTTGAACTCCACTAAAAAAATGCCTTTATGGGTACTCTGCTCTCTCGGGTAAGAAACAGTTGCCAATACCGTTCACATGCCACTTACTAGTAAACCACCAAACAAAGAAGTTACAAAAAGAAAAGAAAAAAAAGGAATCTTCATGAAAACGTGTGTTAAAAAGCGATATGCCTTTTCCTTTCGAGAACTATCTCTAAAACCTCTAAATCCCAATATTAACGAAAGTAAGGTTGTCCTGGAGAGGGAGATATTGAGTGTGTTTGTAAACACATCCCTCGTTGAGTAGTTTTTGGTTCAATAAATAAAATCGTGTTTCTTTTTTTCCTTTAGTTTTCTTCTAATTTACGAATTACTTTTGTGAGATAACAGAAGCATGGGTATTTGATTCTGCAGGATTCCGTTAGAAAAATTTCAGCGTCTGAATACGAATTCCACCGAACTAATTGGTTTTCAAAATGGTGCATTTACTAATGCACTGAATGCAGTCACTTTCTTATACAAGGTCAGTTGGGGTAAAGGGAAACAAAATTTTGATGTTTCGAATTCACGTCCATTTCTGCTTCTTGGATGAATTTAGGAAAAATTTATACTAATTTATACACACTTGTCAATCAGCAACTTCTTGTGAATAGGTGCACGTAAGAAATGCGTGACTTTATTTGAGATTTTAACTGTCTTTTCTTTGAAACTTAAGACTGTAACTTTATTTGATAATAATTGAGAACCAACTTACATGTATGACATACTGCTTCTGTTTCCCCCATAGACTATAAGCTCAATGGAAACAGTCATTTTTTTAGTGCTGTAACCATAATGAGAAATGATATTCAACTACGCCCATACGTAAGCCGCCAAATAATCACCAGGTGAAGAAGAGTCGCCACTGGTGGTAGCTATCTAAGCTGTTCTATAGTTTTAAGTCGTTTTTCTTTTTCTTACTGTCATACTTGTGCAATTTTATTATCAATTTTATTTTTTTTTTCTATTATGCCATCTGATAACCGCATGCGGTGCCAGATCCCCCCCAGATAGGGAGGCGATGGGCAGAGGTGGGCGCCAAGTCCGACTTAGCCCGGTGGTGCCCTCATTTTAACCCATTCCGGAGGAGGGACCCACCCCCTGAAAACGGCACCCCCCGAGGTATCGTTTAACAACTTGGAGGACATTGGAGCCACTACGGATTTTACGTGCACCAGCTCCCATGAGCGTACACGGTTCCACAGCAGTCGAGCCGAGAGGGGGACGTCCCTCCCAAGCACTGGCCAAGCCGGATGCTGCTTCACTTGCCGTGTTCTAATGGGAACGGAATTTAGCGCCCAGACCACTGCGTAATTATCAATTTAAAGACGGCTTCTTGCAATGCCTCCAAAGAATAAGACGGAATTCTTTCCTTTTCCTGCAAGTGCAAGGTATATTGAAAAGCAACAACAACTTAAAATCATTATTTGTATTTACAACAAGAAAAATAAATCACGCGAAATGCATTAGGGTATAAAACTCTTTTCAACACAAAAGTAGATTGAAATAGGTGTGTGTATTAAATAGATTAATGTAGCTTGTCTGTTATAGACCGTAATGCTTTGTAATTATTCTGAATGCTCATTTACCCTATAAGGCAAAAGTTTTATGGTCTAAATATAAACACCCTTTTGATCTGCAACAGCAGTAGTTTTTTAATTATATCGTGTAGTTAACTTCCTATATCTATATAAATAAAATTAGACTTTTGTCAGTACATTTCTTGGAATTCAAAAATTTTGCGATTTCTATCCGTTTCAAGCACCTGAGAATCCGGTAAGACCCTCAAAAAAAGCTTTGTCTGTCTGTCGTTCTGTCATTCTGTCATTCTGTCCGTGACGCTTTTTTTGTTCAATCATCAAGTAAAAACGACTGAAGTGAATGATATGAAATTGGGTGTCATGATAGGTGGTCACTTAACTTAAAACATAGGCGTCGAATTTTTAAAAAATCTTGATTGGATTTTGAGATTTTGCGAAAATCCTTACAAACTGCGTAAATTTGTGTTCGCACATCACGTAATAGCTGCAAAGGTGAAAAAAACGATATTTGGTGAAATTATAGGTTGTCACTCAACTTAAATTCTAGGCTTCCAATTTTTCAAAAATATTAATTAGATTTTGAGATTTTGCGAAAATTATTTCAATATGCGTCAATATTCGTTCGCGCACTACATAATTACGACTAAAGCAAATGAAATGATATTACTTTACTCTCTAACTTGTAATATTTTAACAATACATAAAAATTATAACTTCGCTTTCTTTACTTTGGCAACATACTACATCCATTCTGTGTACTCCTAGAATGCTGACGAAAGTTCTTGCTTTTTGGAAATTTTCATTAAGTACTAACCCGTCAACGACGGGTACTTCAGCTAGTAGATAATAAGAGCAGTTGAATCCACTAACAGTGCTTCTGCAGCTGTGCTATAGCAAGGCATTCACTAACATTCAACTTTGAATTTTTTTCGCAGTCCAGCTATCAATTGATACTTTAGACGTAAAATCCCCTTCAACATTTTATCAATCTCAGTTTCTAGTTTCTTAAGATTTTCCAGAAAAGTAGTTTCTTGTGTAATCACGTGAGGCGGTGATCTCTAATGTTTCCATTTACCCCAATTGGCCCTAAATTAAACTTAATTCTTATTCTGATCAATGGCAGGGTCAGCTGCCGACTATATAGGTTCGATCCCTTTGAGCTCCAGAGATGCTGGTCACTTCATTACGGGAGCATCCAGTCGCCCCCCGATGAGTGCTCTCCTAATTTTGAACCTAGTTCAGAAGAGAGACCTAGTACTGGATTGTCACCACCACAGGTATCACTTGAACATGAAGAACATTTCAGACACGACAGATTCAACGTACCAGCTGCCTTTCATGTGCTTGAGCTCGCAGCTGCCCAACCCAGGGAGGTTTTCACCCTCCCAAGTGCTGACCCAGGTCGACTCTGCTTCACGTCCGGTGTTCTTTTGGAAACTGAGTTTAAACGACTGGCCCACTGACGAACAAATTGGTTTTTCAAACCTGCAGTTTATGACTTATTAATTTTAATTACATGTGAACATCTGTAATGAGTGAAATATTTACAGACAGAACTATCTCAGGAAAACAGTGCTATTTCTGAAACAAAAAATTTTCGGTAGCTTGAGAATAAGGAGGGGTTTTTAATAATTCAATACACACACAGTGAGTTAAAAGTATACAAAAATTTGAAATTCTTGATAAATAGCATATAATAACAGTACATAATGTGCGCATATAAAGAGGAGGGGGGGGGGTTATTTTACTTTAAAAATTATATTTTTGAAGCTAAGCTTAGAGTCTACGTAGTAAGTTTGAAGTAAAAGTATTGTGTAAATTTTATTATTATTCTGTTGGTTAAAAAAATTAATGTGTGCATTAAAAAAAGTTTTCAGCAGTAGAATCCAATATGCAATTTGTCCCCAAAGGAAACCATGAAATTCTAGTAAAACTCAAACTTGGTGGGAAAAAAAATGAATATTCATGTGAATAGTTTACACAGCATTTTAGTAAAAGCTTGCCGTAAAAACTTTTAAGATTTCTTTTCCAATGTTTTCTTTACAAGAAAAGTATGTTTTTTTATCCCTCGTGGAAAAATATTGTTGTGGAGTAGAGATACGTTTTGAATAGTTTAGTGAATGAAAATAGAAACTGGCCAAATGTGATTTAACGACTTCTATTAAATACTTAAAAAAAAAGAGTGAAACAAATAAAAATGAAGTTAAAATAGTTGTTAAAACTAAGTTATGAAATAAAGTGCTAAGTTATGAAATAAACTAAGTTATGAAATAAAAGAGTTTGTGCGATTTGTTAACGGAGAAAGCTAAATGAAAAATCTTTAAATAATTACAAAATATGGGGCAAACCTGATGAAATAAAATGAACTACTTTAGTCATTGATACATAATAACATTGTCGTAAATGGGCATGTAACAATGGGGGGGGGATGTCTCCTATTGTAGATACCATTTTCAAATAGGTAATATCTGAATTTTCTTGAATTTTAGGGGGTAATTGCCCCCTCTCGCTCTTAATAAGTTACGCCTATGCAAAATAATTTTAAGACGCATTAAAATTGCATTTTGACAATGAATTTAAAAAATCTGTACTTTTCACGCCTCCTGAGAAAACACGCACTACCCGCTGCTATTTGACTGTAAAACTGTTTTTCTGCATGTAGCCTGTTAAAGGACGAAAACCCGTTTTACATCTCTTCATTTTAAAAGTCGCTTGATGTCCTATCGGTGGTATGTCACGATGCTGTAGAACTTCTTGAGTTTTGAGTTTGAATTTTTGTGTTATGGCAAACCTACACGAGGGGCAGCTGCTTTCGAAGGTGGGACAAAAAAAAGTATCTAATCTGTGGCACGCGATGAACGTTTCAATCTTCCGCCCTCTTGCTGGTACTTAAGTCGAGCTATGGCAACGGCTGCCCTTTTTTCAGCATTGGGAAAGGGTTGCGCCTCAAAGGGCTAAGCTACCCCTCCATCATACCGCCTGTCGGCTGCCCTTTTTTCAGCATTGGGAAAGGGTTGCGCCTCAAAGGGCTAAGCTACCCCTCCATCATACCGCCTGTCGGCTGCCCTTTTTTCAGCATTGGGAAAGGGTTGCGCCTCAAAGGGCTAAGCTACCCCTCCATCATACCGCCTGTCGGCTGCTCTTTTTTCAGCATTGGGAAAGGGTTGCGCCTCAAAGGGCTAAGCTATCCCTCCATCATACTGCCTGTTATGAATACCGTTAGTAACAAAATAGTGGTGGATGTTTTCCGAGAACTTTTCGGCTGCCCATGTACATATTACTAAAAGCTATTAATATTAGGTCAGTTAGGATGCTAAACTGAATTGATAGTATGACCCAGTTGGAAATTAGGATAGTTGGGCTGACACACTGAATTGATATGCTGAACTGGTCAGTTTACAGACTTAACGAGTTAATCGATGTTAGTCGAGATAGTCAAACTTCTTAATTCAAACTCTATTTCACTGACTGAGTTCGATTTTTAAAAAAAATTCTATTCCTACTCAACAGCGAATAAAATACCTAATAGTGAAAACAAAATGCGCAGAAATTGAAAAAAAAGGAAATAAATTGCTAATTTAATATGTGAATTTAAAAAAGAGGTTATTTTTCAAAGTCATCTGTTAAAAAAAATCATCCTAAAATAAACTATAATCTTCAGTTTTAAATGACATTGAAATATTTTCTTGTCCTATATCTATCGGCTAATATTTTATACCTTTCTGTATAAATTTTAAATTTTGGAGAGGCTTTAGGGAAAATTATTTTTAACTAACTTTGAAATTTATAATACAAACTATTATTTTTTATTCTCTCAGTCGATTAATCGAGACTTGTTTTCAATAGCTATGAATTTTCGCTGTTATGGGGAGAAAATCCAGCGAGTTAGCCATTGGATATTTTAGCAACATCCAGAAGCGCTTTTTGCAAGATAAAAAAGACAATGACGAGAATTGTAGATTTTAAAGCTGGTCTTCACATCTTTTCAAACTACTAGTTTAAGTGGTATCAAAATTTATTTTTCAGGTTTTATTTATGATTTTTAAAATTTTTTAAAAAGTTATGTATTTCACATGTAATTTTTAAATATTATTTAATTCTCATAAGTAATTTGAAAAATAAAACAAAATCGACATACAAGTGTTGCTATTATGTTTTGATTATATTTTATTATTATTATCATTATTATCTGAAAAATGCTAAACATTAAACTAAAATTTATTTATACGTATTTCTCTTTCGTATTTTCAAAGTTAATTTTAAATTTCTATAGGCTCACCTTCTGTTTTTTTTTTCCTAGCTGATGTTCAGTGATTTATATGTATTGTCACATGCATTTTTATTCTCTCTACCTCCGTCGCTTAAATAAAAATCCCCGGTAAGGGTGTTCTACGCGTAGAGAGGGAGAGGATGCTAAATCGGCTTTATAAGTGTTGAATGTTACTCACGCAGGCGGCCTGCCCTCTGGCCTAAGACCAATCGTCAGCCTAGGCGATAGCTAGAAGTCGTAATTGGATCTTAGCCTGGGGGAAGAAAGAGGGCTACTAAAGGTGGCCAGTGACTCAGGCACACGGAAATGCGAAGACCCCCGAAGCGATTTCGAAGCTAAATCTGCTTCTTTTGCCACTTCTTGAAGAGAGGATAACTGGTTTCCTAGGAAACCGGCCAGTTAGTTCTATAAAAACTGAATCCAGACTGATTTTATCTACAAAAGGAATCTATATATTTTTAGACTCATTTTCATCTTAAGAAGGAAAAAGTGTTTAGTACTTTTCAAAATAAATAAATAAATTTTATACGTAGTGGTATATAGCATAATATAGAGCGTAAAATGTACTACGGGGTAGTAAAACACAATGCATTGTAAAATAATATACTATTGCGCAGAGTAATAAAATGTAAAATTATGTAAGTCCTAATCAGAATGAATTTTTTGCGTAATAGTATATTAGTATGGATAATAGCCAATATATATATATATATATATATATATATATATATATATATATATATATATATATATATATATATAGTTGAATTCGCATATTTCAATACAGTTTTATAATTTGAGTTTATTTAATTGAAATATAGATTTGATACTTTCATTCAATAATTTTATTCAATTTAGAATAAAACGATCATGTAGACAGCTGGATCGTACTCTCGCATTCAGTTCATATGGACACATTCAAAACTCATTCAGCTCATTCAAAACTCGTTTGGAACTTGGTTGTAGAACAATACATTTTTCGTATCAGACCTTGAACCACTCATGTCAAAGAATTAAGATATCATGCGCATGGTCATGACTTTTTGATTGCATGAGATGAAATGGAAACTTTTTTAACTGAAGAACCAACCTTCAAAACAAAGCCGACTAGATCGCCAGCTGGTTCAGTAGCTTTTGGAGCTTATTATCTGCTTAACAGGTGAACATTTTAAGCAAAACCTCCTAAGCTGAACGCCTCTTTCAGCTGGATAGTTTTCTGGGGGAAGGAAGGTGCTCATAATAATTACCTGTACCTCCATAAGTGTTTTATTAATTTATTTATTTGGAAACCTGAGTATCCAATTTTCGAATGTTTCCCTAACTAAATCTCTGTGGAAATAGTAATCCATTTCGTTTAAAGGAAAAACTTGTAGAAATTTAGTTGTGGAAAGGGAGAAACACAAAAATAACGAGAATATTTAGTTTTTCAATTATGAATACAATTCCTGTTGCGCAGTTTCACTGCATATTTCGGCAGTAGCGTATAGAAAGGGTCTTAAAGGTCAGAAAGGACATTGTCCTTCATTTTCTGTCATTTTTAAATACCATTCAGAATCTTTAAAAACCTTGGTTTTCGGTCGAAAGACTCAGCAACGGAGAGTCTCAATTTTCGTCTAACTGCGTCACCACAATGAGCCGACCTTTGAGCAGTGTGGATTAGATCGAACAGGCTAAACCTTATTTCAAAAGAGACTAAACCCCTCAATTCGTGACTGAAACACTGGCCCTTGAACAAATAAACACTTCAATAATGGCTTTCTCGTTCGAAAGCTAGCCACTCAAAGTTAGTCAAGCTGCTTTAAAAGATTTTTTGTCCAAGATCTTAAGTGTGCCTACACTGAAAAAAAAAGTGTTTTGTTGATTCAGCAAAAATTAGGTTGGCTCTATTTGAACTGAATAATTTTGTTGATTCGAAACAACTTTTGTTCATTCAACGAAATATTTTGTTAATTTAACGGAAATTTTGTTTAAACCCAAAAAAATTATTCGGTCAAAATAGCTCCAACCAAATTTCATTGAATGAACAAAATTGTGTTCAATTCAACAAAACATTTTTTTTCGTGTAAACACTTTGTTGTAATGGATCTAGGGATAGATGCGAGATGAAAAATGAGCCCGTCTTATCTCTCAAAACAGCTACAGAGCTTTGTCTCGTCTCGCATATAGTAATAATGAAAACATTTGTCTCGTTTCGTCTCGCATCTATACCTAAATGAGTCCTTCTTTGGAAAATTTCTGTTCCTCACTAGCGATAAACTGATGTCTGTTATAAAACTTTAAAAAAATGCTCAACCATTTCGCTACATGTATTGAGTCTCAGAAGAATGTGAAATGAAATGTGGTAAGATTTTTGACAGGATTTTCCATGTATCGACATAGATTTGTCGTTTGTTAGTGTATGCAGGGTGTCCCAAAAACGTGGTAATGGGCTTTTATTCTTTGTCTATTAGAGATAAGTTTGCAATGCAACTTTGGTTTGGTTTGGACAAAACAAGGTTTGAAATAAGACACCATTAAGAAAAATTTCCTCTCTCTAATTTTTGCACTTTTTAAAATTTGTATACGACCCCCGTCCAAAAAAATTCCCATTAGCAAAATGTGCCCCATACACTAATGAGATGATGTACCAAATTTCAGCCTTTCATCATACAACGTCTCAGAGATATGTTTAAAGACAGATGATCGGGGCTATAGATGATTTTGAATGTAAACGTTTATTGCTAGAGCGGAAAAAAAAGATTTTCTTTCGCGATTTCTGTACGACCCCTGAAATGCAATGATTCGACGTGATTTTTTTCCCCTTCGAGAGCCGTTGAAAAGTGGTTTGAGTGAGCATTATATTTATCTTCATATCTCTGGCACTTTTTAAGGTATAGTTCTCAAGTTATGTATGTCACCTCATTAGTGTAAGGGACACATTTTACTAACCGGGGATTATTTTGTACGGTGATCGTATACAAATTTAAAAAGTGTAACTTTTTGTAAATTAACGAGAAGAAATTTTCTTAACGGAGTCATTTTTTTAGACCTTATTTTGAACATTTTTTTCAATTTACACTGCCTAATTATCTCTTATATATAAAAAATTAAAGCCGGTTACCACATTTTTGGGACACCCTGTAAAAACTCTTTGAGAAACATCCTGAAATTTTCTTATTCTGTAACTTTATTTGTTGATTTTAATTTATGTTGAAAAGTTATTAAACATGGTTTAAAAAGAATGTTTTGAATGAGAGAGATTCGGGAGTTCTGGTTGTTGCGTTTTGATATTGTTTTCATCAAATGCAATCTAAGTAATAAATCTCGGGTTTTATTTAGAAATTGTTAAGGGATCCCAAACCCAAGATCTTATTCTCTGTGTCGATAATTGGTCAATAGTACACAAAAATAATACAAATAATGATTTAATATCCATATTTATTGAATTATTTTTTCTGGAAAACAAAACACAGAATTTTTGGGTTGAAAAAATATGTATTTTGAACTTGAAGTAAGAAAAATGCTAAATTTAATTAGTGTTTTACTAAACAGTAAGTTATTTGAACACATTTGGGAAATGTTCAAAGCTATCAAAAATCAAATGGCCCGAACCATCGAGTTCCCAGAGTCCTACAATAAATTCTATAAAACAATATGCAGTAAAAAAGAATAAAAGTAAAAAGCAACGCACATCTGGAATTAAAAAATCAGTGAGTACTTACGAAATTTACATGGTCTTTTGGCATAAGCGATTTCAATCTGAAAAAAAAAAATATATTTTCAGTTAATGAGGATTGATAGCAAATTACTCTATGGAACTTCTATTATAGATGTTCTTGTTTGATAAAAAATTTATGTTACAACTTGTCTTTTTTATAGCATTATTTTTCTCTTGTGACGTATTTTATTGCTTAACAAAACAACTAATCACCCACATCTCATAATAACATGCAAAACTAACACTAATAACGTCTCTATCCATTTCTCAAAAAAGAAAATCGTATTTAAATATTTAAATAATTTGCAAGGTTTAAATTAGAAAAAATGTTAAAAGAGAGCCTACTACATTTCAAGAATCATTAAAGTATCTAGCAAATGTTATATAATACATTTCTGGAAAAGTTTTTCTTTTATTCCGAATATTTTCAATGCGTCCATACTATCAAAAATTCTGCAACAAATTTATAAACGGAGTTTTTCTGTGAAAGTGTTTATTTTTTCCAAAACAACATAAATACCTAATTTTCATTAAAACCAAATAAAATACGCAGAATTTTTTTTTCTTTTCAGATAATTCAAAACTTCTGACAAGCGTTTCTTTTATATCCCATTTTATTGACTAAAACAAATGTTTCATCAATAAAAATGATTCTAATCAAAGTTTTTTTAATGAAAGTGTTTAGACAATAAATTATGAGCGACTCTTGTTTATCTTTCTTCGTGATTGTTTCATTAAAAACTGATATATCGCGCTTTAAAAAGTAATGAAACTGCTTATTATCCAAAAAATAACCATCAAACAATATGAACGTATTTTTATTTGTAAAATAATCCTCATGTTGCCGCATTTGCTGTTTTTTCAATCTATGGAATTGTATAAAAATTTCCACTTTAAATCTACACGTATTTTAAATATTTTTATCCTATGAGCCATTCCCTGGAGACGTTGAAAAAACGTATGAGATATTAAAAGTTATCAGAGTGACCACATCTCCTCAAGGATTTAAAATAAAATATTAATTTGGTTTTATTTAAGTAAGTTTGTAATTATTGCCGATTAAGTGAGTGTATTTGCCTTTTAGTAGAAAAGGAATAACGAATTAATTTGTGAGATATCATTACGTGCTTAACAAATAAGCTCCGGGGATTAGAGGGAATTTTCCAAGCTTTCACATTCATAAAAAATAGCTTGTAAGTTTTTAATTAATGGCATATGCATTAAATAATGCCTGTTCGTGATACATTTTCAATTGTGTTGTTAATTTGAGGGAGCTGAGAAGCTGAAAGTAGGTTTAAAAAGCTTTGTAGAAATAACGTGGATATTTTTTAGCGGCATATGTTGCAAATAAAAAGGTATATTGCGTTATTATGAGCAACTAATCATAACCACGAGATTCTTAAAGTTAATTATCGCAAAAATTTTCACAATTTTTTGTCCGTTGGCGTAGTTGTGAAAATATACATATCCATTCGGAATAATATAAATTAAAGCAAAAAATGTCGTATTATTATAACTTTTAAAATTAAGACATTTATTTCGAATGTAATAGAACTCTTCTCTATTGAAATATTTATGCAAAACTGTTCTTTTTTTTTAAATGAAAGCAAAAATTGATAACTATTTTATTCATGCATTTGCTGTAGTGAAGATAATGTTTTTTTTTTTTGGAATGTTGCACATCACTCTGTTTTGAACTGCACATTTATTTCACGTTACTTAACACGTACATTTACATTTTTATAATACTTCAGACAATTTATCATACATTTATAAGTATCCAAGGAATTTTAACATGAAAGTTAAGTCATAAAGTTAACTACTAACTCAAGCTGTAAGTCAAAAGAATCGGCATACATTATAAGTAAGAATTTCTGTCTACTATAAAATAAAGTAACTTAACTTTTCTTAATTGTCACCGCTCTCAGGGGTAACATTAGTCTCGCAAGTTAGGGTGACAGGCTCATGTCTCCGAAGTTAAAATTGTGGGTGCGCATCTATATATTTCCAGAAGTCTCTAAGATCCAATACTTTAATCTTTAACCAGATTCTCAAGCTTTGTTCCGAAATTCGAAAAGATTAAATATTTTCTCTTTATGAGCCGTCCCAGGTGTCTGAGATCTAAGGGAAACCACTTTCAAAGTTTCCTTGTCACGGGGGATGGGTACCTCCCGCGGGATTTGGAAAACGACAAATGCTATCGATCCCATCTCATCTCGCCGAACGAATCTTTGCATAATATTCAAGAAGACCTTGCCAGTTATTAGAGAGGGGCTGCCACTGGGAAGCCCTCCCTCCCTCCTCAAGATTAAAAATTTCCAAACTTCATCAACTTGACGTACACTAAGTGAGGCTTTAAAGAAGGATGCTAATAAGTTGCCAGGGTATCTCGAATGTGGGCTACAGCTTTGCCAGCTAAATCCTCGGTTGGCCGCTTTAATGCCGAAGCAAGTACAGCTTCTGCTGCCTTTGGGACCCCTGTGCGCCCCTAACGATCACGGGATACAAAATATCCGACGAAGAGACTTCAGCCGAAACTAAAAACAATGTCTTCCAGCTCATTATGTTATTATCCAAATGATTCATGCATACTTTCCGATTGCGAAGTGAATTTAATACAGAACATCCGGAGGTAGAGATTCGGAAAGAAGCTCTCTAAATTGGGCGATTCATTATTTTGGACATTAAAATCCCATCAAGGAACGATGGGGTTAATTTGAGGAAAGAGATGGAATAGATGAATTATATAGACATACATTTCGAAAGAGTCTTCCTACTTTAGAAAAGCACTGTCTCTTCGTTTACTCCCGTTATTATTGGGGTCAAACCATTAGCACTTCGCGTTGCATTTTACTTTTTAATTTTATTTGACAATACAATTAGTTAGGCAAGATCTTATTAAAATTTTAATAGTAATCTACAAAAATTTTAAATTGGCATGGAAATAAAAGGTACTTAAAATTGGTTTCAAAAAATTTTTAAATGTCACATTACCATCAAGAGATAGTTAATAAAAACTATAGAGGAAAATGTCCCAATATACAAGACTGTTATAATATAAAAAACTATAAATGATTAAAAGCACTATATCGCCCACATATTTCTGAATTTATATGATATTTAACTGAATTATTGTTATAAGTTTAGTATATTGTAGACTATAAAATTACTCATGAAAATATTTTTATGCTTTGTGATTTCATAGTGAAATATAATTTTATTTCAGACAGAGCTTATTTGTTTTCAAAATACTAATTGTGCTTATCAATTTCTGTTCTGAGAGTGATCATTCTAACTTAATTATTGTTTGCGTACACTTGAAACCTGCAAGAAGCTGATGCAATCGTATATTCGATCAGTTGTTTATCAGTTTTCAATATCACGTCTTTAATTCCTACATTTAGCACTGCAGGCCCACTAAACCCTCAAACTGAGTTCAACATATACCCCGATAATAAAACAATTGTTTTGCAATGAACAAAACCAAATACAGGGTTGTCCAAATTAAACTTCCCCAACTCAGAGGCCTGTGCAGGATGTTGTATGGGTCATAATGGGATGAAATTTTGAAAACGGACACTTCAGATCACGCGCTCGTGGTTTTTTTTTAAAAATATATTAGTACAAGAAGTTGCCGATAGGTGGCGCTGCAGATCAACAAGACGTTCTACAGATGTTCTATATGTGTGCCGTGGTCGAATAGGGCATATTAACAGCACGGGAAACAGTTGGCACACTGACAGCACCATGTGGCGATTGGCTAGTGGCGTTCACGACCGCCAAAGCAACGTCTTGTATGCGTGCAGAATCCACAACATGTCATTCTCTACCTGGTGAAATTTCCAGCTGTCCGGTTCTTTACAACTTCTTCATTATGTCTCGTAAAGTGCGTGGTGTCATGGGTCCTCGGTGTAAGTTCTTCAGCCGACGGAATGCTCTGATCGCAGCACAGGAGTTCTCGTCATTCTGGTAGAAAAGTTTCACTAACAGAGCTTGGTCTTTCAAAGTCGTCATTGTGCATCAGCGAGCTGGAAACAGCTGCCTGTGCAGCGCCTGTCTTCCACTTTTGTAGGGCTCGTCTTTTGGATACGTGGCACAGACACTTTATTTCTGCAAATCACGTTGGTGCAATATGCAAATTACTAGTGGTACAGCGCCACCTATCGGCAATCAGCGCCACCTATCGCCACCTATCGGCTTGTTGAATATTTTTTTTAAATAAATCACGAGCGCATGATCTGAAGTGTCTGTTTCCAAAATTTCATCCCATTATGACCCATACAACATCCTGCACAGGCCTCTGAGTTGGGGAAGTTTAATTTGGACAACCCTGTAGTAACATAAGTTTTCTTATAAGTGTATTTTATTTTCAAAATTTCCTGTTTCGTCATAATATTTTTTTATTTATTAAACAATACTGTGATTTTCAACTAGTAACATTCATATGTTACATATATTTTTGTTGATTGAGTAGAAATTGAATCTCAATAATTAAAATTAAAACTTGGAAGATATTCAAAGTACTTCCATATCTAAAATTGATAACTTTTTTGTTTATGCGTTTAAGTAAGCGCACATAATAAAACTTATACCATATAAATAACGTTCAGATGCAAAAATTTGAAAAAAAAATATTAAATCATATTGTTTTGGAGTTTATTCAATTATTAACATTTTTTCTTAAGTTACATTAACAAGCACTAGAAACTCAATTTGAATTCATATATTTATCATTCAAAAAATTATTAAAAGTTTGGAAATTCTATAGCTTATTCGAAATTAAACTGTTATGTAAACTGCAAATAAAGCGAACATTTCATAACGAGTTCTGGAAAATACCCCCAAACTAATGCTCGTCGATATTAAAAATTCCGAGTTTTCGACGGTATTAGAATGCGTTGCTCCCGAATTCATTTATAAATTTTAAATATCATAATAAAATAGTTAAGAATATCTAGAACTTTGAAATGACTCATCCTCTGAGACATTGTTAGTTATTTATTAGTTATATTCATTATGCATAAAAGTCAAACGGTAGCTCACATACTGAGAGCTTCCTCGCCAAGATTTTGAAAACATTATTCGAAATTAATTCAAACTTTTATTATCAGCTCCTATTTACGAACCGTATTCGGAGTGAATTATTATAAATTAGAATCTCTTAAATGTCTGAACTTTCACAAAATTAATGAGAATTTCCGCTTCGATTTCCCGTAAAATCAATAACCATTTCCCGCATTTGAGACGGTAAAAATAATTCCTGCTTAACAATTCGTGTATTCTGAATTCATTAACTCAAGTATGAGTTCCGAAGTTTTAAAACAAGCGGTTGCCGTTTTCGTAACTTTCAAAATTCTGCTTGTCATTCAGTTCGAAATGTGAAAGAGGAAGTTTTATCGGCATATCATTTCCCTTATAACTGGGAAGAATGGAGTCACAAAATTTTGGTGGTCTTCAAAAAACATTTAAGTTTAGAGACTGGAGAGTTCGATTAATCAAGTGTACAATCCTGAAATGAGTATTAATTTATAGTGTCTGTGTATTTGTTACATACTCCAAAAATTGGTGAAAAGAGAGATAAATGAAAGACAACAAACTGCGAATCGCACATCAAGCAAAGGCAAGAATCAAACATCGAAATATGTAAAAACGGGAAAAAAAGATATTTCGTTTATGAAATAATGCGTCTCTGCACTGACAGGGAGTTATAAAGGGCTTTTATAGTACTGACCATCGCCTTCGGATATAAATGAGAATGATAGAGAATAAAACGAAAAAACAAATTTACTGCTACCATACACGAATTAACTGATCAGATAACCAGTAGGGGATCAACTAACTATCAGAATACGGAATTTATAGTCAGTCATGATACTCATCAGGCATAAACAGCATTAAAAATAAATGTTTTTTTTTTTTCTTTCTAATGGCCAGCCTTTGCCTTGAAGGCTTTGGCCACAACAGGCCGGAATCGTTGGTCTCTTTATTATGGGCGCACCTAGTAGGTGGACCAACGTCGCCCCCTATGAAGGGACGGATATGAAAACCACGCCCAGCCGGGGATCGAACCCCGGCTACCGGGATTTGAACCCGGAGTACAGTGCTTTACCCACCATGCAACTCGGTCGGCTTAAAAAAAATGTAAATAAATAAATACATACAGTACGCTCACCCTCTTAATTTCAGAATGGCTGCTGCTATATTTGTAAAAGTGGTTGCCCGGGGAACACGAGAAAAATATGCAAAGAGCAAGAGTCAATGCATGCTTTAAAAAACCGTGTTATTTATTCTTATTTTAAATCCTAAATATATCTATTTTTGCTTAAAATGTTTATTTAAACTTTACCAATAATATTATTTTGTAGAAATGGCGACTCAGTGTTCATTTTTGAAGAATAAAAACTGTGTTTATGCTGAGGAGTGTGAAGGGTGCGCTCGACAAATTACTCTATCACTAGTAAAAATATGCCAAAGAAACTGCTGTACACAAACTCCAAGTGTGAGGAAGCGCTCCATCTTGCATAAGGGCCATTGAATCAATTAATAGACGCTGTTGCATTTGGGGTACAACAAAATTTTCGAACGTGTTTTGTCACTTCCACTCATGGTACAAGTCACAGGGTCTTTGCGAGTAGCCTCTTCGAAAAAGAAAGGTTCAAGAATGAATGTGGCTTTGAATCCACGCCAGACTGTAACTTTCGGAGAGGAATACTTTTGTAGATACGACGGTATTCCGTATCCCAAATGCTACAATTAAGGTGTAGACTGTTCCACTTAGATGGAAATGCGCTTCATCGCTCCATAGATTCTGCCATGGTCAAGATGCATCCACTTCAACTCAGCCAGAAATGTCAATGCAAATGTCAGTCGCTTCTATCTGTCGATGGGCAGTAAACTGCTGATGGTAATGAATTTCGTACGTGAAAATATGCACGAGTTTTCTCAGTACGTTCCGCAATGCACTGTAAGGAACACCCAAATGTCGGGACACTGCACTATTACAGCCTAAAACGTTATCCATTAATTGTTCAACAATAGTGGTGGCAACATCTTCAACGGCATCTGAACGAGTCGATTTGCTTCCTTGACCCGTCAGAACAGTAAAATTAACTGGATGTAGTCGAGAGCCTGAGGGAAGGAGAAGGAAAGTTCACGACTCAAGACGTTGAAACTAGGAGCAATGCCTTGTCTCGCGTAAGCTCAAGATGGAAGGCCAAAAAGTGCATGCGCCAACGAACATAGAGGGAACGAAGTCAAGCCGTTGCAACACTTGCCTTGCTTTTCTTCTCGGATACTTGTCTCGTGGAGTGTTTTGCTGAGCTACTCTTCATGTATTTGTCTCATTCGTTAAGAAAAGGGAAAAGCATTACGATTCTGACTATTGATTCGATTAAATTCCTGAAGATATTTTTTCCATTTTTGATTGGGCGTTGACACACGACTTGTACACCCACAGAAAACGCCCCTGCTTTCAACACTATTCACCAAAACATCCCAAAAATGCTCAATAGGATTTAAATGCTGGCATCTAGATGTCTGATTAATGACAAATAAGTCAGAGGAATGCTCACTTAACCAGGTAGTAGCCAACCAGGACCTATGAGAGGTGCAGTTGTGTAGTTGGAATATTCCCTTTCCATGTAGATAAGTACAACATAAATGGATGGAGGTGATTGTCCAGGAACTATTCGTACCAAATCTCATTCAGGTACGAATACCAACGATCATAAAAAGCTCAAAAAGAAACACCCCAGACCATGACTGAGCCGTCATGACCTAGTACAGTTCCTAACTATGCAGGATCCGTGTCTTCGTGATCTTGACACCATATTCTTTACTTCTCATCGACACGAGGTTGTCGAAATCGAGACTCATGACTCCATGCTTCAGTCTTATAAAGTGTCCCCAGTAAGTGTAAAATACCCCAGTCTTATAAAGTACCTTCTGTGTGTTCTCTTGCCCAGGCAAGAGGCGCAGTCCGATGAAAGTTTCAGCTTAACTTCTTTTTTGGTGAGATATCTTTATTTACGAAAAAAAATAGTTTCTTTATTAGCAGGATGATCTTAATTGTTCAACGCACTTATAAAATAATTTTAAATTATTCTCATTTTTCTTAAAACCGAGTTTTTAAATAACTGCATGGGCATTTCCACAAAACGCATTTGTAATATTTTTAATCATTCAAATATTTTCCCGCATACATGAACTGTATACACTCAGATTTTTTCTTAACAAACAGTCAAATACTTACTAAGAGGCAAGCAGTTTTATTCATAAACTTCTGCTGAAGTTACTTTTAACCAGAAACTGAATGTTTTGACCTACTTTAGTTTCTTATCATATTCTAAGCTGGTTGTGTATCATTGAGAAGTAAAAGCTTTACGGCAAAGCTATTTCTCAATGATACATCTGATTTTTAACATCAGAATATCGTTTGTGCACAATATGCAGTCGTTGATGTAACTTTTTTTATTGTCTTGACAGATTTTAACAATATATTTTCCACGTATGGAATGCGTGTCTTTTTTTTTCTTTCTTAAAAAAATAAATAAACAAAAAATATACAAACATGTAAAATGCATTACATATTATTTGAAAAAGAATGTGAAATCGTATTTTTATAAATTCAGCTTTTTAATAGTTGACAATTTCCCCCCCTAAATATGTATATTTCGGGTACGTACAAATTAATTCATTGATGAATATTACTTTTACTCTAAAGCTGCTAGGCATTGTTTTGCTTTTAAATAGGTTTTCCTTAGGTAGTCCCTTTATTACCTTTCACACAATCGTGCAAAAATTTTTAAACGCTCACGCGTTTATTACGTTTAATTAGTTTTCAGAAATTTAGTAATGCAGACTGAAACGCTCATGAAGTGGATTTATTAAGATTCAAATACCCACAGAAAAGAACCCTTTGATTCTGTCTGTAGGTTGACTGATTGCTGATAGGGGGGGGTGGGGTGGTACTCCGGACGCCTAGTGCATTATTAGGACGATTTGACAGCCGACTACGTAGGCTGTCCTATGTAGGATTGTATTCCACTAAAATTGCTGAATTAAATGTACTATCGGTTTCATCAAGTATACTGCCTCTATCGAAATGGTTTTGGATATTCACTGGCATGAATCTAAGTTTTGAGCTATTATTTTACTCGTGGTAGAAGGTTCTTAAACATCACAGCTGGTGGTCAAAGGAGGTTACTCTTTATGGTAAATTAAATTTTTGTAACCTGTCTAATTGCACTTGAGGGATAGTCTGAATCTTAAGAATTGATTTTTGAAGTGTAGAAGCAGGGCTGTAGAAAGGTGTAAAAAAAAGGCTCTTCTAAGCCGAGTAAGTACTTATTTATCTGAGTAGAATCTAATGGCTGCATGTTGTTTGGTTGCGGTACGTTTCATTTTGTTGAATCTCCGAGCACATAATTTGTCAAATCGGCATGACCCATGTTTCCTATCTATCATCAATAACTGTCTGCGGTAATGAACGGATACCTCATTTCAACGATACTTCGCCGTGAAAATGCACCCTGCTAACTGAAATTATAGGCGCTATGTCGGCCACACAGTTTGAGCAGCTCCAAGTGTGCCTAGTCAAGATAGTCAAGAGATTTAATAGGACTCAAATGCTTTTGTCGCCTTCAAATTGAATATAAGTATCAGAAATCGTTATTCTCATATTTTTAAATATAAGTTAAAACTATCTCCGGCCAAATATACTTTATATATTCATAAATGAATATTTTATATATATTTATGAATAATTTGGGGACTCAAAAAAGCCATTAAACACTTTTGTTTACAGCTATTTACTTTTTTTACAGTAATGTTTTGAAAATGTAAAACAGATCATCCAACACACAAGAAGTCCGGACTTGCTCAGAATTCTACCAATTAGAGAATTTACCTCCATGCCTAGTACATACGTACTAGGCAATAATCACATGCTAACTGAATGTCAGTTTGGAAGTGGAAGAGATCTATGGGATTTGTGATTAACTTACAAATATGCAGTATCAAATACTGACGTTGATCACCGACGTAAATATATTGACGTAGGGTTATGTCAGATGCTGAATTAAGCTAAATAAAATAAAATCAAACACAACGAAATTGGCGGTCAGCTTCTTTAAATGAATATACTTTTACGATTTGACTTCCTAGAAACTTTGTTCTGCTATTACAGGCCCAAACGATCAATACAGTAAAAAAATCAACCGAAAAAAAAAAATTGGTTGTTCCTATAAGAGCTTCTAAGTATACTGGCCGATGCAACAAAATGTTCCGCTATTGCATCTAATGTATTCGAAACTTACCGATAATAGCATCTTTCCAAGCTGGAAAACTTGGGAAGAGGAACTTGCTCTTGTTTATTAGTTTCAATGGGCACTTAGTCTATCTGCTTCAAAAACGTATACAAAAGATGATTTCTCCATAAAAAGAAACCATCTCGAAGGGTCTTTACCCATGGGACTTACATGCTTCAGGGACACCACTAAGTACTTCTTATATGGAATACAAAAAAAAAAAGTGAAAAGGTAACAACAAACAGTGAATTAGAGCAGTCAGATATTGTCATAGGATGTTTTCTAAAGCTGTGTTTCACTTCTGCCTTGAAAATGCTCTTGCTCGTGTATGTTTATTTCATAGACATATATCATCTTTTTACTAAGTTGCATTTATGTAAAGGAAAACTAAGATTTCCTTATTTGATATTAAATGTTATTTTTATTTAATTTAGGTATGAATAGTGATGATGTCAAGCCATTTCAGAGCTTTGAATTAGTATTATTCCGGTAAGTTAAAACTTAAAACTTGGAATTGATTTTTATTTTAAATTATACACGATTTTTAGAATTTAAACAAAAGTAGCTTCATTGGGAAAATACATAAATACTACTGTATCAGCATACTATTTACTGTCAAGCCTAATCAATATACAATTACAGCTATTTAATATTTAATATCTTTAAATATTAAATAGCTGATACATATAAATAGCTATAACATAATAATAGCTAAATAAATAGCTATTAATAGCATATATAAATAGCTATTACACAAAGCTATACAGCATCTCTTATTTATTAGATATTACATTATGTAATAGCTTATAATAGCTATTACATAAATGCTAATAATAGCATATATAAATAGCTATTACATAATTTATTACCATAAATTATGTAATACTTATGGCTCCTCATAGTTGATATCCAAATTGAATGCAATAATGATGAATCTCATGATGAAAGAAAGGTAAAACTTCTACAATATAGTTATATATGAAACAGAACGTTCCATGCTATTTAATTTTATTTTAATGTCTTAGATTCTAGCGAACCAAATTATACGCTATTGTGTGTAAGTCATTGATATTAGTCATACTCAGGCCCAGCGAGAGGGGGGGGCAGCCACGGCACTGCCCGGGGCCCGTCGAACTAGAGGGGGCCCGTGAATTTTTCAGACGTTCAAGAACGATTTCTCACATTTTCGGATTGCAGCAACTAAAAAGGAGAAGAAATTGCTGAATTAATAATTTCTACCTTGAAAGCTAACTCAATTCCACTCAGTGACTGTAGGGCTCAGTCTTACGATAATGGTGCAAATATGTCTGGGAAATATAATGGTGGCCAAGCGAAAATATTAGAACAGAATCCAAAAGCAATATTTTCACCTTGCGGATGCCACACGCTTAATTTATGTGGAAATGACGCTGCTGAATGCATACCAGAAGCAATAACTTTTTTTGTTACAATACAAACCACCTATAATTTATTTAGCTCTAGTCCGAAGAGCTGGGAAATTCTACGGAAGCATATCGACAGCGCAGTTCACAGCATATCAGATACCAGATGGTCAGATCGAATTCACAGTTTCAAACCATTTGCAAATCACCTTCCTGGCATCAAGTTAGAACTGCAAGAATTGAAAGATTTAAATTGAACTCCAAAAACTAAAAATGAAATTAATGGAGCTCTGTGGTACATGTCATCTTCCGTGTGTGTGTGGTTGTCAGCTGTGTGGTTCAAAATATTGCTTCAAATCGATATGTGCAATAAAGTCATCCAAGCCAGAAATACAACAATTGATGTCGAAGCTGAAAATACAGGAGCACTGCTCTCTGATCTGAAAACACTTGAAGTGATTACAATTCAGTCTGGTCTGAAGCTAAAACTGTAGCTTTAAATATGGAGATCGAGAAAACATTTTCCCGTGGATTTGATGAGAGGTGCAAAAAACAAAAGATGCATCATCTGTATAGTGAAGAGCTGATAAACAGTTAGATAATGAAGATAAATATTTTAAAATTTACGTATTTTATCCTTTGGTATGATAGTGTCATAGGGGGACTAACTGTACGATTTGATGCTGTCAAAAACTTGTCCAGTGAATTTGAAATATTATGGCAGTATTTAACAGTACCTCAAAGCAGTTTGAAAGAAAAGGCATTATTTCTATCGGAACACTACCAAGATGATCTGAATAGGGAAGACTTTCTTACGGAAATAATTCACTTACTATCCGTCCACAAAGCTAATTTTGGAATCAATCAGTTAAAGCGTCTGGATTTATTGAACATACTAACAGAATATAAAGTGAACGATCTATTTCCAAATGTTTGCATTGCCCTTAGGGTGTTTTTAACCATTCCAGTAACGGTAGCTTCTGCTGAACGATAATTCAGCAAATTGAAACTCATAAAAAAATTTCTTAAGATCAACCATGCCTCAAGAACGACATGTTGACTTAGCAAGACTAAGCATCGAATCTGACATTGCCAGAACTATTAATTTTGATGATGTTATACGAAATTTTGCAAGTAAAAAGGCACGAAAAGCCATTATTAAAATTAAATAAATATGCTAATTCTACCATTTATATAAATTTTTAACCTTCAAGCATGAATAAAAAAATCGCTAAATATGAAGATTTCCTTACTCATTCTTTTCTTTTAGCATTCTATATAAAAATCACTAAAAGAAAAAATAATAATTTTCGAAACTGTCTGTTTAACTATAGCAAAATATGAACTGATGCATTTACAGATAAATAACACAGTGTTGGTGATGGTGATTTGCAACACATGTTAGACAGCGAGGGTGGTAAGGGAAAGGAAGATTTTGGAATGTGGTTATAAAAATACCGTAATGATACTTCATTTTTTAAAATAAATTATTACAGATTGTAAATATTATTAAAATTATAATTTAGGTAAAAATAAAAATGACCCCACAATATTAAGTATTTTATTTTTAATAACTACTTTATATAATTCTACTATAATAATTCTGCCTAGAGTAAAAGTGGGCAGAATTTAAAATATATTTCTTGAGGCAAAAATAAGTTGGGGAGGGGGCCCGGGAACATTTCTGTCCCGCCTTATAAAATTTCTCTCGGAGGCCCTGGTCATACTATTTACGATGTGTGTGCGTGTTTAGGCGTAAGTTGTACAAAAGTGGAATATCAGTTTTATATTTTCAGTATCTTGTAAAAAATTAATACTTCTTTTACATTTTGTTATGAAAATTTAAGAATGTAGCTGAAACCGACATTAAAGAAACCATTACTAGGATCTGCGTTCTATCATCTTAACTTGCTGCCGATAAAATCCAACCAACCAACCATCTTAACTTGGATTTTCCTTTCCAAGCTTCATCCATAGAAATATCTACCGAAGCAATGCTACATTTATGTTTTCATTATACTGTTGTATTCTATTATGTTCAGTTTTGAAAACCACGTGTTTACTCGCGTAATAGCTGCCCTCGCATAATAGCCGCACCCCCATTTTGGAGCAGAAAAAATAGCTTTAAAGTTACAATATTATGTAGTAAATTTTCCCCGCATAATAGCCGAAACTAGACTTCCTCCATGGAAAATCGGGAAGAAAGGTGCAACTATTACGAGAGTAAACACGGTATTATAATCAAAATGATTCTAACCTAATTAAAAGTTTTACGTCTATTGTACTCCATCTAATTACACTTCTGCTAACTTGTAGCGTCATGAAGTTATTGCTGCATTTATCACATCGACAAACTGATGCTTGAAACATTTATTTTTGTTTACGAAGTTGTTATTTCATCAGCACTAAAATAGCTATAAAAAATGTAACTCTTGTAAACAATAAAGGAAAAGTAAAGTATAAATTATTGTTTTACAATAATTAGACTCTAAGCCATTTCAATTATCGACGCTTTTATACACTAGAGCATATGCAGAGTGAACCTTACTGCGCATTCTCTCCCCCCCCCCTCCCCCCGGAAAAAAAAATGACGATTTTTATGCTAATGCTTCCTTTTAAAAAAATGCGCTATTTTCCGATTAACAATTTTGCTTTACTAGTTGGGGTCGTACTTTATATAGAAAATACCTTTACTGCTGCCATCTGTCGGAATTTATATAACGTAAAGCCCGAATGAAGACGGATTTTGGGTTAATTATTAAATTATTATCAGTTATATTCATTATTTTACTTATTATTATTTCCCGGATTTTCATTAGTTTTCCATTAATTACTCCCTAAAATGAAGATATAATGAGTGCTTTTTTCTGGAAAATGGGTAGGGATATAAGTGTCCTAAAAATTTTATTAATCTAACAGATAAAAGGAAAATAAAACTTGAAATGAAATGTTGATTTTACTTTAGTTGAACTTAGAATACACATGAACATTTTTATGCATATAAAAGACATTAGTTATAGTCCAAGAGATACGATAAGCGTCTGTTTCGTTCCAGTTGAGTAAAATTTTAAAATGTCAATTGCGTTGCACTTTCACATCACCAATGATCAATAAACCACTTTGAATTTATTCAGTTCAGTTCTAACATTGCATCTATATCATTTCAAGACTTTCCAAGGTATAAATATTAGAAGAAGCAAATGACCAGTTTGATAGAAAAACATTTTTGTCAGATATCGAGTCTGGTTCTTCGGAAGAAAGAACATGCTGAAACTTGTCTATAATAGTGAGTATAAACCTAAAAAGTGAAAATTTTCGTTTTTGCATTAGAAACAAAACGTATTTTTAACACCCTTTTATTAGTTTCACCTGTATGTTTGTTTGCTTGTTTGTAACCGATTCCTTTGAACACGATTTTGACCCACTTTAAACGGTCAGATTTAATTTCATCTTTGTAGACTTATCAAGGACCGATGACGATACAATAATTTGATAAGTTTATCACATATTACCCTCATTAGGAACGTCAGGATTAGTAATTTTCTTAGAGATCCTTTTGCGTGAGAGAGAGAGAGAGAAGGAGCATGGTCTACGCATGCGTACCATTTTGGCACTCGGCTCAGCACAATGGAGTAGAACCTCTCTCGCTATCGGTAACTGTATTCGATGGTATGTTTGAGTAATTAACTTTTTGAAATCCAGATGGAAAATCTAAAAATTTCACCTCAATATTGTATATTATTCTTTTTTAGTGCAACATAAAATTTGTTAAGCAAATAAAATTATGTTGTTGAAGACAGGGTAACACCTGCAAATTAAAATCACTGATGTTTTTATCATGCATTTATGTAGTCAGAAAATTATTAAGACTTAAAAAACATTTACAGAAGTTTCCCAAATTGTTAGGGGCATATTTTAGCATTTAGTTCGGATGCACTTCACTGCAGTTTGAAGTAGTAGAGCGTTTCATTTTCGAATTTACAATATTACGCATACGTCTACAGTTCAAATATTAAGTGTTTTAAGAACTTTTAAGGTAGTTTCTATGTTTTAAAACATATTATTTATAAAAGAGCTGCAGAATGATAAAGACACTGTGGCATCGTGATTTTGTGCACGTAACAAGAGCCATTTAGTATAGTGAAATATTTTGCACTAATACTCCTTGAATCCTTATGGTTCAAGCATAATTTATCAATTGTTAAGTAAATAGAACTTAGAAGTAAAAAACTAAAAAACACGCTTTCATAACAAATCGAACTAAAAAGTGAAAAATAAATATACTAGCTTAAAAAAACTAAAAAAACACGCTTTAGTGATAAATTGAACTAACTAAAAACTGAAAAATAATTCTTAATATAGAAATAAATTAATGAACGAAAAATAGTATTATTGTGAAAAAAGCGTGGGGTGCTCCATATATCAGTTCTTCAGAATTTTTGATCGGTACGATTAGTACAAAAATGAAATAAAGCACAAAGCGGCCCACACTTTTTTCACAATAATTCTATTTTTTGTTCACTAATAATGGCTCTTTGTGCTGTATTTTTTGTATCGTTTTTGTACTAATCGTACCGATTGAATATTCTCAATTCAGAACAATAATGCTATTTTTCGTTCATTAATTTATTTCTATATTAATAATTATTTTTCACGTTTTAGTTAGTTCAATTTATCACTAAAGCGTGTTTTTTAGTGTTTTTAAAGTATATTTATTGGTTTTAACCCAGGCTAAAAATTTAGTTTTTTCGATTTTCAGTTGCCTTTTAGTGGAAAACCTTGGACTCAATATTTTTTCTGCAAATGACAGATTGAATTTGAGTAAAGTGATCGAAATGTATAGAATGAAAATTTTAAAATGCCAGACCAGTTTCAAACTATTTTAATGGCGTCGTCAATCCAACGGTAGTAGACTATACCAAAACCGGTTTATTAAATCTTAAATTTTCTTTTTACTAAGGTAACCTGATTTGATCATTTCGTCCTCCGGCTAGATATTTATTTGTTAAAATTTGTTGATTTAAATTACTAGATAAGACACGAATACATTTTGGAAAATCTACTACTGCTTTTGTAAGTCATATTTTAATTTGAGATTAGAAACGGATGATTTAAATTAAGGTAAAAGACAGAATCTACAGCCATACTAATATTAATTATTAAAAAAAATTGTTTTATTTCATAAGATCATGTTCTTTAATTTCATCTTAGTTATTTATCTCAGGGTTAGGGAATCAGTAATTGACATTTTAAGAGCATCAATAAGCATTGACTAGTAATTGCTAATTACTAAAACTATCTAGAAACAAAATTTTTGCTCTCAAAACTTTAATGAACTTTCAAAATTCATGTAAGGTATAATTTATTATACAGAATATTGGAATTTTTTTTTTTTTTTTTTTTTTTTTTTTGGATGTTGTATGTTGTCATAGTGGTGACACCAGTAATTGACACCAAGAACAAAATTTGGCTCCAATGATAGGCACATCCTGCTCCTGTAATTGACACTTAAGAAATAAATGAGTGGAAAAGATGCTGATTTATTTTTCAATGCAATGACGGAAAAATAACTCAAATGAAATGAAGTTTGGTGACATGATAGGTCGTCACTCAACTAAAACTATATGCGTCGATTAAAAAAAAAAAAAAAAATTCTGACCAGAATTTGAGATTTTGGGAAAATTGTTTCAAAATGAGTAAATATTTGTTCTTGCATGACGTAATAACAACTAAGAACACGAAACGATATTTGGTGACATGATAGGTGATCACTTTACTTAAATTATAACGTCAAATTAAAAAAAAATATTCATCCAATTTTGAGATTTTGCGAAAATTGTTCCAAAATACGCAAATTTTTGTTCCCGCATCAAGTAATAACGACTAAGGCGAATGAAATGAAACTTGATGACATGTGATAGATGATCACTCTACTTAAACTATGATGTCGCTTTTTTTGAAAATTTTAATTAGATTTTGAGATTTTGCGAAAATTGTTTTAAACTGCATAAATATTTGTACGCGCACCACATCTTAACCACTAAAGTGAATGAAATGAAATTTCGCGATATTGTAGGTAGCCCCTCAACTTAAACTATCGGCTTCAAAAATTTTTTACAATTTTTGAGTGCATTTTGAGACTTTGCGAAAATCGTTTCAAAGTACTATATTTGTTCGCACATCACGTAATTACAACTAAAGAGAATTAAATGACATTTGTCGGCATGATAGAAGGTCATTGAAACTATAAGCAGCAAGTTTAAAAAAAAGTTTTATTAGATTTTGAGATTTTTCGAAAATCTTTTTAAAATACATACATTTCTGTTCTCACATCATGTAGGAACGACTAAAGCAAATTAAACATAATTTGATAACATATTGGGTGAACATGCAATTTAAACTATAGCTGTCGAATTTTTTTAAAAATGGAATTAGATTATGAGATTTTGTGGAAATTCATTCAAAATGTGTAACTATTTGTTTCTCTATCATATATAAATCACTGAAAGGAATGAAATAAAACTTTTAATACTGTAAACATGACTTTATTCCTTCATGCTCCATTTTACATGGAAAAAACACAAAAACGGGGTTGCTAAATTTCTAACTCATCTCACATAAAATTTTTCTGCAGTAACAAATCTAAAAACATTAGAACACCAAAAAACGCGAGACGAGCAGCAGTCTCATTTTTCCAAATAAAAGCAAAGCGCGAGCGAGTGCCATGGAGTTGGTAGGATGTTTTTTTAAAACTAAAAATATGACGTTCCTATGACGTCATTTACGGTTGTTACTTCTCCTCCTCCTCTGGTTCTCATGACGTCCCGACAAAGAACCAGAAGGTTTTTTTAGGTGGTCTACCTCGTTTTCTCACCGAAGCCACTGGTGTAGAATGCGAGTTATGATACAATTTTAATGCCGATGAATGAAAGATTATCCAGGCTTGTAATTTCAAATGTAGTAGGGGATCTTTGAGTTAATATCCCATATGGTCCATCACGCTTAGGCATGAACTTTGCAGTTTTGTGATTTGAGGCTTTAATTACAGGATGTAAGGTTATCCAGACTTTATCTCTAGGTATAAAGTTAGGTCCTTGTTGTTTTTTTACGATCAGCATATATCTTTCTTTGGTCTTGTTTTATTTCCACTCTTTCCTTAATTTCCTAAGATATATTAGCAAATCTCTTCAAATATAGTGTAATTTCTGGCACAAAATTGCCGTTATAAATGACTGTGCGTATGTCATGTTGTACATCATCGACTGTCCGGAGTGCTCTGCCGAACTGCAAGTAAGCTGCAGTTTGTCCAGTTGTATCACATTTGGCAGTGTTCATAGCATAGCGAATTGTTGGAAGCTTTTCTTCCCAAGAGTCAGTTCATTACCCACAAGGATAGCCAATCTCGGTTTGAGATCACGGTTTTTCCTCTCTGCTGGTTTAGCTTGAGGATGATAGACAGGAATCAAGCTTTGTTTTCTATCCAAGAGGAAACAGAGTTGTTGCATTACACCACTGATGAATTGGGTTCCGTTATCACTAATTAGACGTCTTGGTAAACCATATCTCAGAATAACTTTTTCTAGCAACGTTGTTGCACACTCCTTTGCAGTGGCTTGCGTTAAGGCAAACATCTAGTTGCACTGTCTTCACCAATAAATATCCACTTTTCGCCTCTTTTACTTTCTGGTAAGGGACTAAAAAGATCAATAGATAGGACTTCAAACCTTTGAGAATATACAGGAGTTTGAAACAATCCAGATGGATTTTGATTTGAAGACTTGTACTTATTGCATTCAACACAGTTCTTTACATAGTTTGCAATATATGAACGCGTTCCGGTCCAATAGTATCTTTTGGAAATTATATCTAACGTTCCATCAGCACCGTAATAACCAGCTGTAGGCGAATCATTGTATACTTTCACAATCTTTCACAATCACGATGGTACAACGAGCTGTGCCTCTTTCGAATCTGAACTGGGGGAATATCTGTACATAACACCTTGGTTCATAACGTAGCCACGTTCGGTCTAGTTATGGTAGTTAACACTTTCCTCGTCATTTTCAAAGCTGTTAATAATCTTTTTCAATTCTTCATCTTTCATTTGTTCAAAACATAAATCACTCGGTTTCCTTGCTGGTATATCAACAACGACCGAACAGAGCTCGCAGCAATCTTTAAAAGGATGTCCACAACTAGGTCGGAACAATATATTAGCTATAATATTCCCATTTCCAGGAATCTATTTTATCTTCAGTTTGAATTCTTGCAATTGCAATGCCCATCTGGCAAGTCGTCCAGATGGAGACTTAAGACACATGAGCCATCTTAAAGGCTGGTGGTCTGATGCCACAGTAACTTCACTTCCATCAATGTACCCTCGGAACATGTTAAGAGCCCAAATTACATCAAGTGCCTCACGCTCAGTAGTTGAATAGTTACGTTCTGCAGTATTCAATAATCTACTAGCATACTCAATCACTCGTTCTTCAGAACCCTCCCCCTGGAGGAGCCCTGCTCCAAGAGAATAGCTGCTTGCATCAGTTCGCACAATGAACGGTTTTGTTTCATCAGCCTGTACCAGTATTGGTACCGAAACCAAGCAGCGTTTTAAAGCCTGAAAAGCATTTTAATCATGGGCACCCCAAAACCACGTTGATTTCTACTTAGTGAGATTTCTTAACGATCGAGACAGTTCCGCAAATTTAGGTATTAACCGTCGATACCACGAACAGGTTTGTAAGAAAGACTGCAGCTGTTTAACATTCTTGGGAGGCGGAGTCCGAGTGATGGCTTCAACCTTTTCAGAGTCCACTTCAATGCCATTAGGGGTAATCCAGTAATCTAAGTACTTTATTTTGTTACATGCAGAATTACATTTTTCTCTATTTACCAAAAGTTTCCATTTATTAAGTCTGAGACAAACGGCTTTGAGATCTTATATGTGCTGCTCAAAAGTGGATGACAAAACGAGAATATCATCCAAAGAAGTAATTATACTTATTCCAGGAAGTCCCTTTCGAAAATTATCCATTAGTCTGTGTAAAGTTGCTGGTGTATTACGCAGATCAAAGGGCATTCTGCAATAGCGAGATGTTTCTAGAGAACAGAAAGCTGTTTTATCGCGATCAGGTGCATACACATTTACCTGGTGGTAACCAGAACGTAAATCAAGAGTAGACATGAATTCAGCACGTTTATCTTGATGCAAACGATCGTCCATCCTCGGTAAAGGATAAGAATCGGGTATAGTCACCGAGTTTAGAGTTTAGCTTTCTGTAATCTATACAAAGACGTACGTCCAAATTCGGTTTTGGAACTAGGACAACTGGTGACGAATACAGAGATTCACACTCTTCAATTATTCCTTTCGCAATAAGGTATTCGATTCGAGCTTCCAGCAACTCTCTTTTTTCCGGGGACAGCCGATAAGGTGGAACTTACACTGGTGGATGATTCCCAGTATTAATACGATGCTCTACAAGTGGAGTGGCCTCTCCCTCTTCCTGAAAGATTATCTCATATTTGCAGATCAAATTATTTAAAATTTTATTTTATTCAGTATCTAATCGTGCACCATCGGTTTCTCTCAAAGAATAAGAATTTACTTCAATATTTTCGGTAGGATGTGCCAGATTTGGATTCTTTTTCGCAAACTGGAATTTGTGATGAGGTGTATCATCAAAGTGCCATAAACCACTCTTAATAGCTAACACAATACCAGATTTTTTGTAAAAAGCCTACACCCAACAGAGTGCGATTTCCCTTTTATTTGGTAGGTAATTATTAAATTTTTAAGGCTTTCAAAATCATTGATACCCAATTCTGAAATACGCCCTTCAAAATATCTCCTTAATTCAAAATAGAAATCTCGCCAAGTACCGTCAGACGATTTGTTATGCTGACAGAATAACTGTCTGAATTTATCTGCAGTAAGCTTAGACCGTTGTAGCAACAAGTTTTTAACGTATTTATAATTTTGAGCCTCTTCGTTTGGCTCTCTAGCAATAAGTTTGGCGATATCTGCTGGTAACACACCGATAAGATAAGCAACCCATTTAGACTAAAGGCACATTAAAAATGTTTAACTGCCTTTCAAACAAACTCAAAAATAAACCCATATCATTTTTCTTTGGACAGAAAACTGGTAAAAGTTTTTGTACTTCCAAAATAGACTGATTCATTTCAACACTAGCTCTATTAATTTCGTTTGGTAAGCCTAACCTCTGAGCTTCAAGTGGGGCCTAAGTCTTTCTATTCCCAGATTCTTGTCATTAATTATTTCTTGTTCTTTTGATTTCCGAACTTCAATTATATTCAATAAGACATCTTTTATAAACTCTTCCTCATAATTCTTAGACTTCATAATTCAGTTTTTAAGATCTATCACCTTTAAATTTGCATCAACCTACTTGCCAATTTCTTGGGCAAGAAGGATTAAAGCCTCTTTTCGCGCTTTACCTAGATAAGCCATAGAGATTTTTCCCGAATTTACGAACTAAACAAAATATCAGTCACTCACTTATCTGTAAGATTGTTCTAATTCAACTAAAATTTCCGGGCGATAATGTTGTACAATTTACGTTGGGCTTCACTTTGATTTTATTCCGTCAGCTAAAACATGATTTTATTCCTTCAAGCTCCATTTTACATGGAAAAAATACAGAAACGGGGTTGCTAAATTTCTAACTCATCTTACATAGAATTTTTCTGCTGTAAGAAATCTGAAAACATTAGAACACACACACACACACAAAAAAAAAAAAAAAAAACGCGAGAAGAGCAACAGTCTCATTTTTCCAAATAAAAGCAAAGCGCGAGCGAGCGCCATGGAGTTAGTGGGATGTTTTTTTAAAACTAAAAGTATGACGTTCCTATGACGTCATTTAGGGTTGTTACAAACTTAAACTGCAGACGTTAAAGTACTTTTTTAATAGATTTTGAGATTTTGTGAAAATTAAGAAAATGTTTGTTCCATTCCTAATGTTTGTTCCATTCGAAGTGGTAATGGAATGGAGTGAAATTCGAAATTATGTTATGTGGTAAGTTAATGTAATCTGTAGATGTAAAAATTGTTCTAAATATTTCATAGATATTGAGATTTCGGGAAAATCTCGTAAATGTTTGCTCTTGCATCCCTCAAAAATGGCTTTAGAGAATAGAATGAAATTTTTTAACATGATGATCAATGATGACAAAAACTATAAATGTCAGATATTTTCTTTTAAATTTGAATAAATTTTAAAACTGTACGAAATTTGCAACTTTTATGTAATCCTTTTAACACACCTGAAGTTAATATACTATCTATCTATTTAACTTTAAAAAATTCGTCGATTTTAAAAAATATTTTTTTGCCCTTTTAGATTTTTTAAAATTTATGCGAAATTTTCCGGAGGCATAATATTACAATATCTCTAGTGAATCAAACAAAATTTTGTTACAAACGAAGAACAACCTCTTGACTTTAAAAGCTCTTTCCTGCTAGTTAGTCTCTGACCTGCAATTTTTTAACAATACACAAAAGTTATAACTTTGCTTTCTATACTTTTGCCAATATGATATTTCCATTCTTTGTACTCCTACAGTGCTGAGAAAAATTCAGACTTTTGGGAAATCTGCATTACATACTAATCCCTCTACGACGTAAACTTCAGTTATTTATCTGATACAATTCAATTTAAATTAATTTTTAAAAAGGAATATGCTCCAAATTGAAACAGGTTGATAATTAACTTATCTTAATAATTTCAGCATTAAGAAGTTACTGAGAATCATATACATATTTTTTTCACTGAGTTTAAAATCTCGATTTTTGTACCTGTAGCCTCTGGAGATAGGAAAGTGTTGCATAAAATTGAAGCTAGACATCACCGTTTGATAAAAGTTTTGAAATAGCTTATTATAAAAAATTATCTCGTAAAGTTCCAGTTACTGGTGCATCTAACTCAGTCTTTTTTTCCTACCTTATTCCGAATGTTTTGTCAGGTTACATTGCCCACTTAACTCTAATAGATAAAGAATTAAAACTTGTTACCACCCATTTGGGGCGCCCTGTATATTCAAAAATTACCTAAGAAGAACCTTTTAAATAGCTATTATCTCCGTTTCCTAGAAATTTTATACAATTATCATGATCTTGACTGGAACACCAATAACTAATATAAGTGTCAATTACTGCTGTAATCCATTTTTTTACCTAGTAATTGACACCCCATCTTAAATAAATAAATAAATTTATTTATTAAAAATAAACTGTACAGACTTAAAAATAATCTGATGTATAAATTAGTTTTTAAGAACTAATAAACTTTTTGCGTAGCTCTGCAAAATTTTTTGAACAGTATGTTTGTTAGGTACATTCAAGGTAACTAAAAAAAAAAACTATTTAGTTTATCACCTTAAAACTTAGTTTGGTATCAGAAAATATACTATCTGAGTTTAATAAGAAGCAATTTTCATTATGGCTAAAAAGAAATAAAATTTAAAATATTTTGCTAAAAAATTTAAAAATTAAAAAAAATTAAAAAAATCATTATTTTCAAAATTTTAATTTTTCACTTAGATCTTTAATATTTGGTGTTAAAAAGAACAAACTAGCTCAACAGTTTTGCCAACCAATGCTTAAAATTTATTGCTTTAAAATATTCCAACACCATAATCATTTTGATATAACATTTCTGCACTATTTTTTAAAAATCATTTTGTTTTTCATTCTGTCTGATTTAGAGAATTTTTCGAAACAGTGATGCTTCTCGAACTTTAGCCTCATCATTTTTTTAAGGACTATTTCATATTATGGCTTGGGTCAGTTCTCAAATATTTAATAATTTTTATGTGGATACAGATCATAGCATTTAAATAAACAATTTCAAATTACTAACTGAAAATTTTGGGTAAGTTTCCCATAAACGATGAAATTCTCATTTGGATTCTGAGTTCGCCTCTGTGTGCATTTGCTCAAAAGTTTTTTATCAGACAGAAAACGAGAAACACGTTTAACAGCTGGGTTTTGGCAATGAGTGTTTATGAGTGTTCTGTTTACCATTATTTAAAGCTTTATTGTAGCTGCACCATTACATGTTTACATTTTTAGCATGTTTACATTTTAAAAGCCATATTTTGAGTGATTATATATTCTAAATCGACACAATAATACATGTATAGAATCGTCTCAATCTGATCTGTTTTAGACCGATGCTTCAAAAATTGAGCCATTTTATGTTCCACGCGCCCTTAAGGCCAGTACAATTTAGCTGTGATAAAAACGGACAATTTACTATTCAGTGCTGCCAAATTCGAGCATTTGTATAAATACAGTGACTTTCCCTGTATTTCGTAAATGAATTTTCTGCTTTGGGAAGTGACATTTTTGGTGATTTTACTCTCTAACTTAGAGATTTAGATGAATTTGGAGTATTGTTTCAGCCTTTATAAGCGTTTAAAGCCTGGTCAGAGTGCTGTTTAGAAAAGACCCGAAATGATGAAAGGGTTAAGATAATTGGATCAAACATTGCTCTGTATAAAGAAAATACAGTTTAGATGATAAATGGGTTAAGGGGACTTCGGCCCCTCGCGAAACTTGGATTTTTTGTTAATTGGGTGTCAGCAATCAAGATTTTTTGAGGATATCCTACCTCTGCAACCTTTTGAAACCGCCCCGAATTTTTTTTCTGGTTACGTGCCTGAGACATACATATTTCTGTCATCCAATTTTATCTGTACTTTGGTCCGCTACACAGTTTTAAATGCAGTGACTTTTACCAAGAACATGACACTATAGGGATGGACGCGAGACTTAAAATAGGCGTCTCGCGTCTCGCAAAACAGCCGGAAAATTTTGTCTCGTCGCGCAAAATCTCTATATCATAATGTTAAAAATGTTTATCTCGTCTCGCAAAAAGCTGTAAATCTCTGTCTCGTCTCGCAAAAAGTCGTCTCGCGTCCATCCCTAATGGCACAGCACTGGTAGCAACATAGAAGAAGTGTTTTATCTAACTACAGAATTTGGCTTATTCTGCATTTATTGCATAGGCATTAAACCCGAGTAAATATAAGGATTCGAAACAATCAAAATTCATCTTAAACTCTTATACATATAAAATTGAATCCTATTTTAAAATTTTTACCAAAAATTACTGATTATTTTTAGGGATGGACGCGAGACGACTTTTTGCGAGACGAGACAGAGATTTACAGCTTTTTTGCGAGACGAGACAAACATTTTTAACATTATGATATAGGGATTTTTGCGAGACGAGACAAGCTTTTCGGCTGTTTTGCGAGACGCGAGACACCAATTTTTCGTCTCGCGTCCATCCCTAATTATTTTCAATTTGGGTAATTATAAACTAAGGTTTTATGTCTTTCGAAAAACAGAAAACGTGATGAGTGTAAAAGAGGGCTGTGTATCTTTATATCTCCACCGTGATCCTAGGACCTAATGTTTTCTCTGATGAAAGGGAAGTGATTTTGGAATAGTATAGGTATATCCTCTCAAACCGTAGAAAAAGACTCTTATAAATGATGTTGCAAATCTTAAAAATGAAGAGTAGCAACAATAACAGCCAATTTACATAATAAAAAAAAGTGTGAGATTTTCAATTTTATTTGATATAGTAAAAGATAATGGTACTTTTGATTTTAGGGGCGGGTGAATTGCATCCGCAGTACCCCCTCTACCCTGTGACCCGCCCTAATTTCGTGTGACTACATTATAGGTCATTTTACTTTCTATGAATAGTTCCCATTCGTATGGTAGCTTTTGCTATAGACACTTTTCTTTTAAGCAACAGCGTAAAAAATAAGTTTATGAAATATAACAAAGGAATTCTTTGTTAGGACTTTTATATGGAGCACAGTCGTTTCACTGAGATAATTTGTGCCATTTTGAAAGTGAAATGTCAAGAAAGTTCTAGTAATAATCATATTGCAAATCAAATTTTTTTCTAAAATCAAAATTCTGAAACACACACTTTTAGCTTAAGGGGACCAAGAATTGTTTTTCTCTTTCAAGTACCGTTTGAGATAAAGTGAAAATGTAAGGCGAATATGTGACATAAAATTCTTTCCTCAAAATTATTCTTGAACACTGAATATTTCTAGATTTTCTCTTGCAGAGCATAAAGTATATTTTTCGGGTAAAATAATGATTTTTTATCCGCTTTAGTTTAAAATTTGTATGTATAATCAGAGTATTTGAAATGTGCAGTAGATGGAAATGAAATGGGGAAAAAATCCATTTTGGCGCGCTCTGCTAAACCAAAATGACAGGTTTCCAATAATCCGAGCTTTGAGAGGTTAATGAATATTCAAATGAGTGTGTACACACATCCATATCTATATTGGAATGTTCCTCCTTCCAGTCTGAAGTGGCATAAAGACGCCGCATAAGCAAACACGATTATTCAGCGGGCGGGCCTCTAAAATATGCGACCAGCCGTGCTTTATTTGCTCGCCGACTTGAAGCCTCACCACTGGAGGAATGGGTGTGCAAATGCAGGGGGCTCAAACAAAATAATCGATAGCAAGCCGATAAAAACGCTTGACCATAAATACTATTTGGAGGGGAATGAGCAATCTGTCAATACATTTCCCTTTCAGCGAGACGAAACGCAAAAAAATAAATAAATAAGCGGCAAAAATAAAGGTTAACCTCACTAAACATCGGTCGCTTTTATTTCTCAACTCGCTCCCATATTCGGCGAGGCCAATTACGGATTCCGGGGCCAACTTTTCCTCACTCTTTCGTTGAAGTGTATTTATGCAGAACGAAGCTTCCTTCGCTTGACACTTAGATAATTGGGTTGTCCCATCGAATTCGCAGGCCCATTCCCCCAGGCAACTTGGAGAGTCACCAGGGGACCGGGGGCCAGAAATAATAACTTTTGGTATCCTAACTCGTTTCTGCACTCTTTCTCCCACCCGGCCGGGACTGGAGTGCGAGCAATTTGCCTGCCAAGAGTGCGGACCCAATTTTCGATGCGGGACTGTGACAGTAATTTGCTCTGTGTTTTAATCTCGTTTAGAGCAAGCTCATAAATAATTATTAGCTCGCTCTTTCCGGCGCTGAGAAACTTAGTTTGCTTGCTACATGTCACCCAGCGAAAGAATCTCCCTTCTCCCCAATTATGCAACAGAGCTGGATAGTTAAGCGATTTTCTTGAACAACAGCACCCTCCTCGCCGCCGCCCAATGGCTGCTCGCTTCGAAATATATTTTTCACGCGCACTTTCCCCTACTTCAATTCAACCCCAAAAAAGGCCCGCAAATGAAATATCGCGAGATGTAAATAAGTCCGCGAGAAAAGGAATATTTATTTGAAACTTTTTTTCTTCTCTTTTGCTTCTTTAAATCCTCCGCGCGGCTTAATCGTGCATTTTTGATTCTGTAACGGAAAAATCAAATCCAATCGAATCAATCTGACGGGATTTTTACAAGCAAGCCTTTCAGGTAAATAGGACGACTGTGCAGAGCATACTCAAAAATGAATTGCCTGAAAGACGTTTGTTTATTAGTCTTTTATAGGAAAAAAGAACTAAAGTTTGTTTACAAAGGAAATACACTTCACTCAATCTTTTGAAACTGGGAAAAATATTTCTGTAATTAATTGGAATTTTGTATACACACACACATACACACACATGTGATATGTATATATATATATATATATATATATGATGAAATAGTGGTACACAGTTAAAATAAATATCTTTGTTTACTTTACTTTACTGATATTTTAGATTTTTGAAGTATTTATGAATTTAAAAGTTACATTAACTTCTTTGGTTGATTTTTCTTTTTATAGTATAAACAAATAGTTGCAAATTTTTCTTTTTTGTAGACACATATTTTTATGATTAATTATTGCCTGGTCATAGTATTTTTATATAGTCGGTATCCTTTCCGAACCACTACAGAGGTGATTTAATGGACAAGTTTTAAATACCTTCTCAAAGTCAGTTATACTAAATAGTTAAAAGTTTGAAAACGCCCTTCATTTATACCTCTAATTCCATTACTGAAAATTAATGTATTTTTACCTTTTAAAAACTTTAGTGTAATGGGGCTGTAATTTATGTTCAGGCCAAACCTCGTGAAAGAAATTCTGCTGTAATTAAATATTTTGATTGGGAAAGTAATTATGCAGAACATCCTGTTGAAAAATAATTTTGAATCTAGTAAAAATTTCCACAAGATAATTGATATTTTGATTTTGTAAATAAGATATTGTATTTAAATGTAATCCTCGCTATAACGATGTGCGATACAATAAATCCCTCTATAATGATAAAATTTTGCGATCCCGCGGAATTTCCATACAATATAATCTCTCCTCAATATAACGTTACATATTTCTAAAACGAAAAATTTATTTGGTCCCTTAAGTATTGTTTTATCGAGATTTTACTGTAATTTAAATATCGATTTTTACGGATAAGAAAAAATGCAGATATACTGAAAATAATTAAGATACTTATAACGAAGTTGAACTGATTTGAGTATCCATCATTTGTTACTATTAAGTATGTGATGGTAAAATTTAACACTTATAATACCATTTGTTCCTAATTCTTTCTTTCTTTTGCCGGGAGAGGACAGCTCGCGTCACAGAATGTGTCGCTTAGAGCTACATATACGTCCTTCCCGGAATTTCCCGTCACAATTTGGAACCTCATCCACCTTGGAAGGTGGGAGACTTCTGAATATTGGCACCCCTCGGAAACTGCTAGCGACCGCCGAGAGGACTTTCGGTACCACGGATTTAACGTGCACGTACACCGCATGTACACGGTGGTCTTTAGTGGTACGCCGGTATCGAACCCGCAACCTTCCGGTTACGAGTCCAACGCCTTAACCACTGGCCTACCACGGCCCCCCATTTATTCCTAATTAAATAGCCTTAAAATATTCCGAATTAATTGTACATAAATATTATAATTAACAACGGATATGAAAAACGGTAAGTATGTAATAATAACGGTAAGTAGTATAAGTAAGTATGTAATAATGTGTTTTACACTTATTCATGCGTTTGCCGCTCAGGTGGTGTGGAGGCTAAAGAACCATTCTATCACACCTTGGGTCCAAGTTCGATTCCCGGCTTGGGCTTGGATGTTTACTTGCCCGTTCCCTCATAGTGGGCATCGCTGACCGCTCACTGGGTGCTCGCATAGTAAAATGGCCAATAATTCAGGCCTTAGTAGTGGCAAAATGCTTGATCAGCAACAGTGCCAGCCCGTTGGAAAAAATAATAATAGTAAAATTAATGCTTTCAATTGTGTGCTACGTACTTCACAAATGTGTTTTCCAATTAACATAAAAACTTAACATTGCAAAATATTTGAATGTCTTCAAAACTCCTAAATTTGAATTTTCGTTCTTTTTTTTTTATATTCGTAGATTTGTAAGATACAAATGCTAATCACAACGTTTCATTACAGTAAGTAGTTTGAGAATAGGAAATTAGTAAGTATGTAATAATGCGATTTTGGGCTTATTATATCCAAAAATTAATCTTCCATCTATTCTTGGCAGCTAAAAATAATAGCGTAAATGGGATTGGAACCCCATTATATAACTTATTTAAATGAACAGTATTTATGCTTTTGCTTAAAATAAAATAAGTGCCTCTCCATACATATTACTTAAAGGTACTTTTAAATTCGTCATCTGAAAGCCCCCCCCCCCCCCCACCAAATTTCGTTTGACTCTCCGTCTGTATTTAAATCTCTAAATTTGGCTAACATCTAAAAAGCAGAATTTGTTTTAGTCATATGAACCATAAAAAGGCACCTAATATTATATATATATATATATATATATATATATATATATATATATATATATATATATATATATATATATATATATATATATATATTTAAACTTTAAGAAAAAGCGTTCACATTTCACTGTATCATAACTTTATTTTTAATAAAGGAGTTTTATAATAAAAAATACTCACCAAATGTAGACTTTTCTTCATCTATTTTTGGTTCACTGTTTTATTATTTTGCTTATTATCCAAAAATAATCTTAAAAAATTATACAAAGGTGAAAGTTGAGCATTTTATAACTAAGAACCTTTTTAAAAAATAAATTTAAAAAAACTTACGTATTTTGAAATAAATCTTAAAAACTGCAGAAGGATTCAAGGCTCCCAATTCTCACCTACTGTTTACTATTCACTGCATATTATACAATTTGATAGAAAAGGTATTTTTATAGGTAATGAGAGTGGATAGCAAAAAAAGCTGCTATTTTTAAAATATTTGTGTGGATGTGTGTAATTAGAAACTGAAATATGATTATTCATTTTAAAACTATTGTTATCGATATTACAAGTAAACGTTTATACACATCTATAGTTGATCATAATGTAAAAGAGAATCCAAGGAACAAAACGCTATGTATAATAGCAAACATGGGTATCATTTATTGGAAAACAGACACTGTTTACATTTCACTGCATACTAACGCTTTAGACAGAAAAAGTAGTTTTACAGGTAATGAGAGTCGTTATCAAGCATTTTCAGACGATTCCAGGGTAATTATAAATTTAAGTTACATAATTGGTTAAAAAAATTTTATTACACATTTTGACTAAAATCAAACGACTATTAATGTATAAATTCAACTACAATTTAAGAGAGAGTACATATAAAGAAGTTCTTATTGGTGTTAGTAAACTTAAAGCGGCAATTCATGTCATAAAGAAAGCGGTAGACACTATTTATATTTCAGTGCATCAAAGTTCTTTACCCAAAAAATGTAATTTTACAAACAAGGAAAGGATGGAAATTCTAAAACATATTCAATGGATAGGAACTTAAAAATAAACCGAGTAAAATAATAAAATTATTTTCTTTCATTTTGAAGAAAGCAAATGACAATAAACTATAGTTATGGAACAAGACGAGGACCATTGGAAAACAAAGGGCACAATTTAAACATCTAAATTCTTGTTTGAGATTGTAAATATAAAGATGTAAGTGGAAGCCTTTGAAAAACTTGGAAAAGTGGAAATTATTTATATTTGGCAGCATAATAACTTTTTATGCAGAAAAAGTAGTTTAAAAGACAAGAAAATTTCATGAAACATCCTCAAAGCATTTGCGTGTTTTCATATGTAGTCCGATAATAATTAAAACACTATTATCATTTATTGGGACTAAAATTTAATGTCTATAAAGTTTAGATTCGAGAAAAATTCAAATGTTTAAAAAAATTCTTCCTTCTAACAGATGATTATATATTATATTATAAAAGCTTCACATGCAAGAAAAGTTCGAGACTCATATTCAGAGTACATGTAATTATTGATAATAACAGAACATTTATCCTAGGGAAGACAAAGGTCTGCTCACACCTAATTATTTTGTGAATCTTTGTTTACTGATATTTATCTCTTTTGGTATGAACTATAAAATGCTGATTTTTCTTTAGGTAAACTGAGAGCAAGACCGCTGGTTTACCGATGACTTACAAGCAAGAAAGCAAACACTGCACATTTTGAGACTTACCTGAGTGTTTTCAGTAATACCGTACCTGGATATAATTCATTTGTTAAACAAGTTAGATTACTTAAGTACGTTTAGAAAGTGTCTTTGCTTTCCATACTATCTAATTATGTTAAAAAATGTAAGAGATTGTATCTGACCAATCTTTTTCAAAAATATTTATAAATAATTTCTTCCATTAATTATTCAAAAGTGCCTGATTATATATATATATATATATATATATAATATATATATACGTTACTGTAATAGTTTAATTTCAAATTGATCTTAATAATAAATGGGTAGTGATTAGTGAGTGAGAAGGGATTCTCATTAATAATAAGAGCGCCTTGAATGTGTAACAAAGAACAGTAAAATTAAGCTTTAAAATCCACAATCCAAAACGAAATTCTATGTATAAGCCTCTTTGTCAGTCCGAATGCTAACAACGTATTCATGTGAGATCCATGTTTTCTTCATATTTTCATGTCTTTTTGAGTTTTTACTCATGTCGCTTTGTTATACATACATGGCTGTATTGTTCTTTTGTGTTTATACTTCTCAATGCTTATTGTTTTTTCTTGGTGTATTAATTTTAGAACTCAGTTTACGTTTTTCATATATGTATATAATGTATAATTTTACCTCTGTTTGAATTTTATATTTATTGGATATATCTACTTATGCCTTTTTTGAATATGATTTTATGTTTATTAAATGCATATATTGGACTATCATAACTGTTGTTGAATGATTCCTTGATTTGTAAGTTTAATCATTTTACTATATAGATGTATATGTACATATATATTGTTTATATAGAAAGAGGAGAGGTGGGTATTATGGAATACCATTTACATTTCTGACTATAACTTTACAGGTTATTGAATAAGATCCCCAAAATCATCATGAGTACATTGTGTAACTAATTGAAATGTAAAGAAAAACACTATTTATTTTGTTGTTATATAAAAAATTATTAAAAAAAAAGATACGAGTGGAGGTCACTATGAAATAGTCGGGTAGTATGGTTGGTTTGTGTGATTAGGGCAACTCTACGCTAAGGCGATCTGCCAAGGATGGGGCGTGTCTCGTCAGGAGGACTTTCTAAGAGGTTCTAACCCGCATTCACGTTACATCTGGAGAAAACCTTTCAAAACTCCACACCGTTAGATCGACAGCCGCTCAATGAGACCCGAACCTGGGACCTTCACACTTCGGCCGCCTACCATTTTCAGTGACATAACCACTGTACCATGGTGAGACCCGAGTAATCTGGAATAGGTGGTTTAAAACTTTGAAAAAAACTAAGTATACTTCATAAAACATTGTTATTTTTAAATATAGAACCATATTTTTAAGATCATGTTCATTCTGCTTCGAGTCTATTTGGAAAAGTCTCAGATGTAACCTGGCTCTGCTCCTGTACAGTCAAGGTGAGCCCGCTAGGGATGGACGCGAGACGACTTTTTGCGAGACGAGACAGAGATTTACAGCTTTTTTGCGAGACGAGACAAACATTTTTAACATTATGATATAGGGATTTTTGCGAGACGAGACAAGCTTTTCGGCTGTTTTGCGAGACGCGAGACGCCAATTTTTCGTCTCGCGTCCATCCCTAGAGCCCGCAGAGAAGAGCTGAAGCTTTGAGTCCAAATTTCTCCTCTTTGATCTTCGGAGAATTGTCCGTTACATAAGATGCATACAGCGTCTTCGTTTTCTGGTTCTTCAGTTTATGGCATGGAACCCATTACAATATTACCTATTATTACATAACGACCCACACGCCATCTCGGAAAATGAACCTTTAAACTGATCGGCAAAACTCGGTCAGCTAAAAAATAACCACAATACAATAAATTCCATTTTTTCTTTTAGCATACGTTATGCGTAACATCAGTGCTCAAGTTACGTGTATGCTAGTAGATTAAAATAATTGAAAACTTATTTGCGAAAATTCATGAAAACCACAAAATACATTTTGTTGTGTAGCGAGTGATACGACAACCACAAGCGGTCAACTCTCACTGCATTGTAACTTGGGGATTACTGCATTGTATCATTACTTGAGAAGTTCAAAGTATTATAATGTGACAACAGCAACTAAAAGAGCCGAGAACTCGGTATTCCATATTGTCCGACTATTCCATACCTTCATCTCCTCCCCCCTCTCTTTGTAAATATATATATATATATATTGGGTTGGCAACTAAGTAATTGCGTTTTCTTGTATAAAATTCAAGCAAATAAGTTTTCAACAAGTTTTTAATTACAGGTAAGCTGTGCCTGAACATACGATTCATATTTGTTACATTTTAAAGTAAGAATTTCACTGGCAGTATTTTTTTTCGTCCATAAAGGATGGCCACCCTCCCCCTTTTTTCGCTTCTATCCTCCTTAGAGGACAATATTAAAAATGTCCTGAAATTAATTTTTAGGTATTCGTGACTGCTGCATTTTACAGAAAGAATTTCACGGATATCTCTATTTTTATTTGAGATCACGCCGGATATGTGAAAAGAACTTTTTGGACCCTTACCCCCCCCCCCCTAAGACTACGAATTTTGCAAAATGCTCTCTGATCTAGCACCTATGTTGAAGAACTCACGTACGTGCCAAATTTCGCATAATTAACTTCAGTAGTTTTGGCCAGGCGAAATATTGACATACGGAAAAACGCAATTACTTTGTTGCCAACCCAATATATATATATTAGGGTGGTCACAAGTTATATGGGGAAAATTTTTTTAATGTTATTTTTTGGGGCACCCCCCTAAAAGTTGCCAATTGACTAGAAAATGAGATCGGTAAAGTTTTAGCTCAATTGCATAATATTAACCAGTGCCGCATCGAAGTTGAATTCTCGAAAAATTACGATTTTTGCCAAAAATATGAAGTTTTTCCTTCATTTAGTATAAACTATTTGCTCTACAAACCTGGTTCATGTTTTATTTCATAAAAAATGTTGTTGTTTCGGACTTTTACTCTCAACAAAACCTATATTTAATGGCATTCAGTGTTTTTTGGTCAGTTTGGGAATCGTAGCACCAAAATCTACATTTTTTGTAAAATTAGTGAAAAAAGATAAATTAAGAATTTTAAATACTTTTGGCCGTTTCTTGTATCATTTGCATCAATAAACAAAAAATAAATCAAGAATTTTCATAATTTAAACTACAATTCATGAAATATTTTTATTTATTTAGTTTGCATTTCTGCGCTTCAAAGAAAGATCTTGATTTGTATTTCAGTTAAAGCATATCTAAGTCAAACCTCTCAAATTCACTTTATTAAAATGCTATTTTTGTTACCTGTTATTATTTACTTTTGGAATGGACATGGGTGCCCATACGTATTGGCAAGGAGGGGCTATGCCTCCCCTAGATCTCATATTATCGTTATGATTTTCATTTCAAATGGTTTAACACTTATACAGTATCTTTCCGGTGCAGTACCCTTGACGTGCAATAAGACTCCAAAGACAAGAATTTCGAAAACCAAGAATTAATCTTATCAAAAGCAAATTTTAAAATTCTGATTTAGAGAATGTTTTGTTCACTGGGATGGAAAAATACTTCCTCATATTTTTAATAAAAAATTGTAGAGAGAAAAACGATTTTAATTAGCTGTGGCGATATGATATGATTAGCTGTGGCTTGAAAATAATATGAATAATATGAAAATAACTCTCAGACAAAAGCTGTACTTACAGCAGTTGAAGAATGGGAGGCAGTTGGTAAAATTCAGGCAATGTGTTTTGATACCACTGGTTGCCTTATGGGAACGTGTGCCTTATGGGAACGTCCTGTAATTGCTGCAGCAATTACAGGATCGAAATCATCTATATTTACCTTGTCGCCACCATATTTTAGAAATCATCCTAAAATCTGTTTTGATTAAAAAGTGGGCAAAGCTCCTTCTCTTCATCCAGATAATTTTTTTTAAATTTCAGATTGGGTGATCTAAGTAAGACAAGACAAAGTACAAAACTGCTATCGAAGATGAAACTATTACATATAGAAAACAGAATTTGGAAGAAATTTCAAATTTTTAAGAAATCAACATTTAAGAAATCAACAGCTCTGGGATAACTATGGAATAATAACTAACTATAGAATAATAACAGGGATAACTAAAGAATTAATCCAACATTATTTAATTTTTATAGGAGTCTCCCCAAATTGACATTTCTTTCAGAGTATCTGGTGCTGTTCATTATGCCAGGTGGATGTCTAAGGCAATTTATTGTCTCAAAATACTTCTTTTCAGACATCAGGTCTCATTAACAGATTTAGAAAAAGGAGCTATTAAAGACATTTGTTCATTTATAATAAATATTTATGTAAAGGTATGGTTCAACATTCCCACTCAGACTTTAGTCCCAATCAAGACTTAAAATTATTAGAATCGCTCGTTCAATACTAAAAATTTGATAAAGAGTCTGCAAACAAAGATCTATAAAATGATAAGCCATCTTTGGTATCTTAACTTGGAGCAAGTTGCATTTTCATTTTTTGAAGACAATATGGCAAAAAAAAAGTCAAAATAAGCATGGCTGTAAAATTAATTGCATTTGAAAAAGAAACTGATGATGATGATGATGATAAAAATGTAAGAGCAAAAATGTTTCAACGAAGTGGATCATTTATTGGACAAAGAAGTTGATTTTTTTTATTTCATCTCGAACCGTAATTTTTTTAAGAGATTTAATTTTAATACGCAATTTTTGAATACGGATCCCGATGTATGGTATGAAAATCAGTATTATTTGAAAGAAAAAACACGCTGAAAACTTTTGAGGTTTTTAATGACTCAGTTGAAAGGGGAGTAAAATTAATCCAAGGATTCAATTCCTGTTTAACCGAGGATGAAGAACAAAAGCAGTTTTTACTATAGGTAGTATCCGAATGTAGAAAAACTTTTCCAGACTCTTCGAAAGCCACATTATCTAAGCCTTGCCACTTTAACAAAAAATTGTAAACATTAATAATTTTTTTTTTATAATGTGCTTGTTTTTAGATACATAAGTTTAATAATCAAATATATCTGAACGTTAGTCGTTCTCAATTTTATGCCTTCTTTGACCTTATTTTCTGTTAATTCTTTTACTTAAATTTCATTTTCTTTTTAAATTTCAGATTCTTTTTTAAATAAAACATTTATTTTGTACACAAAAATAAATAAAAAAAAGGAGGAAAGACGAAATAGAATTTTTTGAATTATCATAAAAAAGCCAACTTTTAGGATTCAGATCATATCTAGTCCTGAAAAAAGCATATGCTTATTTCAGGACTAGATATGATCCGAATGTTACCCCCTGAGCGTTTTGGAAATGGACAAATAATCTAAAGTTGTTTTCACGGTAAAATTTTCATGCACTTTTTATGTTATAAAAAAATAAAAATTTTAATAGGAAGATTTGGAATTATTTTTAAAAAAAAAGGCTCCTAAACTACATACAAGCTTTAATATCAAACATATTTATGGTATCACAGTGTTATAAATGATTAATATTATAGATGAATTGCATTGAAAACTGGAATAAAGTGGACGGGATTTGACATCACAACCGCTTGGAGGGTTAAATCTGTAAGTTTTTACATAAAAGTGATGTGTAGCTCATCAAGGCATTAAGTTTTCTTATGAAACGAGACCAAAATTATGTTCCTAGACTCAATTTTATCCATTTTATGATGGAAAAACTGCTTTTTTGCGAAAAAAAACGCGGTTTTTCAAAACTTTAACCTCAATGCGGCACGAGTTAATATTATGCAAATGAGCTGAAACTTTACCAATCTCATTTTTAAGCCTATTGGCAGCTTTTTGGGGGGTGCCCCCCAAAAAATTCGAAAGTTGATTTTTTGTGACCACCCTAATATATATATATATATAGATAGATAGATATAGATATAGATAGATAGATAAATAGATAGATAGATTGATAGATATAGATATAGATATAAACAATTTATATTTATTTGCAAGAATACACCTGCTCATCCACATGCTACATGATCGATCACGCTTTCTGCTCTAAATATAGTATCTGATCATGTAAAAATTCAACACACAGTACACTACAATATACAGGGTGAATCTAAACTCTTGGACAAAACTTTAAGAAGTGATAGGGCACATAATAAGGAATCAAAATCCCATAGCAATGTGGGGTCGGCAACATCGTCTTCATGTAGCTGTTAATAATCACTTTGGAAAAAGTGCCGAAATAACGGTGCACTTTCCGACCCTTGTTCATCAGAAACTAATGTATTTTTCTCAAAACAGAAGACTAAAATTTCAAAGTTTAAAAATTCTATTTTATTTCACGGATGAAATTTTTCTAGACGAGCCTGTTGCTTGTGAAACTTGGTTAAGAAATGAGACAAACACTTCAATACGTTTCGCAAAGTGATTATTACCGGGTAAGTGAAAACTGCGTTTTTGACCCCACATTGCTATGCGAATTCTGATTCCTTATTATGTGCCTTAAAGTTTTGCCCAAGATTTTAGATTCACCCTGTATAGTGTGTTGTATATTTTTAGAAAATGGAGAAGTAAAAAAAAAGGGTTAGGGGCCTTTTTTATTAAAAACTCTTTGCAGTCCGACGCACTGTTTACCTTGCTTTTTTTAAGGTCTTTCACGTCTCAAAAAGACGAGCAGCATATTGTTTCAATAAAAATCTTTGAAAGTTATTCATAGCAGGGGTCCTATGAGGTAGCGTCTTCGCTCTTCTCTCTTCTTAATCTTGCAGAACGTGACGCATGCAGGCCAAAACGAATTAGCCCCTTCCCCCGATCTCATTTGTTCTGATGTCCACACCACTTATTTTCACCTGGCACTTCTAAAAGTGCCGAAAAGTCTAACTACGTTTCCTGCCGAGAGTAAAGTCTGGGAAAAGTTAAAATCCCCTTTTCCAGGAGCGAAGGGCAAAATATTTCATATTCCTTTTCACATTACCATCTCGTTATTTTTAACGAAGTTAGCGCATCCTTGGCTGCCGAATGATCTGCTCTCTGGATGGAGCCCAGCCATCGTTGGTGCAAAAGTTCTCTGCAAGTCTTTTGAATCCCCTTTTAATTACGGGCGTTCAGACGTGACATGGAAACGACCAGGCTTTCAAACATGGCGGGGTTTTCTCCCTTCTAATTCATTTTTGAGAAATCTAAGATTTCTTTTTCCGCGACTCGATCTTGCATTGTGATTTTGCATTCTCATTCAACCCCCCAAATAGAAACTTTTAATTACTTTACGGTTGAAGTAACGAAGGTTCCGTGAAGTGCATCTTTAAGTATTCGGACAGACGCCTCTTCTCTTAGCACTTCAATGAAAGAAACGGAGTTTCGGATTTCTTGGAAATCACCAAAGTGAGACGGCTTTGTGGCAATCCGAAGAATGTGGTTCTCGGTTCAGATTAATTTAGCGACGGAATCTGTACTTGTTATTCTAAAGCTACACCTGCATTTTCAACGTTTCTTTTTCATTATCGCTTCCCCCTTATTTTTTTAACGTATTGACATGCTTGAAATATCAATGACTTCCCTTGCAGGAGAAATATTCTATTGTTTTAAGAAGGGTATTAAGCATTCAATTAAATTTAAATACTTGTAAAGGGAAAAGAAAAATGGGAAGGATACTTGTAAGTGATACACAAAAAGTAGTCTGGATTTTTTTTTTTTTAAATTAGAATAAAATGTTGCATCGTAGTTTGCGTAAACTAGCACATTTTTTTCTTATAATTTTCACTTGAAAACTGTTAGTGAAATGACTCATGTTAATTAGGAAAACACATTCTTTAAATTCTATTTATACATGTTAAAAGAATGTAGTGTAAATGAAAATATATGTATTGAATTTTTGGTTAATTAATTATACTTACTCCGAAAAATACAGGAATTAGCCAATTCAAGCAACTTTATTCTATTTTAGATGCTATATACCTTTCACAAGCAAACTTTTATTAAGACTTAAGTACTTCTTTGACAAGACTTGAAATGAACATTATTTTTATAAAATCGTGAAAATACAGAAAATGTGCTGTCATATTGAACGCAGCATTACTTTCACATATTTACGTAATTTTATTCCTGTAAATTCTAGAAGAAAGTCCGTTCCAGAGACGAGCTAACTCTTGATGTACGGAAATTGTCCTGCATTCAAATATAAATGGAGAATTTCAGTAAAATGTCCCGGAAAGTTTCCGCTAATATAACGGTTATTTTTTAGATACAATTATTTTTAAAACTTATCATATCTCAGTTTGAAATTTTATTAAACCTTAGTTTATCACACATGAGAAAATAACGATTCAAAATTCGCCCAACTAAGATCCGAATGAGATCGAATTAAGGCAAAATTTTCTAATTTAACTACGCCCCCTCATAGGTACCACTAACACTGAATATATGAAGCAGATTTATGTGAATCAAGCGTCAGCAAAACAGTGACGTCTATACGAGTATTTGAGAGGTGAGAGGAAGATAAGCTCTCTCCCTGTAGTATTAAAATAATCCAAAAACCAAACAATTAGTATGCCCTAAAAATGCTCATTACCGACATGGTTAGGGGAAATGGGGGACAAACTTTCCATTTTTCAACATCTATGAGTAAAACAAGTGTGAACGAGATTTCTTCATTCGCATCATGTTATTATTACTATACCAGACGCTTTTGGTTTACCGATTCTATTTTTTACAGTGATTCATGCAACGATTACCGAAGTTTACAGAGAATAGTTTCAAGGCTAGGCAAGAACCCTTTCCGAGGCCTGGCATTCTTAAACTTACAGAAAAGTAGCTTTAAGGAATGGATCGTTTAAAATAGTTGTCTAAAAAAAAGCCGAAGGTATGCTGGTAAATCACTGCTGTACAAACTGCCTGAAGTATGTAACTACTACAAGTTAAAACTACTCCATGGCTGTAGTATTTTTACAGACACTTCGGTAACACTTGTTCTCCTGCAATTTTATTTTATGTCTAACAGTTGAAGACTGACAGATTAACCGCATTTAAAAGTAGCGTTTAAAACAAGGATCCTCAAGCCAATGATTTCATACCCGCTAAGCCAAAATGTTTTCAGGTGTTATATGTATGAAATAATATCAATTTTTATACGGCACAAAAACTCAAACTTAATAAGCGAAAAATTCATATGTACTTACAGATATGGAACTTAAATATGCATCTAAGTCTATTACATCTGCGTATTAAATAAAAAAAGTAGCACCATATTTTAAAATTAATGTTGAAATTCATTATCTTACGCCTCCCGGGATACCATGGTGAACAAGATACTGTACGCTTGGTACAAACTAACAGCTCTTGTGCTATGACTGACTTCTTTGAGTTGGTCGGAACTATTAAGGAATTAAACTCTCACGTGAATATTAAAGAACTTATTCATTTCTTTAATCAAATTGTTGATAATTTTAAAGTGGAGGATTCGCTTGATCGGTCTCTCCAGATTTTTGAGTTAATCTCAATCAACTGCTCTCTGAAATCCCATTATGGCCTGCAATAATACTAAACATTTTATTTACTTTTTACGTTGAATGCGAATGGCCTCTCAAATTGCATAGCCGAACTAAAAGGCTTTCTGATTTGCAACAATGTTGACATTTTGCTCCTGCAAGAGACTATTTTTATCCAAACAGAAACTATAATATCCTAAATTATACACTTCATAGAACAGATCGTGTAAATGTTCAACGCACCAGTGGTGGTACTGCTATTTACGCTCGTAACAATATTCCACAGTATAAAATTACAGATATGAACCTTGCTACTTTGGAAGCCACATGTGTTATGATACACATTAACAACCAGAAATTTTTAGTTAGCTCTATCTTAAACATAATGTTGCCTTCCTGATGGAAGATTTCAAAAAAGATTTTAAACTACCACCCTAATACAATTTTGGCTGGCGATTTCAATTCGCATAATGCTACGTGGAACTGTCGTAATACGAACAGACGAGGTTGTCTGTTACTTAAATAAATCCCTGACAAAAATCTTTAATAAAAACTTCAACACATTACACTTGTGCGACCTCTTCTGTGACTGATCTCTGCCAGTTGCAAAACATTCACTATACTGCAAGAGCGAAAACGCTAAAGAAGTTTGATTTTGACCATCTCCCATTATTATTACAACAATGGAACTCCTTACTTTTTAACCTGTAATTAAACATTCATAAAAACTAACTGTGTGTGTGTGGGGGGGGGGATCCTTTTCGAAAAACCTAATTAATTCAAACTTCCTTCTCCCGGACATTCACTGTCGCAATGATATTGACAATGCAATGCTTAAATTAAAATCTGCTCTCATCAAAGACATCTTCCTTCAAAGACATCTTCCATCAAAAGGCATCTTCCTTCTACGAGGTTCCTTATTCTGACTTGTCATCTCTTCCTAAGGACATTAAAATTTTCATATCTGCCCGAAATAAAGCTAGGAAAACATATCAAACCAGTGTTCTCAGTAGTGATAAAGAGATTTATTTATACTTAATAAAATAAAATAAAATAAAATAAAATAAAATCACACACAGTCAAACGTGAGATTAAACGTTACAGGCAAGATAGCTGAACTTCCTTCCTCGACAGTCTTTCTGATGATGAAAATAGTATCTGGACAGCTATTCAAAAATTACCAAGAAACGTTTCATCTACTCTCCAATCCAGGGACTTCGGGTCTGGTTTTTATGGATGAAGAGAAATTTGATGTCTTAGCTCATTGCAATGAAAAACAATTCCTGCCCAATACTGATCAATTCGACGCAGCCCATGACACCATTGTCGATAGTTCTGTTCCTAGCTTTTTGACTATACCTCCATCTACTATCCTTCCTACTGTTAATCCCTCACAAGTTATTACAATAATCTCAAAAATAAAAAATCTTCTGGCCTCGATAACATTTCTAATTTACTGCTAAAAAATATCACTGCCAACAGTGTTATTTACATAACAGGAGTCATAAATGCTATTTTAAAATATTACTACTTTCTTAAATGTTGGAAAACGGCTGTTATTTGCGCAATTGCGACATCGGGTAATCTTGCGTTTCCAGAAAATTATAGGCCTATTAGTCTTCTAAGCTGCTTGAGTAAGATCACTGAAAGTTTTATTCTAAATGAACTAAATGATCATTTGCAGTTGCACGACATTATTATCTACGAACTGTTTGCTTTCCGCCCCAAACAAGCAACGACTCAGAGTGGTTGAATTTTCAGCAGAAGGGCTAAATAGCAAAGATTCTACCGGAGCACTTTTCTTGGTGGTCGCTAAAGCATTTGATAAAGTCTGGACCACTGGTCTTCTTTACATACTAATTCAGCTTGAAGTGCCTGATACACTTATACACTTGCTTCATTCCTATCTCAGTGAACGATCGTTTACTGTCCGTATAAACAACTCTCTCTCATATTACAATTCAATTAAAGCAGGCGTCTAACAAGAGTCATTCTTTGGTCCTACTTTTTTTAACATATGCATCAACGACATTTCCTGAAGTGAATGCTCAACACTTGATATATATGTCGAAGATACTGCCATACTTTCGAGATTCTTCCATCCTGATATTATGATTAAACAATTACAGCTCCACATAGATATCTTAGAAACCTGGTTTCAAAAATAGAAAATTAAAATTAACCCCTCTAAATGTAACGCGACTCACTTCACCAATAGCAGAAAACAGTTTAGAAATCTCTACATACATAACAATAAAATTAATTTGACTCGAACCTGCAAATACTTGGGTGTCGTGATTGACTCCCGTCTGACATGGAAAGCGCAGGTGCTTTATGCTCGAAACAAAATGGTTGGAGCAACAAAAAAACTAGAGAAGTTGCTTTTGCAAGATAAGTTCAGCAGTAAAAATAAAATTAATTTATATAAATGCATAAAGCTTCCTGCAGCGACTTATGCCAGCCAAATCTGAGGATATACTTCAAGACCAATCTACATATATTATCACGAAAACACAACGCAATTGTCCGCCGAATACGGCATGGATACAGGTACCTGACTAATACTGTTATTCGGAGAGATCTCGGCATCCCTTCCTTTAGAAAAATTGCCCATCAGATTGGTGAAAATTTCTTCACCAATCTCGGTAATTTTCTGAACGAACTATTGGCCGAGCTGCCAGATTACGATTTCCGAGAACAAGTAAACTGAAAAAGCGCAAGGTAGCCTTATTCTTAGATACCGACTGGGAATTTTGCAACCATTATTCTAGTTACACTTTTGTGTATTTTGTTTCTAAAATTTGTTCATAACAAATCATTTATATTATTATATCATTTGTTATCTATGTACTATTATTATTTACAATGTAAAAAAAGTAAATAAATAAATGAATAAAAATTGTTTTTCTTTACATGACCATGCCCAAAGCAACACCTCCTACATACAGGAAGCCTAACAACTGAAACTTTGACGTCATCATTAGGCCTTCAAGTAATGACGTCATCACAGTTTTACTTTCACAAAGTAAAACTATTTAAAATTTCTGGTGGATGCTACAAATATTAGAAAATATCTTAAATAAAGAATTAAAATTATAATACCTGTCTCATACAAAATTATTCATTTCGATTTATTTCCTTATCATATTATCTAATTCGTCACGGTTAAAAACTGCCATTTTTCATAAAATTATATTTTTTATCTCAAATTATTAAAATATTGTTATTCATGAGTGAATTCACCAGAAATTTTGTATAGTTTTCTTTTGTGAAAATAAAACTTTTAAGTGTAGGCCAAATGATGACGTCAAAGCTTGGTGACGTAGGAGTTGTTAGGCTTTCTTTATCGAGGAGGTGTTGCCCAAAGCCTCCTAGAGATAGAAAGCCTTACAACTCCTACGTCACCAAGCTTTGACGTCATCATGAGGCCTACAATTAAAAGATTTGTCTTCACAAATTAAAACTATTAAAATTTTCTGGTGAATGCAAGGAATATTAGAAAATATCTTAAATCAAACATTAAAGTTAAAATACCTTTTTAAAACAAAATTTTTCAGTATGATCTATTTCCTTATCATACTATCTAATTAGTCATGATTAAAAAGAGACATTTGTCGTAAAGTTATATATTTTATATCAGATTATTAAAATATGGCTGTTCATGCGTAAATTCACCAGAAATTTTTAATAGTTTTATTTTACGAAAATAAAACTTTAACATGTAGGCCAAATGATGACGTCAAAGCTTGATGGTGTAGTAGTTGTAAGGCTTTCTGTATCTAGGAGGTGCTGCCATGCCTCACTTAGAGGCTTTTTTAATGTTTGAACAAAAAAGGATTGTAACTAAGAAACTGGAAATGCAGTATTGAGAGGCCTAGGTGTTCTCTATAATAAAATTTAGTCATGTTATGTCATGTCATGTCATGTCATGTCATAACATGGCGTAAAATGAGCAGAAGTATTGACATCAACATGAAAATATTTTTTCTTATCAAATAAGTTATGCATGAAGTAGTATTAAAATTTATGCCGCCCGGGTTGCGTAGTGGAAAAATTACCCTTCTACTACAGCACGCCTCCGGGTTCGATTCCCGACATTGACTTCGGTGTCATTTCGCCCGACCCCTCATAGGAGGCAATGCTAGTCTACTTCTTTGGTGCTTTCATAATGAAGTGACCTGTGATTCCAGCCTTAGTCGTGGCAAACGCCTATCAACGGCAAGTGCCCACCATTAGAAAAATAAAAAAAACATTATCCTATTAAACGGACTTTGAAGCTGAAAGAAAACTTCGCTAATTCACTTTCAGTATGTAAGTAATTAAAAATGTTTTCACTTACGGCTATACGTGCTTGGTTGGTCAGTTCGGACTGATCATTTTGTGTCAATGCTCTTTGGCATTTGAAAGTACAAATTTATTATTATTATTATTATTATCGAAAATTTTTACGCAAGTTTAACTTACCCATCATCTGTACCAAGATAAGAAGTTAGATATCATTCTAGTAGAAAAAAGAGAAGACTGTGGAACGGTCTGTTACCGTCTGTGGAACGGTAATCCGTTATAAAATTTGGATCTAAAATTCTCATTTTCAGCGATTCTTTAGCAGATACGTTTGTGAGCAATCATTAAAAATGTATCGTAATTCTTGTATACTTGAAATATTTGAAAATGTGCCTCATTTAAACATTTGGCACATAAGTGGAGATTTATAAAGATACTAAATTTTTGTTCGTGCCGAAATTATGTAGAGTATTTAAATTAGAACAATTAAAATGTTTTACTTGCTCATTGAAGAACTTCGACTGGTCGACCGGTTAACAAGATTTTAAATTGCCATGTAAAACTAAAATACCTATATACAAAAGTTTTGAGAAAATAATACTGATACACAAAACTTTGAAATAGGATGCAATTACAGAATTTTATAAGCTAAACAGGGTGTCTCAAAAATATTGACCTCGAGTTTTATCCTTTAAGTGAACCGTTTTCTTTCCAAATAGTGCAAATGCAGTTTTAATTTGCATCACTTTTATTTAGCATTTCATTATCATTATTAAATAATAATTTCCTTAATGTTATTAAGTAAATAATGATAATAAGAAAGTTAGTTATTTTCGCACAATTCAAACACAAATTCTTATTATATTAATGAATGTTTAATGAAAGTGGTGTAAGCAAAAAATGGACTTGGACCTCATTTAAAGAAAATAGCTCGAATATTGATCATAGAAAGTTACAAAATTACGTAAAATAGGAGACAGAATTTTACGAAATCGATTAAAATTTTCAAGGTATTAAATTTGACTAAATTCAAAATTTAAATTTTTATGCAAGCCCGTACAAAAAAATTCCATTTATTAAAATACGTCCCCTCTGGGAGAATGAGATAGATTGTCTCACTTTTCGTATGTTTCTAATTAACTATTCTCGTAACATTATTATGTGTCTCCCGGGCTGTGTAGTGGTAAGGGAGCCATTCTACCACACCACGGGTCCAGGTTTGATGCCCGGGCTTGGCGTCTTTTTGTCCGTCACTTTTAAGATGCTACGCTAATCTACCTATTAGGTGCATCCATAATAAAGTATTACCGGCCTTGATCGTGGCCAATGTCTATAAGGCAAGTGCCCGCCATTAGAAAAGAAATATATATATATATAATTTTACGCTGTCTTATGTTCACGTTAACATGAAAAACGAGAAAGTTTTCTTTTTCATATTAAAATTCATCGTTTTTTATTCAAACTCGGGATGAGAAAACCTACCTCATAGCGGGGTAGATCTCGTCACGGGTGTTGGGGTTGGATGTCTCATCAGCCTAGTGCACAGTACAATCAAAAAATTCTATATGAACTTCGATTGATCTATGCACCTTAATGCCGTACCCGGACAAAAAAATTCGGGTGGGGCCCCCTGGGTCCGAACCCCCCTCGACCACCCTCTCGGGCACGGTCTGGCTACACCTCTCTGTTTTACAAACAGGAGCTGAAAGTGGAAGATTTAGCACTGCATTGTCTATTTTATGGATGCATATATCGTGTTCTTGGGAAATGCTGAAAAAAATTGCGTTTTTTTTTTTTACATTATTGGAAAGCTAACGCCTCATGAACTTCGTTTCAATCTCATCAGAATCAGACATATTTTCTGCATCCTTCCTATGAAGTATTTCACAAAACTTTTGCCTAAAACTTCAACCATCATCGATCTCAAGGTCACAAATGTTAGGATTTTTTTCTGGTCACAAACAATAAATGAATTACAGGTTAGGCCTAAGGCCTATCTATTTTAATGAAATATACATTTCATTGCTTCACGTATTACTGCATATTCATCAGTCATCTTCCACTTAGCACAAGCAAGGATCATCTTTCAACGTATTCTATACGCTGCACGTTCTAATATGTATAAAAACCCACTATCATGAATAAATTATTGCAAATTTAAAATGTACATCATTTAGTCTGTTTTCTGTAATAATCGTGCCATTATTTCAATAAAACATTTTATGTAGCCTGGTATATCGCCTGGGATATGTAATCACATCGTGACAACCTAGCCCCGCTGCTTGTGACAACCTAACCCCATTACATATATTTATTTACATTCATTCAAATTTTACTTGAAGGAATTATGTCTGTTTCTGGTAAAGATTTTAACCACGATTAGGACTTTATTGATAATCTATTCATTAAATCAAATTCTCAGCGCAGATTTAATTTAGATATATTGATTAGACTTAGCTCCGTTCTTAGCATAAGAGTTCTTATCAAAAAGAGAATAAATTCACCGTTACTATTGTTTTGAAATTCAATTTAACTCTATACATTTAAATTTAAAAAATAATAATTTTCTTTTTTAATATCCCCAGCAAACATACTAAAGAGAGTTTGCAGCATTAAAAAAATATAATTCTATGCAAATGTACAGATCATCACTTGTTTACTTTGCAGATACAAAACAAGTCTGGAATGATTTGTTAATTTAACAGGAAATGTTTTTGAAACTAATATTGGCGATAATGCATTTTCTCTCTTCAATGCTTTTACCGAGAGGCAAATATATCATAATTTTGTATTATATCTCAAATTTTAAAACGAATCCATCACATTTATATTTCAATCTGTATTGGTGCTTCTTATTGTTATTTATGAAGTGGAAACTAGATTATGTATTAATAAAAAAAAAACTTTTGTAGAAAGATGATGCCTACAGAAAATTAAACTCTTCTAAGCCATATAAAACGATTTGCAAATGAAAGACAAGAGGGAAAAAACATCTCTAATTCTTGAACAATAAATACATAAATAAATAAAATCCATACTCTGTATCAAAAACATCCTATTTACGCAAGTTAAATGAATGTAGAAAAAAAGGCAATTTTTAAACATTATCCCCGAGGACATTTATTCAGAAATTCACTGCGAACAAATCTAGTTTCGAAAACAGAATGATCATTCTGTTTAATCACAAGCAAAAAAACAGTTCTCGGCAAATTCCAACTGCGATCGCCAGGGACTTCAGTAGCAATGATGACGAAACAAAGCATCAAGTCATCTAACTTGATGATCAAAATGCGTATTTATATTTCATCTTTTCCAAAACACGAACATTTAAAACACCGATGCCAGTCGTCCCAGCGCGCAATTGACAAGGACTGTAGATTTAGAAATTGCCAGGAGAAATCATTTAATATTAAGAGAAATTCTCTGAGCTAATCTATACCTCCAGACACAAAAGTTTGATCTGTGACACGACTTTCCCGCTATTATTAATCTATATTCATTTCTACGAAACCTTTCGCGAAAAAAAAAATAATACAAAGCGATCCTCTGAAGATTTCTGAGCATTATCAATATAACTTTGAAGGGAAAGTATTTTTCGATTTGAATTACTTTAATTTGAGACGGAGGAAGTTTGTGCTCCCCATGGTGTACCGTGATTTCTGAAAAAGATGGAAAATCGAGATTAATTGCACTGCTTCGAAATCTAGGATAGGTCACAAAATCCTTCCTAAAGTTATTTCCAATACACTTAATCCATCTTCTACTTACTTCAAATCTTGACCGAGAATCAAGCTTAACTTTTAATAAATAGCATCAAACATTTATAGTTCTTGGAATGAAGGAATAATGTGTGAATAATACATAAGACCAAAGTAAGCAAAAACTGTGTATTTCTTAGCCTTAATTACGCAACTTTCCTTCCGTAGAAATAGAATTTTACTGAAAAAAAAAACTGTGCTTTGAAATAAATTGACTTTGCATTTCTTGAAACAAATAGGTTCTCCAAAGTACATTGTTAAAGATTGGATAAAGAGTTTATGAAGTGGAATTTCTAGCATAAATTGCGTAAAATGGAGTCTGTAATCAACATAAGCAGTTACAGGCTCTTCAAATATGCTACTAATAATCAAATTATTTTTGTATTTTTGTATTTTTAAAACCCTGATAATTGAAATCACAAAATGGTCAAATACATTTATTATAGTTTAACACGCAGTGGCGGATTTTGCTCTTGAGAGGCCCGAGGCGCAACTCAATTTTGAGGCCCCCCTCCTCAAAAAAAAAAAAAAAATCACTAACTCTAACTCCTTTACATTATTACTAATTATTTTAAAATTTTTTGATTCCTTTTATATCTAGTTTATGTCTAAAAATCAGGGCCTGACTTTCACTATAACACTTTTGTGCCCAGGGCACTTTTCAAATTTTATGTCCTTTAGCTGGTTCAATTTTTGTGCCCCTGTATATCGTGTTAAACTCAATTTTTTGGCTTATTTCTCCATGTGTGCCCAGGGCATGTGCACCAAGTGTCCGTCCGATAGTCAGGGCCTGCTACAAAAGGAGTATTAAAATTTTAAAATAATTTTTATGTTTATAGATTTGTTCATCTTAAAAAACATTTTTTATCTCAATAATTTTTGTACTACGTTTCACTTTTCATGATTAACACTAAATAAACATCAGCATACCTCTAAGTATAACCCAGCAACTGCAGTTTTATATTGATTATTTTTCACTGTTACTTAATTACGTCGAATTACTTTTTGTGGACCACTGGCATATGTCTTGTTTCAGTCATGAAAATTTTGAATACTTAACAGGTACTTTTGAAGGTCAGAACAAGGGAAACTTGATCAGAAACATGACTTTGACATCACAAAGTTCAGAAGAATTCTTTACTTGGATAAAATGAACCAAAAATTTAACATTCCTTCAAGAACATATATTTATAAATATTTAAATATATTCATAAATTTCCCGTTTGGAACTGCAAAACTAAGCAGTTTAATAGTAAAAGTAAACTTTCGGTTTAGTCTAATTTTTGTGTTTATTCAAAAACTGTCAATAAGTTTAGGACTATTAATAATGAGTAATTATAGGTATGAATAATATATACACACACACACACATTATTCTATATTTTAAATAGAATGAAAAAAACTACAAAAGACAGACTTAGAAATTAAAAAAAAACAATACTTTAAGTAGTTAAAGTACAAAAAATATTATTGACTTAAAAATAAATTCCACTTTATAATGGGTAAATGGGTATGCTCTAAGCTTCGGTCCTAGGTTTATTATTAATGTTTAGCATTTTCATCTGCGACTATAAAATACATGCCGTATTTATAATATAGTTATCATAAATATTTTTTAGTTGAAAACAAAAAATTAAATTAATCATCATTTGTTTTTTTAAGTTTTTAATTAACTGTGTATGACATTCCAGTTCAAAATTTGTCTATGAATTTTAACCCACTATCATTCGATCGAGCTGAATCTTTGCACGCATGTGAAATTTCGGTGACGCTAAGTATTGCTTTCTTTAATTTTTCAATACTTTTTTTAACTATCAAATATCTCCCCCAATCCCCCCAAAAAAGTGTTATCGCACATGTATCAGCTCATATCTTTTTAATTATTGGTCGGCAATTTTTTATCATTGCATACTCGGAAAGTTTCGATTCCAAAAAAAGATAAAATCGGTTATCTCTAGCTTAAATATTTAATTTTTAGTGATTTTTCGAAAGAAGATAAATTATTGTTTCCAATTTCTTTTAAATCGTGACAACCAACAACAATTATATATTCTAGGTATATTTGAAAATTTCACTGAATACAGAGTGTCCTTTCCTAAATCATTTAAATGAAGAACGGCTGAAAAATATAAAATATTTAATTTTTGACAAATTTTTCAATCTCAAGCTGTAGAATAAAGCGGTTCAGGCTTTTCTCTTTTAAAATGAGAAATATTCTTATCAGACTGTACACTTTTTGATTTGGGGGAAAGGGGCGGCAATCTATTAAGCAGGTGTATTTGAATGTCCTACTGCAATACCAGCTACTGAGCCGCAATCTGATTCAGTGCGGCCCAACCAGTGGCTGAGCGCATAGCACTCTGAACTGGGAGACGGAAGGTGCCTGGTTCAAAACCAGGTCGCGTCCGCCAACCTAACCGTTAGGAATTTTCCGTGGTTTCCTCCAAAACTTAGCGTAAATAGGGGTTAGATCCTTAAAAGACCCCAAGGGGAGCACCCACACCCATCGGCATAGATCCCACTTGTGGATAATTGGCCGTAATCCCCCAACACACAACTAATTGATTCCGGATAGGAAAAAGGCATAGGGACCCTCTGCACCTGTATTTTTTGAGATAAAATATAGCAAGCAAATTAAAACAATGCAAAAAAATCTAGGAATTTTTCTTGGAAAAAGTGGACAGTTGAGGGCCCTAAAATTCCAAGGAATGTTGCATGAAAATACCAGGAACTTTATTGAACAGCTCAGGAAAGATCCACTGAATTGATCCATATTGTTCAGTCAAGTTCTTGGTAATTTCGTGCAACTTTCCTTGGAATTTAGGGCACCTCAGCTGCCTGTTATTTTCAAGGAACACTACGGAATTTTTTTTTTTTTTTTTTTTTACAATTCTAGTCATTTTTAAGTGAACTGCCTGTTTTTTAAGGTCGTGAGACCACTATTCGGTTAAGTGACGGGTTGAACGAAACAGTAAAGTTTTCAAAGGGAAATGTATACTTTCTGTATAGTATTTGTAAGTCTAACTTATCCTTATTTCCAAGGAACGTTTCTGGATATTTTTACAGTGAAATACGGAATTAAAGCATCAATTACTTATAAACTAAAAGTATTCGTATTAAAGTATTAGTTTAGATTATGGTCCAATGCTGTGAAGAGGAAAGGGAGTCACCAAAGAAAAGATTGTTCAAAAGCGCTTTCTACTTTAGAAGCAATCCTGAAACTATGAACAAAGTTTATGTCTCTTGAACAGATATTTACATATAGTTTTTTTTCTTTCTGAAAACCGAATTTGGAGGCCCCTTAGAAATATAGAGGCCCGAGGCGAGCGCCTCATGCGCCTATTGGGAAATCCGCCACTGTTAACACGAAAAAAATGCTTCAAGTATCATTAATTCCTTAGAATGTAATCAAAATTTATTTCAAGTTGTGAGCTGCTACGCAAATGCATTTTAGGTTTTTTATTAATACGAATTTTCTGCATTTCTCAAAAATATCAAGATAACTCTTACTATTTATAAATTCATGTTTTTTAATTTAATAAAATCACTGCTCTTGTTTGCCTTCATCAATGCTCGTGATTGCGGATGATTTCCATGTTTTGAAATTGACTGCCATGCTTTGTAAAGATTTAGAATGATTCTGAATTATAAATTTCAGAAGGGTGGGGGTCATTGTTTTTTATGACAGAACCCTGAACTACGTGTTCTTCCGTACGAATCAAGAAACATTCATATTCAACATATACAAGTACTTTCTCGTAAAAAAGTTTGACTAAAAAGCTCAACCAAACTCTATCACGAAGCTGATCGGAAATTAAAAAAAAACTGACAGTCCCACATTTAAAAATTTAAAAATATAAAAAAGAGTAATGGTTTTGAAGCACAGGTCTATAAATACATAGCAATCCCCATTACAAAATGCCTTAATCACTAGAGGCTTGTAAGATATAATTGTGAAAAAAAAAACGCCAAATTGAAGGAGAAATAATTAATTTTTTCTGTTGCAAGTTCCACTGATTTAGTATAAATTAAATGAGCACAGTATCTAAGAGCCTGAAAATGTACTCAAGTCATAAAAAATCCTAGTAAATCTTATGTTTCTCAAGCCTCAATCACCGAAAGTTGTGTAAACGAATTTCCAGAGAAAGTTCGTAAAAGAATCATTCAATTGAAAAAATATCCTTATGGTATGCCAAATTCAAACTGGAAGTGTATGCAAAAGTGGCGTGTTCATCTACATCTAGAGGAAATGCATACAGTTCAGTGGCGTAGCCAGAATTTTTTCATGGGGGGGGGTTACGACTACTGCAACTCACATATATGCATACCTGTGTGTGATAAGGGAGTGAAGAATATACATTTTGTATGGCAAATAATTCCTCATGGGGGGGGGTTATGACCCCCTAACCCCCCTTGGCTATGCCCCTGACACTTTGATTTTTTTTTCAAGATTCCACATTATAAACTTGATGATTATCCTTTCACATTGACGTTCTTTTCATTCTTATGTCTACAAAACGTGAGAAGGCATGACTTTCTGTAATGGGGTAAAGACTGGGGGGAAGTATATTTAGAACAAATTAAATGTGAAACATAGGAATACTATGCTTAAAGATGTTGTTTTTGTTATGTTTTATGGTTACTAAAAATGGAGTTGCGGGTTTTTATTACCCTCTCTGGTAGAGAAAAAAAAATTTAAATGATGCGCCTAATATCAGAAACACAAATGAATTTTTAAAATAATTAAAAACTTTGTATAACAACACACAGAAAAAAGAGCAAGGGGATTTCAATAAATAACAGGAAAAGCTGTAGAAAAAAAAAATACAAAACTTCAACAGCGTTTGTGTTCGTCTTTGTTAGGTTGTATCCTAAAAGTGTTATCAGATAACCCTGGCATGCCTGCTTGGGATTCGGGCACGGAAAGGGGGGAATGATCATCTCAGGCGCGTCTTTGTGACGATAGAAGCGATCAGACAATTGCATAAACGAGAAAGGATGTTCTGGAATCGATCATTTTGCATGATTCACTTTCCTTGTTTGTTTGTTTGTTTGTTTGTGGGATTACGGCCGATTAGCTACGCGGGGGCTCTAGGCTGATGGGTGGGGTGCCCTCCGTGGGGGTCTTTCTAAGGGGTCCTAACCCGTATTTACGCTAAGTTTCGGAGAAAACCACGGAAAACTCCTAACGGTTAGATCGACGGACGCGCGATGGGACCCGAACTCGGGACCTTCACACATCGCCAGTCTACCATTTCCAGTGACATAACCACTGTGCCATGGTGAGGCCCCACTTTCCTTGTTAATGCTTTCTAACAAAGTTGAAATGTGTGAATGATTTCAGCTTGTTGTCTTTTCGTCTGTGCTCTAACTGCCAAACGAAAAGACAGAAATTTGCATCGATTACTACAAAATTTATGTATGTTACTCCTATGTAGTGTACCTGCTCTGTTCCCAGCATCTCGTAATAAATTATTTTTTTAAATCTGGTTTTTGACTGAATGGTCCTTGTATTTTTTTCTGAGTACCGCCCAGGTGATGTAGTAGCTAACCTATCTTTTAATCTCACATAGGGTGTGGGTTTGATCTTGGGTTTGTGTGTTAATTCCTCTGTCCCTTCATAGGGTTAACGCTGGCCGGCTGTTGGGAACCTCCATAATAAAACAGCCAGTACTTTGGGTCTTAGCAGGGGCAAATGACTGATAGGCCCTTGGGGAAAAAAATATTTCCCTGTACGTTACTTTACAAAGATTTTCATTAATTTTAACGGAAGTTTTTTGTGTTGAGTGTCCTTGTTACAAAAAGTATTTCTTAGTAAAAATAACAATATTCTTACTTTCATTTTCATTTTGCTTTTACAAAATTCTTAACATTCCATATTCATATTTACATATTTACCTTAGTTTTTCTAAACACATGTTTCAAAGTATATATTTTAGAATAGTGTTGGATTTTGTTTAGCATTGTAATCTATAAATCCAGAAAATTACGCGTCTCTTATTGTATTAATTCTATAAGTCAATTTTCAGAAATTAGGCAAAGCCTTTATTAAACAAATCCGTATAAATTTCCTTCACTTTCTCAAAATGAAGTTGGAAAATTCTCTTTTGCATGAAACTTTTCCGAAAGTTCGCGAACTATCATCCTGAACAGAATCGATTGTGAAAAATTAATTCAGTTCCAAGAATTTCCATTTCTGATAGGAGAGCGAAAATCAACAATGAGAAAAGTTTGAATTTTCAATTTAGAAGGTAAATATGAGTGCTAATTAATATTATACAATTAAGGTATTCTTCAAAAGAAGAAAATAAAGTCCATCAAAACACAAAAAGTCGTTTAAATGCATTAGTTTTCATTCATTTTTGTAATAAAATCTGTTATCCCGGACTGAGCTTGTAGTGAAGTATTGCAGAGAGTATTACTGAAATTAATTTGTGAAGAACTTGTTAAGAGCTGAAGAAAATTAGAGAACAGGACTAGTGCAGAGATCAATAGTGCTCAAAATAATATGCATACATCTAAATTTTGGCTAAGTGAAGTTTTCAGCAATTTTCAAGATGACTTTAATCGTTGTGATTGAAGAGAACTTTCGGACTGAGAACTAGAAATTCAATTTTGATAAACACTAGCACACATATTGTCAAATTTGAGAGCAGTTGCTTAGATATTACTAGGAGTTTTCTTCTGTTTTATCAATTTTGTATTTTGTCTTATTTTTTGTCGCTAGAACCAGGCTGCCGTGTGGCCTTTTGCCCCCATATATTTACATGCGCGTAACATTACATTGTAGAAAAGTAGCGATTCAAAACAGTTTTAAATTACTTTCAAAAATATGTTTCTAAACTGGCACTGTATGCACGCTATAATATTTTATCTTAATCGAAATGCACGTATCTGAATCTGTTGACCAAACCTTTATGCGAATCATTATAATTGATAACACGAAGATTGTGAGTCTGAAATCCTCGTACATACAAATGCTCATTACATTAATACCAAAGCGATTTTACCTCTAAGTCTCAGAATATCAAGCATACTTTATCAGCACATATTATTCACGGTTTCAGTTGAATATAGCTCTAAAAATACGCCAGTTTACAGGAATGATATTCCATCAAGCGCCAGATTTCATAAGACTTATGATTCCCTGAACGTAAATTTTAACAATGGATGAAAATAAAAAGACTTTCCGGGAAGTATGTAAAAATGAACTGGGGACTTGGTGTAGTCTGAAAACAGAACTGAATATTTAATGGGTACATTTTGGTAAATGTACTACTTATTTTTCAGAAGCTAAGAACTCTACTCTACATTAATCTCTCCTAAAACTCTAAGAAATGTACCGTTTTCAGATTAGGCTGGATTTTAAAAAGTAAACACAGGAAATCTCAAATCTTATTTTCATGTGAAAGTTATTAACATTCTATTTAATATAACATTGGTATCTGTCTGCACGTCTTCTTTTATGAAACTGCCTTTTCCCGTGCAATTTGAAATTGAGAACAGAATACGGTGATTCGTTTGATAAAATGAAAAGGAAAATGAATCTCGTTGCAAGGTAAATTTACCAGTTTACAGGCTTTGTTTTATTCACTGGTGAAATACTTTATGGCAAATCCAGTGTACTAGAATATTATACATATACTAGTATACTAGAAATAAAGCACACGCACTTTCATATAAAACATTACGGACTCATATACGAAAGATTTTGCACTTTTAGGCTCTATTTAACCCTTTAACGCGCAGTGCTCCCGCACTGGGAACACCAAACTCTGAAGTTTTGACTGTTTTCAGTCACGAAGAATAGATTTGATTTCTATAAAAATAGTTGCGGGTGACATAGCTCCACGAGAATCCTCTACATTTTAGCACGTCATTTTCCGTAAAAAAATCGTCACGATTATTATTAACAGCACTGACATCGGCTGAAAAATGGAAGAATGCGAGAACAGCTGGATAGCTTGCCCCATGCTGAGAAAAGGGCAGCCGTTGCCATCGCTCGACTTAACTAACATCAAGATGGCGGACGAGCGAAACGTTCATGGCGTGCCACAGATCGAGAGACCCTTTTTTGACGCATAGAGACCCTTTTTTGACGCTGGCTGTGCGGCACAGCCAGCTGCGTCACCCCCCGCACAGCCAGCAGGCGATGAGGGGGATTTTTAATGCAGAGCTGCCAAGTCTCCGGCTTTTTTCAGGAGATTTCCTACCACTAATTTTTACTTGCAAATTTATGCTTAAAATAAGTCCAAATATTCAGTGAAAAATAAAACTGTCTAAAAATTGTGGTGGGAAATCTCCCGGAAAAAGCCGGAGACTTGGCAGCTCTGTTAATGGTCAATTTGCATGTGAGACTATTGTGGGTCGAATTATACATGAAATTTTAATGACCAGTCTGGAGACAGGGCAAAAGCTAACCCTTCGAACCACAAAACCACGCTCCAAGCACAATGGGAAGACTTTCCCCGCAATCCGGAAAGACAATACTGATAAATACATTGACTTGCCATTCCAGCGTATAAGATTGGACTGACATGAGCTTTGGCCTTTACTTAATGAATCGTTTTTTATGTGAGACTAGCTGAAGTACCCGTTCTTCGCACGGGAATGAATGGACTTTTTGATATTAATATTTGTTGTGATTACTGTTTATTGTAATAAAGAGATATAGCAAAATGGATATCGCGTTATATTGTGTTCAATAATCATGCATACTGAATTTCAAGGCAATCGTTTTTACGGTGCAGAAGGCGATGCGGCGTAGCACAATCTAGTGGCGAGTTTTAGCAAAACGGATACGGCAAAAATATTCTTCGCATTCAGATATCGATGTATACGAATTTTCATGACGATCGGCTGAATAGTCTTGAAGTTCATGTGTTGACGCGACATCTAGTGTCAAGTTATAGGAAAATGGATCGTGCCAAACTCTTCCCCGTGTTCAAATATCTATGTATACCTATTTTCATAGCGATTATTCGCACAGTCAAGAAGGGATACACTGCAGGGCCATCTAGTGGTTAATTAAAGTAATGATTTGCTACAGCGCCGTCATGTGGCGAGTTATAGCAAAATGGATAACGCCAAAATATTCTTATTGTTCAAATAGCTATGTATACTGATTTTCATAGCCACCGTTTGAATGGTCAAAAATTTGGCCTGCTGCAGCGTCATCTAGTGGCGAGTTAAAATAATAATGCATTGCAGTGCCATCTAGTGGTGAGTAACATCAAAAGTAACGCAGTTAGAATATATTCTTCGTTCTCAAATGTGTAAGTATAAAAAATTTTATGCCGATCAGTCGAACGGTATAGAAGTTGATGCGTTGCAGCGCTATTTAGCGGTAAGTTACAGCAAATGGATAGTGAAAAATATTCTCCGTGTTCTAATATTCGCGTGTACCAAATTTCATCAAAATTTGTTGGACGATATTCGCATAGCAAACGGCTAAACGGAATAGAATTCGACGTTCTGCTGCGCCACCTAGTGAAAAGTTAGAGGAAAACGGATAGCATAAAAACCTTCTCCATGATAAAAGACTTAGGTGAACCAAATTTCATGGTGATCGGTGAAACGGTGCTGGAGTTTTTCAACCTCCTACACACATACCAACATTCATTTTTATCTATAACCAGTCTTATTATATGTATATACCAGTCTCAAGTAAAATCCAGTTTCAAATCTAAGCCTCGCCAAAGTGCCAGCATACGCCATTTTGCAAGAGTTTTTTCAGGGAATCATTCGAAGCATTGACTTAGCAGCAATCAAAATGGGAAATGGTTCGACCGCCAGGCATTTATTTGAAAAGTGGAATCCCTTAATACAGCCGCATTTTTTAAATTATCAACTATAACATGTTTTATTCATCGTTACCTCGATGTACTAAATGCGAAGATTTCAATTTTCTGAAATTTGGCGGATTTCCCCCAAGTTAAATCAATGTACTCAATTGGCGAGAATTCTGAAGCTACATCGCTTGAAATGCCCTAATAACTGCATTATTTCTGCACGGATAGTTAAAATTTAATGCTGTATTCTAAGAAAACGTATACACTTGTTTTCAAAAATGCTATTTCCTTAAGCTCTCAGTAAATTGAGCCAAAAAGCCTAAAACTGTGCAAACCGCTAGAACTCACACTCTAAAAATCGGCCTATCAGCCATTTTATTTTTCGCCAAACTAAAAAAAATTACATATTAGTCTCGGATATCTTCGATCCTCATTGTTTTGCGTATAAAACATTTCATTCCTGCTCTCATTTCTTATGCGCACACGATATTATAATTAAAAAAAATAACCTAAAAAAATAAACTAAAAAAATCATTATTATTCTTTTATTTTTACTTTAAGAATTTAAAACATTTTATTCGGCAAAATCGCCACACATGGCAACCAAGATGCTTATTTCACACACTTTTTTCACTACAGGGGTTAATATTACGTAAAGCTTTCTGCGTGGAGAACATATCTCTTAAATTCCGGGAACGGAAATTAAGGGAACCCTTCAGGAGGAAAACGTTTTTAAGTGGAGTTTCAAAGTTTTAAAGTGGACTATCATTTATTCTATATTATTTTACATATCTGTGTAAAATTTCAGGCTGACAGGTCCATTTTTGTGGAATTGTATACTACCCAAATCAACAAATTGACAAACAGAATTTCATTTTTATTTATAAGATAACCTACGCTTGTTTTTAAAAATACCCTCTCATTAAATTGCGCCAAGCGCTAGAATCATAGAAAATCTGACACACTTTCAGATTTTTAAATACGCACTAAAGTGCTATATATAAAAAGAGTTATAATCCATGGGTCTTCCTTATTTTCGTTCCTTCTTTCATTAAGTTGGAAAGTGTATCATTATTCATGAGTGTGATTAAACAAAATTAAAATTGATATTTCTAACATCCTTTTTTCTGGATGTAATACATTAGATGCAGAAAAGCTGCTCTGAAAAATGCACAATTCCAACTGAATGAAAATTTCAAAAACTTATACGCAGGTGTATTCATAACCCAAATAGCAGACGATTAAATTACGATAAATAGCGCCAAGCGTTAGAATCCTCCTCAAAATCGCGAGAATGCTGAAGATAGATCGCTTGAAATTCCTTAATAACTGCATTATTTTCGCAGGGATCATTAAAATTTAACGCTGTATTCTAATAAAACCTTTGTACTTGTTTTCAAAAATCCGTTTCCTTAAGCTCTCAGTAAATTCGCCAAGCCGGAAACTGTGCAAACCGCTAGAACTCACTTTCTCGGCATTTGAGCCATTTTATTTTTTCGCCAAACTAAAAAATTTTAACATAGTAGCCTCGGAAATCTTCAATTCTTATTGTTTTGCGTATAAAACATTTCATTCCTGCTCCGATTTTCCATGCACACGATATTATAATTAAAAAAAAATATAACCTTACGAATATAAACTAACAAAAAAAAATCATTATTATTCTTTTATTTTTACTTTAAGAATTTAAAACACCTTATTCGGCAAAATCGCCACACATGGCAACCACGTTCCTTATTTCACACTTTTTTCACTACAGGGGTTACAATTACGGAAAGCTTTTTGCGTGGAGAACATAAAAAATCTCTTAAATTCCGGGAACGGGTGGACTTTCAAAGTTTTAAAGTGGACTATCATTTATTCTATATTATTTTACATATCTGTGCAAAATTTCAGGCTGATAGGTCCATTTTTGTGGATTTGTATACAACTCAAATCCACAAACAAACAAACAAACAAACAAACATAATTTCATTTTTATTTATAAGATAAGTACAGATTTGATGCTATTTGAATTTTATTATGCAGTAGAAATCCTTACACGATATTTATCCAACTGCTGTAAAATTGTAGTATCTTTTGCTTCGAAATTTGATGGTGTTTGAATTATCTCACGACGTCTTCAATACTATAATTTTAAATTTATAGTGTTTGAAATGATTTGCTAAAGATTTCCATATAGTTTTTATGAGACTATATGTTAAGTGAAAAATATTTCAAAATTTTAATGAAATTCTTATATTTTTCTGCAGCTAGGTTAATTTTTACAAAAATAATGCATACAAATATTGCTCATAACCAGTGTGTTTATTCGTAAAATTTTAAAAATATATTTTTCGAGCATTTTAAAAGGAAAATCCAAAATTGAAATAATATCATAAAGGGATCTCCAAAAAGGAAATAATATCATAAAAGGAAATCCAAATTGTTATTTCTTTCAATTCAGTTTGTTGTCGATCTTCAAAATCCACTACTCTCTGAATGCTTACTTACCAAGTATGATTGTGTAAGGCAGAAAATTAGAGTGATAGTTATGCACTTTTTTCTTCTTAAGAAATTTTTTAAAAATGTGTACAGTATCTGGATCTGCGTGTCTCTTAATTGCATTTTTTCTTTAGATTGAATACCGACTTATGACAATAGTGGACATCCTAATTACAAAATTTGCTTTTGAAATATAATCGTCTAATTTTATTCAGTTGAAAAATTAAATGCATGCGGTAATATGAAATGTATAAAACATTACATTTTATCGTTTTCATCATTGAATAAACAATCTGCAAAGTTAATAAATTTAATTTTTTTACAATTTAAAATTTTATTGATGCTTCATTTTTAAACTTAAAATATAGCTATCTTGAACGAAATAACTAAAAGTTAAAGACAATGGTACTTAAGAGCCGCGGACTCGGTTAAAAATTGCTATACCGATCGCTTCTATTAGTTTGACCAGTGAGATAGCTTTTAAACTTTTCACATTGTATCATTCTTCCGTTTACAAAAGAAAAAATTCTAATTACTTTTTAATATACAAATTTTATAAGGGATATATATTTTTTTTAAAGTAGGGCAAGTCTGTTTGCAAAAGCAATAAATTAAGATAAAATTATATCTTCGCAAAAATAATTTAGAAGTATCGGCACATGTTAAAATGTAATATTCACTGATTGATTTAAATTTAAAGTTTTGAGTAATTATCGGCCCTTACCAATGCCTCATAGATATAGAAAGCCTTATAAGTCCTACGTCACCAAGATATGACCTCATCATCAGGTTTGCAGTTAAAAGTTTTATTTTCACAAAATAAAACGAATAAAAATTTCGGGTGAATTTACTCATGATTAGCAGTATTTTAATAATTTAAGATTAAAATATAATTTTACGACAAAATGGCAGCTTTTAACCATGATTAATTAGATAGTATGATAAGGAAATAGATCATAGAGAATAATTTTATATGAGAAAGGTATTTTAATTTTAACGTTTAATTTAAGATATTTTCTAATATTTGCAGAATTCACCAAAAATTTTAAATAGTTTTACTTTGTGAAATGAAAACTGTGATGACGTCACTTTCTTAGGCATGGTGATGACGTCGAAACTGGGTGACGTCAGAGTTGTAAGGCTTTCTAGATCAGGAAGGCGTTGACATTACTCAGCAGTATAGTCGAGGGAGTACTTAAAGTCTCCCTATTTGTTTCAGTTGAGCTTATATTCCTTCCACTTTTTATTATCAGTGAAGACTCTCAAAATTCTCTTGAATGTATTAAAATTTAGAGGTTGTGATCCAGCGTCGTAAAGAAAACACCAAAATTACCTTTAACATAATTACAATCTCTTTTGTAAATGCTAAATAATATATACATAGAAGTACACAGAATAAATATGTTATTTTCATAAACGTAATCTTAGTCAAAGAGCGTCTTTCCGCAGGGACAGAAAAAAAACGGGATCGAGTGGAAATGAAAATAAAAGTTCGAGTCAATCCGACATTAAAATATTGATGGTCATAGATTGAAAAATTGGGTTTTTATGCTCCTATAAAACAATAATTTACCAAATATTTTCGTTTTTCAATTTTATATTACCTGATTAAATATGTTTTAAAAATGACTCTTATGTAAATAGCTTTCATTTTACTGCTGTGATATTTTTATACAGCATCACCATAAATATTAGTTTCGATTTCTTCTGTTTTATTAATATAAAGACATTTATAAATGCAAGACATAAAAATTAACTTCGTTTCTTTTTTATACATTTTGTTCTTGGAAGTATAGTTGTCAATAGTTTTAAAAGTTACCCTCTGATAATACAAATTGAAAAGCCCTGTATCGATGACTTGAAAATAAATAATATTTTCAACAGATATCTTGATACTACTGCAACATCAAATGAAATTTATTAACTTGAAAAATATGAAACACAAATGAACATGTTCAACATTAAAGAAACTGAAGAAACTACGTGCAAGTCTCAGAAGCCGAAAGACCCTTAAAAAGAGGGAAACGAAACGAAGAACGAGCATATTGCGTGGTTATATTTACTAGCTGCTGATAGTATTATAATTTAGTGTATTTACAAAACATCGGATGACGATACGCTTTAACACATATTCAATTTGAAGACGAAACCTTAGTCAAACTTTACAAAGTATATCGATTTTGTGACAAATTAAGCTTATTTAAAAGTACACTGTTATCAAGCAGTCTGTAAAAACTTTAAAAATTATTTGAAAAAGAACAAATAATTATAGAAAATTTCGGTTTGAACAAATAGGTTTAGTGGGTGATAGGATATTTTTAATGATAAAAAGGGTTGTAATTCCAAATGTTACCGATAGGTGGCGCTGACATGCACAATGGGAAGCAAGTTATCAATAAAAAGAAATCCAAAATCTCTTTAACCCTCTCGTCACCCTGAACCTCATATGAGGCTCCTAGTTCAAATAGCAATATTTAGAGAAAAAACGCACTAGAGAACTTAGAATTTAGTATTTTTTTTTCTTTCAGTGACATCAATATCATTAATTCATGTAGAAAATATATGAGACTCTTAACTAGATGAATAAATCGTGCCTAGATTGCAGTACTAGTCCATTTAGGTCATTTTTTACAGTTTTCGCTTCATTGTTTCGTGAGAAAAATTAAAAAAATATTGACGCTGCTTTTTACCGTTTTTTTTTTCTTTTTAAGGTAAGTATAGTTTTTTTCTTATTCCTCAGCATTTACCTAATAGGTGCATCCTTTTAAATTAATTTTAGCATAAGAAAATGCTTCGAAAATTCAGAAATTAATATTAGAAAAATCTAATATTAATGGACATTAGAAAAAAATATTTTTGCATGATTTATAATAGTATTTCCGATGCATTCAATGCTAGACAGATTTTTTTTCTCTGATTTTTCATAATTCGGTGACGAGAGGGTTAATCTTATCTATGCAAGCTGCTATTTTATATCGTTATTTTTTCTTTTTTAATGAATTTTTAAACTTCATGCACCCAGGATGCGTCAAAAGTCGTGAGAACTTCAAAAATTTATTAAAAATAAAAAAACCATGATACAAAATTGCAGTCTGCATGGAAAGGATTAGAAAAATTCCAGATTTTTTTTTTTTTAACTTTCTTCTGCTATGCATATCAGCGCTCCCTTTCAGTAGCATTTGGAACTACAAGCTTTCTTGTCATTAATAAAAAAAAAAAAAAAAAAAAAAGATCCCCCTCTCAACCTGTTTGTACAAACCGCAATTTTCTATCATTACTTTTCTTTTTTAATGAATTTTTAATATTTTTGCGGACTTTTTGATCACCCCGTAGCTAAGCGAAGACAAACAGATAAATTGAATTCACAATTCTTTTAGAGCGTTAAAATATGTCAAAAACAGCCAAAATTAGCTAATTTAATTCTGTATCTCACAAAAAAAAGTGCGTTTTGAGTTAAGCCGTAAAAATATGTTTGCCTCGAAACATACTATCAGAAATAAAAAGGCGCGTTTACTCTTTAAACTGATTTGCCCAATCATTCAACATAAACCTGAATAAGGAATTATTCTTTTAAATTAACCCTTTAACGCGCAGTGTTCCCGCTCTAGGAACACCAAACTCTGATGTTTTGACTGTTGCCAGTCACGAAGAATAGATTTGATTTCTTTAAAAATAGTTGCGGGTAACATAGCTCCACGAGAATCCTTTACTTTATAGCGCGTCCTTTCCCGTCAAAAAATGGTCACGATTATTTTTAACAGCACTGACATCTGCTGAAAAACGGAAGAATGCGAGAACAGCAGGATAGTTTGCCCAATGCTGAAAAAAGGGCAGCCGTTGCCATCGCTCGACCTAACTACCAGCAAGATGGCGGACGATTGAAACGTTCATCGCGTGCCAGCGATCTAGAGACCCTTTTTTGACGCAGCTAGAGGTCTGCGCCGCCGCGCCACGCCGCCGCCGCTGGGCATTTGTACCACGCCACCGCCGCCGAGGTCTAGGCCGGCGCGCCGTCGAAAAACGCTGATTTTACACCATCGCGTACAATTGCTTCAAAACTTAAAAAACATAACTGTACCTAAACTTTCAGTTGCTTATTTTCGTTTGGATACTTCTTAACGCTAGTAACTTGTAAAGATACAATTTAATTTGTTTTTTTGAGTCAATGGCGTAATTTGATTTCTTAAAAAACTGGTTAAACATTGGCCACATTCGTAAATGCCAAACGAGTTGCACTCGTGCAACGAGTTTCCATCTAAGGTGTTCGTAAAGGAAAGTGAGAGCATTCAGTTTAAAAACTCGAACGTTCGTATACAAAACTGAGTGCAATTAGTTTCAAACGAAGTAAACCGAGAGCGATTTAGGTTGATTGAGTTTGTTGAGAAGATTACTTGCTGCACGTTGTTGCTGCTTACAAATGGCGTCTGTTGTTATGGAAAAGTATATTGTTATGAAAAGTATTTTACGTTTGCTGAAGCTGCAAATATTACTTTTTCGAGGAGGAAATTCATGCATGCGCTAGAAACTGCTACGAAGGTACATAATTTTTCAAAGGTAATCATTTACTTGTATTTTTAATTTTTCTAAATTCAAAAATGCTTGTTTTAGTTTTGAGATTGAAGTTGATTCAAACCTTTGTTAGAGAAATTTGAACTTCTTTTACTAAATACTTTTGAAAAAATGAAGTTTAAGTTGAAATTTCTAAATTTTGATCTGCGCACTTCAATTATGGCCACTCTTTCTTTTAAAAATCCTGTTGATTTTATATTGAGTATGTACTAAAATCTCGCCCCAGCAAAATTAACGCAATCGCGAATTGTAAACAAACACGTCTCCTAGGCGACGAAACTAAATAAACTGAATGTGTTCGTAAAAGAAACTGATAACCATTGACAGCACTAAACACACGCATTCCAGTTTTCTTACGAAAACTCGTGCAACGAGTTTGTCGTATACGAATGCACCCATTGTATTATACCTCAAAAGAACATTATAGGTTTGGAATGGTTCATGAGCAGGTTATGGAGAAAAAAAAATGCTTTTAAGCAGATAATATGTATCATTCGTATATTGATAACTAAATGTATTGTGAATATGCATATAAACAACATAAACCTACCCGATTTTGATAAAATCTATTGTTTCAGTTTTGCAGCAGAATTATTTTTTAAAAGTGTACAACAAAGGCAAGCTCATACTCTGGAGCCCCACCAGTGGCCGAGCGCATAGCTCTCTGAACTGGGAGACGGAAGGGGCATGGTTCAAAACCAGATCGTGTCCGCCGATTTAACCGTTCGTAGTTTTCCGTGGTTTCCTTCAAAAATTAGCGTAGATACGGGTTAGGACCCCTTAGAAAGACCCCTATGGAGGGCACTCCTCTAGAGATGAGTTCAAGCTCATTTTTCGAAGCCAGAGTCCGAAGACTTAATTCGAGCCTGCCCAAGGTGATATTATTTAAGTCGGAGCCCGATCCCGAAATTTCATCTAATAGATAAATAAAAGACAATTACTTCATTGATAGAATATCATAAATTTTGCCGTTTGTACAAAGTAAAGAAAAATATAATCGACCCCGCCCGAGCCCGAACATAGTAGAGATCTCTACACCCCACCCTTCGGCCGAGAGCTCACGTGCAGCTAATTGGCCGTAATCGCACAATATCATAATCAAGACTAGTTTTCATAAAAACTCTAGTCTTCATAGATCTCATTTTAGCTCCAATTTATACATATATGTGTGTATGTCTGTACGCATACACCCATTTTCATTGTGCTCTTTTTTAAAAATATTCTCACGCCGCGACGCGCCGCCGCCGCCGGGTTTCTGAGGTCGTTACGCCGCCGCCGCAAATTTCCGTGCGGCGCAGACCTCTAGACGCAGCTGGCTGTGCGGCACAACCAGCTGCGTAGTTGAGTCGAGCGATGGCAACGGCTGCCCTTTTTTTGAGCATTGGAAAAGGGTTGCGCCTCAAAGGGTTAAAAGAAAAAGCCGCATACTGATTTTGACCTACTAATCATTAAAAGTACATCTGAATTTCGTGTTTGGTACGTCTTTGATATTCGAGTCACATATAGTAGGAGAAAGTTTATAAAACCTGCATTTTCATTCTACACATTTGTTTCTTCCGTGAGGCGCGTGACCAAATCTCACTGCGCGAAACAGCGAACGGAGTGCTTTTTGCTTTTCTTAACAATTTCTGAAGTGTTATTTTCCAAAGTGTTTGTTTATTCAAATACTGAGATGTAATTAATGAACATAACTACATTTCCGTGACAGAAATCCGTATTCCTTCAAAATTCAGAAAGAACAAACGTATTAAGATTCGTGAGATGAATTTTAATATGCGTCATGATTGTGTCATTTTTACGCTGTTGCTTAAGACGTGGTTCGGTTTACAGACTTACCAAAGTCTCGAAACTATTAGATTAGACCAGGGATGGGCTAACTACGGCCCGCGGGCCACATCCGGCCCGCCGGAAGGTTTTATCCGGCCCGCGGATAGAATTTTAATTTGCCGGTCCGACGGAAATTAAAAGAAAATATATATTTATTTATTATATATCCATATTAAGAATTATGAAGATGGCTTGAAAAAACTGCACTTTGTGTTCGAAAGCAGATTTCAAGATTTCAGTGCCATTATAACAGAATTGGATATTTTTACCATGCCTTTCATCGTACTAAATTGTGAAGCAGTGAGGTCCGATTTGCAGCTTGAATGAATTGAGCTGCAATCTAACAAGCAGTTGTTTCTAAATATGCCAAATCATCTCAAGCAGTTGTTTCTAAATATGCCAAATCATCTCAAGCAGTTGTTTCTAAATATGCCAAAGTTAGAGTTTTACAAATCATTATCGAAAGTGAGTTTCCCAAATTTAATATCTCACCCCCAGAAAATCAGTGCTATGTTTGCTTCATCTTATATATGTGAACAAGTGTTTTCAACTTTGAACCTTAGAAAGAATTCTTTCATAAGTAGACAGACAGATGAGCATTGAGCCTCGTTCCGTAGAATCAGTGCATCTCAAATCGAACCTCAATATAAGGAACTTTTAAAAAGGAAATCGCAATTTCATTCATCTCATTAAGTTATTTAAATTGCAATACTTGTATATTGTTTTTAAAATTTTAGAAAAATTTATCTTGGCCGCCAAACTTTTTTTTTTTTCGATTTTCTGCCCGCGACCGAAAAAGTTTGGACATCCCTGGATTAGACTATTCAGGCTTGGTTCTTTGAAACATTGTTGCATAGTTCGGCAAACTTCGTTCGTTAGAGTAGAAGTGTTTTTGGTAGGAAAAGTAACTGGTCAAAACTGTTTCATCATATACAAGGTAATAATCCTGATATAAGTACAAGGCAAAGAAATATGTGTTGTCGTACTGCCTTCTACAGATTTGTTCGATCGTCTTCATGTTGGTATTGACATTCAAATTGGTTGAAGGACAGGAAGAAAAGTATTAGCTACACTGCTCAAAACAATTAAAGCATATTGTAAGTTTTATATAAAATAAAGATATAAGCGAATTTTTTTTTACCGAAAATGGAAGAAGAGAATCGCAAATGCAAATTTTTCTGATTTTCAAACTGTGGAGTATGCTAATTTGAGTTCGACGTCAAAAACGTCGCTTCAGCGGCAGCGAATGAAATTGGACCTTCAACTGAATAAAAGACAATGAAGACAAGGATGATCGGCAATCAGTGACTGCTTCGTTTCGACGAGTACGATGTCTCAGAGAAGTCATTTAGCCGATTCAGAAGCTTGGAGAATTGTCGGTAGGTTAGAAGGGGGCCAAACTCAAGCCGAAGTATCGCAAGCCATTGGAGTGTCGCAAAGTGTGATTTCCAGGATCTGGAACCGGTTTTTGGCTACTGGAAGTGCTGGCCGAAGTAAAGGGCAAGGTCGTAGACGGGCAACAACGCCCAATGAAGATCGTTATTTAGTGTTAACGGCTCGGAGACACCGGAATATGAACGCTACTCTTCTCCAACAACACCTTCGCTCGGCTACTGACCCCACGGTTTCAACTCAGACTGTCCGAAACTGGCTCCATGGTGTAGGTCTGTATGCTCGCCGACCGATGGTATGTGTTAGACTAACATCAAGGCATCGTCGCGACCGCAGGGAGTGGGCAACAGAGCATGTGAACTGGAGGAGAAATGAATGGAGCAACGTTCTTTTTTCTGACGAGTCCCGTTTTTCAGTTCATCCTGATAATAGGCGTATTTTCATCTGGAGGGACCGTGGCAGTAGGAATAATCCTGCGTTCGTGCACGAAAGTGTTAGCTTTGGCTGTGGGGGAGTGTTGGTGTATGGTGGCATCTCCACTGACGGACGCACAGACCTCTACATCATTTGAGATGGACCTCTGACTGGTCGCCGATATAGGGATGAGATCCTCAGACCTACTGTAGTCCCTTACGCTACAGAAATCGGAGATAACTTTATTTTAATGGACGATAACTGCAGGCCACATCGTGCTAACCTGGTGGAGGATTTCCTTTTCGAGGAAGGAATCGTACGAATGTAATGGCCAACGTGTTGTCCGGACATGAATCCAATAGAACACGTTTGGGACGCTCTAGGAAGACGAGTTGCTGGCCGCCAACCACCCCCACAGACTCTCCAAGAACTGGAAAGAGCTCTTCTGGAAAAGTGGGACAGAATACCCCAACTCGTGATTAATAGCCTCATTGACTCCATGCCTCAAAGGTGTTCAACGTTCCTGGCCGTCCGTGGAAACCATACACCCTACTGAAAATGATTTCCTTTGAAGAAAACACCTTTTTTTATTCTTTTTTTCTCATATGCACAAATTGTGTTTTTTTCCTTTTCTACACAAATGCGCAATAAAATGCAATTTTTTCTGCCAAACATGTGTAATTTATTCTCATATAACCTACTACGTCTGCCGACCATGTATCAATAAGCTAAAAAGTTTACCCGCCACAAGATCCACCTAAAACCGCAATATCCTTTAATTGTTTTGAGCAGTGTATTTAATGAATGTGTGATTAAGAATGTTCACTTTTTTTTCTCCAAGGGAGAGAGAGATAACGAATTTTTCTACTTTTTTAATCCGGAAAATCTCTCCACCATTAGATCAATCAGTTTAAAATTTTGCACACATGTGAACAAAAAATTATAGCTCACTCAGAGATAAAATCTATATTCATTTTCTCAGTCTTCATTGTTTCAGTTGGGTAAAATCTTTGATGATTTTTACAACTTTCTAGTTCGAAAGATACCTCTTTGCTAACATTTACCCAACCGGCTTGAAACTGTGTGCAGGCATGCAGGAAAAAAAAAGTCTTAGTTACTTAAAAATTAGAAGAACTCAGTCATTTCTAATTCAATTAGAGATTTTAATTTTCAAATCCGAAATAAAGTGACCCAAAGTTGACCCAAAACAACTATTAGGATGCAGCTGGACTAATCAGTTTGAAATTTTTAACAGTCACCCATAAGATATACATAAAAAAAGTTGTTTATTTAAAAAATCCAAAAACTCATTTAAATTCCCAGCTAAGAAATATATAGTTATTTATAAATCTGTATATTATATATATACAGGGTGTCCGAAATTAAATGACCCTATTTTAAAGTTGTCTACAGACTAAACCATTGTTGAGAAAGATGGAATTTTGTGAAGGGGATAATGAAGGTATGGGAATCTATTTGAGTAAATAAAAAAATAACTAGTTCAAACGTTCGCCACCAGAGGGCTTTTTTAATGAATTACACATTTACCATACATTTATGATAGTTTACAAATATTATTAGAATAAAGCATGTTCAATATGACGGCCATCATTGTCAGCTAGCATCTGGACTCTTAACAGAGCACAGCTGACCGCAGTGTGTTCGATTAAATGTTACGAGCATGTTGTGAAATACTGTCTTTAACCTCTTCAGTCCCAGTGTAACACATGCGATACAAATAACTGTAATGGCTTTAATTGGTGATTTTTATTAAACATTTCGTATAAAATAATTTTAACTCATGTGACTGTGAAAATTCGGCACACTGATACACAGATTTTATTTTTGTTTACCATCACACGCAATCAATCAATCAATCAATATATATATATATATATATATATATATATATATATATATATATATATATAGTATAGTATATTTTGTGGTTTTCCCACGTGTATATAGGACCCTCTGTTTTTGCAGGTAATAGTCAGTGTTGTAAATGAAATTTAATTGTTGGGGTAGGTCATTTTTTTCCAGTTCGATATGCTTATTTTGCTTATTAAAGAGCTTGTGGGACATAGTTCATCTTTAAAAGATCCTTGATAATTATTGTTTATGGGTAATATCAATTCTTTTCTACTCAAAACAGATTTTGGGAAACAGGTTTTTTTTTCGGAAAATTTAAAAATACGTACTTTACTGCTTGTTTTTAAGAGTAAATATATATATATATATATATACACTGGTGGACAAAATGAAGAGATGGAAAGCGTTTTCACACATTTCTCGGAAAATGTCACATAAAACCTGGACCGTTGGTTATAATGTCACTAGCGCTGGTGGCGCTGAATTGAGTTTACGTATTTTTGTGGGCGTTGCTAAGCCATCAGGAGGTATAAAAGTCTGCATCCAGCTGCTCAGCTCATTCCACTCTACAACACAGTAGCGGTTTTTATTGTGTTTTTGGAATAATCTTGTCCTTTTTTGTTGATTTTTAGGTGAAATGAGTGAACATCATCGTTTAGAGGGAGGTATGAGGTGGAGAATTGTAGGTAGACTTGAGGGAGGGCAATCCCAAGCTCAGGTTGCTAGTGAATTGGGTGTAACTCCAAGCGTTGTTTCGAATTTGTGGAGCCAGTTTAAAAACAGTGGGACAGTGTCCAGAAGACCAGGACAAGGTCGTCCGAGAGCAACAACGCCCAATGAAGACCAGTATTTGGTACTTACAGCCAAGCGCCAGAGGACATCTACAGCGACACAACTGTCTAGGGACCTCGCTGCTGCCACAGGAACATTAGTTTCAAGGAAGACAGTTGCCAGGAGGCTCGGTGAAAGAGGGCTGTATGCTTGGAAGCCCGCCATTTACATCCCACTCACTCCCTTCCACAGAAGAGAGCGTATACAATGGTGCATACAGCACCAATACTGGACACAACTCCAATGGGCTAATGTTCTCTTCACAGATGAGTCCAGATTCAGTCTACAACCTGATTCTCGGCGAATATTCATATACCTAGTAGCACAACTAGGTCAAAAAACGTTCAAATTACGTTGGAAACACGCTTTTGGACGTTAAAAAACGTGTTTTAAACGTCTTTTGGATAATTGTGCTACTAGGGATGGAGGGAACCTGGGACCCGAAACCATCCCAGCAACGTCATGGAAACGGACCAGTATGGTGGTGGAGGTCTGATGGTGTGGGCAGTGATCATGCAACATACCCGCACACCGTTCCATGTGTTTGACACTGGTTTCGTGAATGCCCAGAGGTACAGGCTGGAGATCCTAGAGCCCTAAGTGCGTCTTTTCAGGGGTGCTGTAGGCCCCGAATTCGTTTTTGTGGACGACAATGAACGACCACATAGGGCTCGCCTGGATTATGAGTATCTGGAAAGCGAAGATATTCATCGAATGGTTTGGCCAGCCAAATCGCCTGACCTTAACCCCATTGAAAATGCTTGGGATGCTCTTGGGAGGGCTATTGCGATACGCCAACCACCAGCCAGAACCATTCTGGAGTTAAAAACTGTTCTGGTGGAAGAGTGGGAGGGTCTTCCACAAGCACTCCTTAACTCTCTTATTCACAGCATGCATACTCGTTGTGCATGCTGTCTATCTGTCAGAGGTGACCACACACCATACTAGAGGCGACCACACACCATACAAGCCTCACTTTCATTGCCATCTTTCATCATGAAATTCAGTCCACATTGGACTGTTGGCAATAACTGTTGCCAATGAATGGCACTTTAATTTTTGCTTTGCACACATTATTGTCATACAATAAGTTATATCCATACCAAATTTCATTTATTTTTATCCAGTATTTCTCGAGATATTTGGGAAAATGCTTTCCATCTCTTAATTTTGTCCACCAGTGTATATTTAATTTATTAGATTTTCTTAATTTGACATTTATGTCGTGTCCGAAAAGGTTAAAATCAGGCGACGTTCTTGGATTATCACGACTTACCAAATAATTCAAACTCTCCAAAAGCTAAAAGTCCCATGGATTGAGGTCTGGGAACCGAGGAGGACATGGAACCCCCCCCCCCCTGATGGCGAATATTTGAACTAAATTTTTTTTTATTCGCTGAAATTCCCTTACCTTCATTATATCCTGCACAAAATTTCAGAACTTTCTCAATAATAGCTTCGTCTGTAGACAACTTTAAAATAGGTTCGTTGAATTTCGGACACGCAGTATATTTAAAATATCTTATTTTTTATGCTTCTTTTTTCACACATGTGACCGGCCCATTCTAATGCAGTTTCATGAAGGTATGATGGTATGTTTTAGTGATTTGTTTATTTTAGTTTTGTAGTACATATATTTTCTATATTTCCAGTAGACACCGGTTATAACGTACTCTCACGGGACCGTAAAAAGTAGTACGTTATAAGCAATACCGCAGGTATGATTCAATATTACACAAGCAAGGAAAGTGGGCTCATAATTTCACTGTAATATGCGTTTTAAAAAAGTCTGATTTTGTAAAATTTAAGTTAAAAAGTCAAAAATTCTTTATTACAATTTTATTACACTTTTATTATTGAGATAAATAATCAGTAATTTTCTTTTATTTTAAATGAGCAGATGCCACTTTAAAAATACCGTTTTGGATATTCATAAGAGACTTTTGTAGAGTCTCTGCATCATCATTGCAGCATTCAAAAAATCGTAATGATGTTTTTGCATCATTTAATGCATGGGTATGCTTGGTATAGGCTCCTCTGTTTCTTCTTCACTATCATCAGAATCATTATAGATAAGGCTTTTCAGAAGGCATTTGCATTAATGAATGACAAAGAAAAACCATGGTCTTGTTCTTAGCCCTACCTAGCAGGGGAAAAGATAAAGGATCTCTCCCTTCATTCATACACAATTCATCTCGCTAGAGAATCTGAAAACTGACAATGAGTATTCTTGAAAGAACTGAAATTTCCCAGAAAAGGGAAATAAAATGCTTAAAAAAAGCAAAATTTTATTTTTGGATGTGGTATAAAAAGTATGTTATTGCCGAAGTACGTACTTTTGTTAAGTACTTTTAAGTTAAATAACATCATAAATATAGGACTTCAATAGGGACCTAGCCTTTCGGTAGGTTATAACCGATAGTACGTTATATCCCAGGTTCATTATAACCGGTGCGCACTGTATATACTTTTGATATAATATATGTAGTACTTGAAGTACCAGTTCTTTGTGCGGGAATGGGGTTTGTTTTAATACACAAACAAATGAAAACATTTAATTTTTATGTATTTTAATTATGCATATCTCTTCAAATGGAGCAAAATTTCGAACAGATTGGTAACCAGAAACTTTTTGTTCCTGTTGAAAATGACAAAAATTTGGGAGGAACGCGAGTTGCCGATTTTAAGAGAAGCCAAGAGAGATTTTGTTTTACTAATTTTAAATTTACCTGCTCAAATTTCAAATCATTCGGTATAAATGTGCTAAAGTCATTTTCAAAGATTTAAAATTCAAATATGCCTTAAAAAAAGATAAATGCAATATGCATTGCTAATCGTATTTTCATATTTGAATAAAATTGAAATTAAACAATTTTGCTAGGCTATTTTCATCCAATCGATTCTCAGGGCTTGCAAAAATATCTTTCTTTCTTTCTTTCTTTTTTTTTTCTTCTTCTTCTTCTTTTTTTTTTTTTTTTTTTTTTTTTGTCAGAGCTCATTAATATTCTTATATTGTAGGTAGATCCAGTACCCTGCAATATACACACCGATAAATAGCAGAATTTTTACACAGCTGTCCTAGTTTATTGCCTCCTTGGTGTTTCCCAAGCATTTTTGGGCTAATTCAGCTTTAATTTTTTCTCTTTTTTTTTTTTTTCGTTATTTTAGTACGAGAACTTGTGCATTTAATATTTTTCCCGGAATTATTCGAACAATTAAAGGCTGAACCAATAGCTATACAAATATAATCCACAAACTCATGCAGACGTGGAATACTACGTCTGTAGTGCGTGTGAGGCCATTTTGACTGAGACATTGTCAAGCGTATGTGCGAATTTTGTTACGCAACTGCGTCATATTATTGCTGCAAAGGGCGGCTATATTAAGAGTAATTAGTTTTTCGGCAGCCAGCGCCATCTAGTGGTGATATTTGGAACTATTTTAACAAAATGTATTTTTCGAAATTTATTGGTTTCCTAATAAGAATGCTACAAACGGCACAATTTTATTTCAAACCGTGTTGTTCTTGTTTACGTTCAAAATGGAACAATCTTTGAATGGATACAATGTATTAAACAGCTTTCTGAGGTTGACTTCGTTAAAAACCACAGATTTAGCAATGATTTTAATTTACTAATGTAAGAGTTGCCAACTACTCCAGAATATAATTGATCACTTTTTGCACACAATAACTTTTTTTAAGTATTTTTTCTAATTACATCCAGACCACACAGCAAGCGTGAACTGTTTTCCATTATTTAAGCCAAAAATTGCTGTTTATAAAAAGTGGTTAATGATTTTCCGGAGAAATTGGCAACTCTCCTAATAGGCGTCTCCGCAATAAAATGACCAGTCATTCCGGCCTAATAGTAGTCAGTGCCTATAAATGGATAGTGCTGGCATAACAGTTTAGGCATCAATTTATGTTATAAGCGAAATTATTTTTAATTTTAAAGCCAGTATCATTAACAGATATGGCACAGAACAAAAGTTTGCAGCTTGGACATTTCCAGAGAAGACGATTTTACGCAGAGAATCCAAATAATACTACTTACAGTACTTAAATATGTACATGTACTCTCAGTAAACAATTATACTGTGTAACTTAAAAAGAAAAAAACTTACTTTTCAATGTCTAATTAATGTATGTTAATAAATTTTTCATATTTTTATTGTTTTTTTATTAAGTACAGCAAATCCCAGCATGAGGAAATGGGATAAAGCAAATAGACATTTAGAAAAAGATAAATATGATTTATGAAGTGTTTGCATTTGGACAGGCAGTGAGGTTTACAGCGCTTTTAGGGTAAGAACAAACTAAGCATCCTTCCCGTACAAAGTTCGAGTTCTTTAGATTGTGACGTATATAAATTTTTTAAATGATAGTCAAGCTCTTATTAATTCTTTTAATAGCAAAGTATTCTTCTAATCTATTTAGTAAAAAAAAAGTATAAAATGTATCCATTTTAATTCAGAATAAAAGGGTAGGGGGAGAAAAAGGAATAGATTTTGATTTTTTTTTTTTTTTTTAATCATAAAAATTAAGGTTTGTTAAACAAAGGTTCCAAAATTCAACGTCGCTCGTAATAAAATATAGTTTTTAAAATATCATTTTAGATAAGTAAATTTTTGCGAAAGTTAAACTAACATTCGAACACTGTCTTCGGAAACTTAATGAACACTTTATCGCATTTATTAACCAGGGTGGATAAAAAGCAGCATTTGCTACAGCACATTTCTATGAAATTTGGAATAATCTTGCATCTCTCAAGCACCCCTTTCCGAGCACCCTTCATGTGTGTATCTAACCGTTGTCCTTGAACTTATCCAGATATCGAGCGGGAATAAAAGACGGAACTCCGGTTTTCGAGGCCTGATTACCCCCTCCCGTCAACAATCCCCACTAATCCCTAGCTCTCAAGGCACGAGGAACGAAACACTTGCTCGCCTGATCCTGCTTGAAGACCAGGGGATCAGAGCCAAATAGAAGAAAGAATTTGGGGCGCTTCTACCTTGCTTTCGCTCCCCATTACGGCATTAAAAGGGAAGAGCTCCATTCATTATAGATGTCTTTCATCAAACAGTCTCCCCAGTAAAAGGGTTGAATTAGCAATGGCTAATGTATTATCTTCGATTGCGTATTGTTTGCCAGAAAGAATGACGCGGTATAAATTTTAATTGAGACGCAGATCGATTTTTAATGCTGTGCTTAACATGAAAGAGGGTTTGCGAAAAGAAGTCACTGTCGTCGGCTAATAATGGTGAAGAATTGCCGGGGAAATAAATTGCACTCAAATAGCCGCTTAATATTGACTTCAGATGGCGGTGCTTTTGTCATTGATAAACCCTGCTCTTGCGTTCTTTATGAATTTCCGATTTCACACTGCTACTTTTCAAAAGATGAATGTTTCCCCGTCTTTACAATTAGCTCTTTAATTACCATGCCCATATTTTAAAGAATTTTCGAGAACTTTGAAATTTGGGTGTGAATTTATTCACTTTTCATTGAAATTTTGAATGTAATTCTGGAACAAAAAATATTCAAAAGAGCTTGTCTCGTCATATACCTGCTCTGCTTTGAGCTACAGTTGTACCTTTTCTGTTTGTTAAAATATTAATAACCCTTAAAAATGGTCTCAAATTTTAAAGTAAAATTTCTTTTCATTGACTGCTACGCTTTTAATGCATATACCAATGTTATGTTTATCTATACGTGTTTATATTACTTTTCCATTAATATCTGTGCACACACAAACTTTTAGTAATAAATTTTTATTGCACGAGTACTTTCATTCGTACGTTTATGTTTTCTGTCATTCCGTATATTTTCTGATAAAAAAGTAAATGTTTGATAAATAGGCAACATGAGATTTTGCTAAACATGTTTTAAACAATAAAAATCATTTCAATTGATCTAACATTTTATGTAATCAGTTTTATACATAATGTGTTTTAAATTTTACATTCTCAAGTAAAATTATATATTCCAATTTTAGCGAAATTTTCTGTTCCATAATTTTGCTATATGACTAAATGGTAACAATATTTTATATGGATAGAAATTCCTTAAACACCCCCTATGCAGGGGCGTAGCCAAGGAGGGGGGGTTAGGGGGGTCATAAACCCCCCATGAGGATTTTTTTGCCATACAAAATGTATATTCTTCACTACATTATCACACACACGTATAGATATATATGAGTTGTAGTAGTCGTAACCCCCCCCCCCATGAAAAATTTCTGGCTACGCCTCTGCCCCTCTGAAAATCATTTTATGCATTTTATAATTAAATTCACTGTGCTCTAATGGTCAACTGTCGAAGTTCACTTTTGAGGATGTGGTCTGATTTGAAAGTTGTTTTGCGAAGGAATGGCTATGCTTGACTATGCTATGTTTCCTCGGGATAATTCACAGCAGTAATCTGTATCTCTGAAACCTTTCAAAAACTTCTTCCTAAGGTTGCCACATAGGATAGTTTAAACGCCTACATTTAACGAAGATGGAGCTCGAAAATAACAACCATTGAATATATTATATTTCATGAATTTGAACAAGATCACTCTTGTGATTTCAATAGTATATGCTTTGTTGTGAGAGGTCCAAGAAGTTTAAACAAATTACCATCGACTTATTCATTCAGCATAGCCATACCCAATTAACTTCAAGAATCAACATAGCCCCTAATTGCCTAAGCGTAATGTCGTGGGTTCAATTCCCAATCATACCCTGGTTGTTTAAAATTTCCTTTCTCCGTGCTAATAAACACTTTCGATAGGCCCGTTTACATGTGAAAATGGAAAATCCCGGGTTAAAGCGGAGTACAGGGGAAAGCGGGGTTGACTCTGCATTAACCCTCCTTTCGACCAGGAATCTTTCTACCCCGCATTTTTTCCCCTAAGTAGGGGAAGCGGGGTAGAAAGCAGTGTAAGTCCCGGGATTTACTCCGCATTTTTGCACATGTAAACGGGCCCATTGTGTTTCCCACTTTACTCGACGGGATGTATAACCAAGCACACGAGTCCGAAAATAAGGGCCCGATTCAAACGAAACGCGATCGGTCGCGTCCGAAACGATCGCTTTTACAAGCGATCGCAAAAGTGTATTCAAAGTGAAACAAAATAGGCGATCGAACTTACAGGTTTGCTAGATCGAAACTTTATCGCCACAGAGTGAAAACGCAACTTCCGGTGACGTAGAAAGTCGCTGTTAACCAATAAAAAAATCGCATCTTTCTCTGGAAAAACTTTTAACTTAATGGCGACGACTAACTGTTTATTTATTTATGTTTGAGCTGCAACGGACAACAGGCTGTGTCTTAATTTTTTCCCCAACAGTATTGTAGGATAATGTTTTAAAATTTTAACTGGTTTAGGTTAATATTTTTTGTATGTTTATAATCATGGAAATACATTTTTAATTTATGAAGACTTTTTTTAGAAAATTATTAATAATAGTATTCTTCGTCATAATTATCATGTCGAATTGTTCGAATTATCGAATAATAATTGTTCTCTAATTTGCCTACAACATTTTATTTTTCTGTAGCAGAGAAGCTGTTTATAATTATAATGGAGGGGTAGAATACTATATATTTTATGTTCTGATATATAATTAACAATCAAAGACATCCTTAATATAATGGTTTGAATATTTGTTTAGGAGGGTTGCTAGGATGCTTATTTTAGCGAAAAATTATTCGTTATTCATGTATTTTTTCGCGCTGTTTCAAACAAATTTATCGAGCAATATATCGAGATCAAATTTATCGAGCAATAAACGATTTAAAATAAGAACTATAGATGGCGCCTGCATCGTAGTGTCTGCTAGAGTGGAACTGAAATGCCGACAGAAAATAAACCCTACAGAAATTCTGTTCTGCGAGAAAATTCAGCTTTCCGCAGGCCTAAATCTTTTGCAGAATTCCCTGTCTGATAATTCCAACGGATTGCTTCGTAATTTTAAATAACGAGTCTTCGTTGTTGTTGTAATCTTCTTATTAACCATCCGCCGATCGATCCGCCATGTTCTCGAAAACGATCGCTTTTGAAAAAGCGATAGCAAAACACTGATCGCAGTGTCACGTGATCCAAAAGCGATAGACAGGTTTCACTTGAATAGGAAACATAGGAATCAGTCGAAAATTTCCGCGATCGCAACGGAAAACGATAGAACTCTGTTTCGTTTGAATCCGGCCCTAAACGTTCTAAAAACAACAACAACCCAGCTGTAAGTGTGTATTCCACGTGTTCAAAAAATACGTTTCGCATGTAAATATATCATCCAGTCTTTGAACAAAGTTGAGCCACCCATTCACTGTTAGGGTAACGTCTAAATTCGGGTTTTTATTTTCAGCCACATTGTCTAATTTTGCTTTTTTCCTGTAAAAGAGTTACATTAAGAATTGATGACACTAAGCGAAGCCTCTCTTTTGTGATTTTTTATTTTTTCTACGAAATTTTCAGACTGAATTTCGATTTCTTTTAAAAGACCCAAATTGATATCGAACAAACCTTCACGTTTACTTGTTTTTAAATTTACTTCCACTTTTAATAAATTTACGATATTTCACTGCACGTACAGACTGCAGAGCACGTACAACATTTACCAAAAACACACAGAAAAATATTACTCTGAAAGCCCATAAAATATTCATTAATGATCTAATGAAGTCATTTTACGAGTCTGAGTAATTAGCTCCATCGTCTCTCCTTTTTTAATACGACTGATTTTCAAATTTTGTAAGGTATTTATTATCTCTTGATTTCAGTTATTAAAAAGTGTCCATTCATCTCATATGTTCATTTTAAGTGGATTGGTGTACTGATCTCTTTAAATTTTACGACAATGCTGGAACAAAAATTTCTCAGGGGGATAATTTACTCTAATTAAATACTGTATACAAGGAAAAGGGTAACACAATTTATGCTCAAGTAAAATCATTTGCCCTTGAAAAATCCTCGTAATAATAATAATAGAAAAATCTTTGAGAGTGCATGCTTATTGGCTGGATTAACTAAAACCATCTCGAGAGAATTAGAAAAAAACTAATCATGATCTTCACTAGTTCGTATTATTTAATATTTATACATCAGTTTCGTCTAGAAGGAAAAATAAAAGTGACAACGTGAATTTTAGTTAGTTTCATTTAGAACTGCTATGCAAATTGCACTGTAAAATGTAACTAGGTTATTGACCTTAGTTATATTTGTCGCTAGCAGCGGCTATGAAGAAAACTACTTCCTTGTGACTTTTGAGTTGGAAACTAATATATAATTATTTACGTAATGCAGTCTTAAATCGATAAACATATCGACTACGTGCTTCCTCTCACTTAGCAGTTATTCTTAATTCTACTAGTTGACAATTGCGGAACACGTAGTTTAACTTATTTCGTTTCGCAAGCGTCAATTTCATGTATTAGATATCCTTTTCCTTCCACGTATAGGAAAATTTCGTCAAAGATAAGTTTACCCTTTTTGTGACATATACATATGTATATGTATATATATATACATATACATATGTATATGTATATATATATATATATATATATATATAAATAAATATATATATATATATATATATATATATATATATAATATATAATAGCTTACTTACGTAAAGTGAAATCCAAGATAATCATTGATAAAGTGAAAAAAATATAAAAAAATAAAAAGTAGATAGCACATGGTGCCAATTACGAGCTTATACCGGATAAGTTATATATATATCCTGTAAAAGAGTGGCATTAATATATATATATATATTTATAGTCTTGCTTATAGATGTTTTATTTTTAATGCGAGGTATGTCTTATTTGCAGTATGTTTTGTGTTTTACTTATTAGTTTTATATATATATATATATATATATATATATATAAATTAACTGAGATAATTAATTTTGAGCTGAAAGTATGAAAAAAAAAACCTTCTTTAAAAAATCGATTCAAATTAGGAAGGATGTTCTAAAACTGTTGACTACTGGTTTTGTTTCTCAAATACTAATCACAGATATGTGTAATAAATTGCAAAGTTACGTGAAAAAAGTACAGAATTTCATGACATCGATTAAAATTTTCAGTGAATTATATTTGAGTAAATAAAAAAATTATATTTTTACATAGCCTCCTTATAAAAAATTCCCAATTAGTAAAATGTGCCCTATAAACTAGACAGCTGCTGGACAAAGTTCAACCATTGTATCCTAAAAAGTATCAGAGATATAAAAAAAACACATGCTGACTTAAAAGGGTTTTCAATGGTTCTCGGATGAGAAAGCTCACGTAGGATGATGACGTTTCAGATGTTGTACAAGAATTACGAATGAAAACAATTGCAGTCCAGGTATAGACGTTTACTATTAAATTCATACATAGTTCCTGACCAACTTTCTTTAAAGATATCGCTGAGACTTTTTATAATGAAAGGCTGAAATTTTGTACATCACCTAATCAATGTATGGAGGGCACATTTTAATAGTTAGGGGATTTTATTTTTTTGTTCGCTCCGTGTAAAAATTTAAATTTTTTAATTAGTCAAATATATTGTTTTGTAAATTTTAATCGATTTCGTAAAATCCTGTACCCTTTTTTATACAACTTCGTAGTTTATTCATTATATATATATCACTATTTAAGGGATAAAAACCTACGTCGGTGCTTTTTGGCAACCCTATTTATGTATGTGTGTGTATTGGTGCTTTATAACAGACGTGATAATTGTCGTGAATGTTGATAGGAATTGTATTACCATTAACAGCACGAAGTGATTATTCATTTGTTCTGAAAAGAATCTTATCTGAAATTTCGTTGTATCGCAGATTTTAAGCAAAGTCTAATAGAGATGTACTCTAGTATCCTTTTTTCTTTTGCGAGAAGATAAAAAACAGCTTTTCAGTGATGAATGCCAACTGACAAATATCAAATACCAAAATATTTCATAGAAGACAATGCATTATATCTCAGATCGGTTTCAAGATGCATGATATATAGCTTGGTATGAATCTCTCACCTGTTTTAAGGTGCGTTTCACAATGAAATATAAGAGATATTTCCTCAAAAATACGATTGAAACTGGGTCTATTAAAACTGATATTTGAAATCTGTACATTAAAAAAAAAATATGCTAGAGGGATTGGTAAGAAAATAAAAGCTAACACAACTGTTTTTTTGCCTCAAACATTAAAAGCAGACACTTGAAGAAAATTGCAAATGATCTATACTAATTAATATTGAACATATGTAGAAATTTTAGCTTTATTTCAAGGTTTTTCAAAGTTTTCCAGTTTACCGTTAGTGAGAATAAACGCAATTGTCATAAATCTATATAGATAAAGCAAAGTGTAATATGTTAGTTAGTCACTTAGTTTGTCTGTGTCTCGCCTAGCTCCTAGACGGGTAATCCTAGACCTACCAAATTTTGTATGGAAATTCTCCAGGACGGGTCCCGACATACCTCGAAGCGATTTTTTCGAAATTCCAATTATTTTAGGAGATATCGATAAAAAACCTATTGCAAAAGGCTAATTTTGTTCTCGCCATTTCGCAATTGTAACCCTGCAGTGGAAAGATGAAGAATTTAGCTGTCTAGGTTGCCATGTTTGGCAAGTTTATTAAATGATTCAGACTCCTGGAATAAAAATAAAAGAATAACGATTTTTTTTTAGATTAAATTATTTGTAAGGTTATTTCTTAATTAAAATATCGTGTACATGTGAAATCAGAGCAGGAATGAAATGATTTATACTCTAAATAAAAATAGAATTTGGAAATTTTCCGAAAATAAATGTGCAACTTTTTAATTTGGCGAAAAATAAAAGGGTTGATGTGCGATTTTGAGAAGATGTGATTCTAGCGCCAAGCGCTATTTATCGTCTGCTTTTGCTACTTGAATTATGAATACACCTGAATGAGTTTTTAAACTTTATCTCAGTTGGAATTGTACATTTTTCTACGCAGCTTTTTCCCATCTATTTCTAATGTATTGCATCCAGAAAGAAAATTGTTAGAAATATCAATTTTAATTGTGTTAATTCACACTCATCAATAATGATATACTTTCCAACTTAATGGAATAAGGAAGACCCATGGATTATAATACGCTTTTAATACATAGCACTTTAGTGCGTATTTAAAATCTGAAAGTGTTTCAGATTTTCTTAGTTTTTTTTTCCCTTTCCATTTTTTATAAAGGCCAATATATCCAGAAGCTCTTCAGAATTAATATAGGACAAAAATAATTTGTTCCTTTTTGTAGGTTTTTATCATTAAACTACATCTTATTTTTGTAACCAGGGGCGGCCCGACACGGTAAGCATCGCATAGGGGCGCGGGCTTCGAAGGGGCGTCATTTCGAACTAAAAAACTAAGTAGAGCATAAAAGGAGAAGGAGGCGTCTTTTTTATGTTAGCAGGGGTCTCTACACTTACCCTAGGGCCGCTCCTGTTTGTAACCATCTTAATTTTAAATTCCATTCAGAATCTAAGAGATTTCAGTGCCAAGGAAGCCAGTGAGAAACAGGATTCTCTCCGAACAAGATTTATTAAGATGGCGAACCAACTGGTCGCCGGAGGCGGCTAGTATGTTATAAAATATTAGTCTAATTTTTTGCGCGACATTAAATAGAGGAGTCCAAATAATGCTCTATATTATGGATAGATTTGAGTATCCGAATATGTTGATATGAAGATGTTCTCAAATATTGATAGTTTAAAAATGAAAATTTGGCCATGAATATAAATTATAAGTAGAACTAACCCGATGCCCATGTACATAGTATTTTATTACAAATATTTATGTTTATACAGTTTTATTTTTATTTCACTTAGCTAAAAGCATTGTTTGTCTGTTAATATATAGCATTTAATATATTGTTAGTGTATTCAAGAGGCAATTGAAGAACTTTTTTAAGCATTCTTTTCCAGTTCTGTACAAAAGAAATGTTCATTGGGCCAATGTTCTTTAAATTATGGCCTTACGTTCATGTAGTAAAGCATTCTAAATATTTGTAAGAGTATAAAGTTCTATTTAATTCTTTAGAATTAAACATTTTTTCTAATTGTTTACTGCTACTAATTGAATACGCTGAGCAGTGTTTCATCAAACACAGTAAAAACAAATTTTCGCAATTTGTTAACGTTTCGATATACATTTAACAATTATGTACAACTTTAGACTTTTTACCTAAACTTTTATATTCATTATTTAATTCTATATTCTTTTCCTAAAGTAAGATGAAAATATTAGCTAATTATCTAAACCAAATCTTGAAAGAATGTTTTAGTGAAGGTATTCAGATAAATTAGAATTTCAACATAAAATATACCAATGTAATTAGTTTTCTGATGTTAACTGTCATGTAAATATTTTCTCAGTGAAAAGATCGCTCCGTTTAAAATGCAGTCGGTGCCACTATATTGCTGGTCAAATTATTGATATTTTAAAAAAAGTATTTTTTTTTAATTCGTTGTTAGATTAAAATTTCAAAACACATATCTTGAAAATACCTTATCTTACGAAACTTTTGCAACTGAAACTTTCTTCAACTGAGTTTAGAAAGAATTTAGAAACTGAGCACGGCTTTTATATGGTTGTGGAAGTACTAACTGAATATTTCTTACAGTTTAAAACCGAAATTACAAATATGGAACTATTGAACTTGCCAAACAGTTTCAAGAAAGAAACGCTGTCTCTTGACTCAAGCATAATTGAATATTTACGTAAATCAGTCTGCAGCAAAACATAGTTACATTCGTATTATTCTGAAATGTTTAAAGACTTTTACTAAACAGAAATACGTGCTAGGAATCACCATTTTATAGTTCTTCAGATTCAATTATTTTACTAAACATATGATGGCAATAATTGAGCTCATTAATAAGGGTATTTAAAAAGTTCTGTTGAAATTGAAACTATGATAATCATTCGCACAGTATGTGTACTTCAAAAATGACTGAACTATATAAGTGTTATGGGGGCAAAATTATGAGATACTAAAAGCATTTAAAAGCACTGAAAGAGAGTAGGGGCGGGATGTAATGAGTTTATAGTTTGGTTTTTCCTCTCTATATGAGGGGGAGTAGTTTTAAAAAGAACAAAATAGATTATTTTTCTTCTTGGACAGATGAAAACGACGTAGAATTTTAACTTCAAAACACTTTAAAGTTTTTAAAATGTTTTCACCTGACGATACAATGTAACAGTGGCAGATCATTATAACGTATCACATATTTAGCTGTGATAACAAGATATTAAATAAACAACAATTTAAAATATTTTGCAATAACGCTAGTAAAATAAGTGCACGAAAAGGGATCAATAATTTGCAAGTCATAAAGTTTCTAATTAATTCACAAATGCATCAAAATTTCGTTCTTTCTTTCTTTATTTTTTTACTAAATATATTTACTGTTCCAAGATTTCAGCAAAAATATTTTACTTTGTGATAATAGAGGGGAATTGTAGCTTTTGTGGGAACGTTAATCCTGCGACAAGAGATAATATTTATGACCTGGTAGTCCAATGCTCAGAGAGATATCAGGACGTTATATTCAGGAATATTCAGGACGGTTTAAAAAAATACCAGGATCCCTTACAATTTCTGTTTATCCCGCTACACATTATTTTCAATTATCAAGTAAATCTGTACTAAATAGATTAGCTACTCGCACAGTTATGTAAGCACTGTTACTGCTCCATAGATACATTATACACTACAGTAGTAGTAATGTGTTACACACCACAGTACGTATATTAATAGCTGTACTGTATAACCTATTTAATAAGCAGAGTCCAATTGTAATATCCCACGTACAGTATATTGAAAATTTGAATTTGACATAAACACTGTGAAAATCGTACTGATATTATTGAAATAAATTGCGTAATATAATTCAAGGAATGGGATGAAATTCGTTTGAGAAATATACTGCTTTTAAAAATACATTTCACGTACTAAATTAAAAAAAAAATTCTTGATGATTTCATATTTTTGTCCTGTAGGTGAAATGATTCTACATTTGTAAATAGTTGCGGTAGATATTTCGAAAATTGTTCAGGTGTATTTTCGTCTAAAATTTGAACGAGACTCCCAGCAAATCTTAACACTTATAGGTTGATTTATGTATTGTATTTATTTTCTATTTTTCTAAAAATACATATTCCAGAAAAATATTAGAGGTAATATTTTATGACGACAATATACATCAAATTTTGATTTCCCATTCACAGTGCAACGTACACTTTCGATTTTCAACGGCTTCCATTCACTCCCACTGGCGAAATATACATCTTCGATTCGAAAGGATTTCCTGCAATTTGTTTCGAGGCTACTGAAGTGAAATTGTCAATCCACATCCGTCGTCACAAATCATTGGAAAATTCGGACCCACAGAAGGAAGACGAAGGGAGAAGGAGTATCCCTGAAAAGACAAATGACGCCAGGAGAAATAGAGAGTCGAGGCCCTCCAAAAGTCCCCAATATTTGCCTTTCGATCCATCAAAGCTTACATCTTTCTATTGCCGAAGTCAGACCACAAGCCATCCATCGAGAAGTCTTCCCGATTTTTTTCGCCTCCTGATGGAAAGAAGGTTACTGTTTGATTATCCGGCGCCTCCTGTGCAATCCATCTCCTGAAGACAAATGAAGAAGTCGCTCGAAACGATCTGGAGCTAGGATCGTTCATCAACGACACCCCGACTCGCTTGACGAATGGCCTGCAAGTAGACAACCGGCCGCATAGTGCCACGAGGAAAAAGGGGAACCACACGGAACCTTTCACTTACTGCCCCGCGAGATTCTCGATTACTGGACACGAGAGACTTGGGAACCTGAGTTTGAGGCTCTTCAGTAATGAAGTTTTTCGGGAGAGAAGATATGTGTGTAAGACCGATAACAAACGGCTGTATTTAAGTATCGTTATTTCTCGTCCAAATCGGCTGCTATAAATGATAAACACTATTTCACATGTAAGAGGGTGCAAACTACACTATTGATCATATACTTTATATGAAAAATTAATGCTTTGTGTCCTAAGATAAAGTATTAACCTTTAGTTCACTGTTTGTTTTTTTAACCCGAAAAAAACTTTTTTGCCTCAATTTCTGGTTTCTGTAATTTTTTTATTGTTCCTATCAAAGTATGTTTGCTAAAATATTTTCATTTTAATTTGGTAAAGGTAAAATAATTTAGCAACTTCAAACTCATAGTACTATATCAGATGGCAAAAGAATAATCTTCATTTGTTTGGAGAGATATTTTTACCTAGAAAATAACACAGTGTCCTAAAAGTTTCCGTACTAACGACATGTGGATATCATGTGGATATTTATCCAGTTAAACATTTTTATACCTTTCGTACAATTTACGTTCAAAATATGAGCAGAAGAAGCGCAATTCTCTAATTGCGTGATAAATTCATGTCACTATGAAGAACAAATGACATAGCACTTTATTCTCGCAGAACTAGAGCGGGAAAAGAAAGAAAAACATAAAAACTAAAGAAATGATGCAATGATGAAGAAGGCGATAAAATTTAATATTACGAAAAAGGATGCATTCGTAACGATGCATTCGTAAACGATGCATTCGTAAAGTTGTACGGGAAATTCTTGGACAATCTGTTTTTGCATAACTTCACTAATTTTATTGGGTGTAAAAATACGAAAATCTGACAGAGATTTTCATGTTAGTACATAAATGTTATCTTATTTACTTGGACATCAAAATACACCTGCCTCTTTTTTTAGTTGTCATTTTTAACCCATTTGTGCCTGGATATTTTTGCGACTTCGATTTTTACTGATCGATTTTTGCTGATGATTTCGATTAGTATCATTCGATTTTTACTGATAACAGAAATAATAGATAAATTTCTGATGTCAACTTCTTGAACAAGGAATGATTTATATTAAAATCATTTTGCATAAAAATCGAAATATCAACATCCTTCTTGGTCATGTTAAAATATTGTGCGGAGTTGAGGCTCAATACTCATGAATAAAGGCTAGGAAAAATAAATTACGTTTTCTAATAATAGCGAAAATGCGGTCCCAAAAAAGGGACGCTAGGCATAAATGGGTTAAAATTTGGGTGTAAATTTATTTTCTCTTTCAAATTTAAGCGGACGTATGCGGATGATCTATAATCTTTAATGAAACATCCTTTTAGAGTTAACCAGAGAATTTTTTTTTTTGTTTAAATTTTACAAACTCTAATTTACTTTAGCACTGTCTTAAAATATTTCGCAAAACATACGAATACATTTAAACAGTACATTTTTACTAGTGATCGATTATTGCATTTACTGGTGATCGATTTGGGGAAGAAGGCTATGTTTCCAAAATGCGGAAGATTTTTATATTTCATGGAGATTGAAAGATGCCACATCATAAGTAGAATAATTTGACAGTGTGATTTTTGAAAAGGGGAAAAAATTGTATAGTAAAAAAGTACCCAATATTTTACTTAAAGATTCCATACGATGAATGTTGCAATAATAAGGTAAAAAAAAAAAAAAAACTTGGTTACACGAAAATATTTTATTTGTATCCAACGGCTTGTCAGTAGTATCATCTGAATCATTACTGATTAGGATTTAGGTGCAAAAACTCTATGTATGTAATATAAAATAAATTTCAAACGAAAATGAATTAAAATGAAATTAATTATTAAAATATAGTTTTGTTATTTTTAATTTTTTCCTCATTTCTGAGTATCAGGTTGCTATATGATTCATAGAAACTGAAATATGTTATAAATGTTTTTTTTTTTTTCAGTAAAATATCAGAGGCTTTAAGTTATATAATGATGTTAATCTTTTCTTTAAATATTCATATAAAATATAATCAATTATTAATAAACATCCCATATTTTATTTTACTAAAATTAATTTATTTTACAAAGAAGTATTCCATAAAGTTGATCGTTCCGCTATACAGCTGATCTTTTCTGTCAGTGGATTTGTTTGATTATGATTACCATGGAAAAGCTATATGTTTGTGTGTGTGCTGTGTTTTTGTTTTTATGTTATTTTCATGTACTCTTTCTTGTATGTCTTTTTGGTTCTTGTGAATTCCTACTTTCTGATCTTTTTTTTTTTTGTAATTTTGCTATTTCCTTAGTTAACTGATTTTATTGCTTACTCTCCCTCTCTCTCTCTCTCTCTCTCTCTCTCTCTCTCTCTTCTCTCTCTCTCTCTCTCTCTCTCTCTCTCTCTCTCTCTCTCTCTCTCTCTCTCTCTCTCTCTCTCTCTCTCTCTCTCTCTCTCTATCTATCTATCTATCTATCTATCTATCTATCTATCTATCTATCACTATCTATCTATCTATCTATCACTATCTATCAATCTATATATTTATCTATCTCGTTTTCTGTATGTGAGTGAGAGAGAGAGAGAGGGAGTGTATATGTACACATAATGTATATATATATATATGTGATGTATAAAAAGGTAGTTTGGTTATTGTTCGTGGGTATGGCTTATTACGCGGGTACTTCACTATAAGTTTTCCTTTCCTGTCATACTTGCCCCGCGCGCTCTGAAGCTATGTTTTATTTCTTCAAGTTAATTGCCAGACACCAGGTCGCCTATTCTGGGTTCTTTCAAGTGTACACGTGTGCCCACGCCTTTGTAACCCCGGATGCAGGTCATGTAAAATAATGTAAGTGATTCGATTAGAAATGAGAGAGAGGCAGAGTTATGTCTTAGCAACCCACGTGGTATCATGAGCGTAAATACGGCTGCACCTCGAAAATCGAGAGATTTCTGCCACTGGAACTTCTTAATTAATCCACGCGGATTTTCGTCCCGTCTCCCCTCCTCACTCTATATTGTAACTTAAAGATAATGTTCAATAAATCGTTTTACCTGCCTTAACTCTGAAACTTTGCTGGAATATCTGACACTTCATATATATACAGGGTGTCCAGTGCTAACGGTGCCCAATGGCTATTTCCTAAACTGTTAGACAAAGACACGTAGTTCCACTGGCATTAATGGTTTAAATTTTATAATCTATTGTGCCAGAAACAATCAAAGTCAATAAATCAATTCCTATAAAAATTACGAAATTTATATTTTTATACGGTCCCCCGGTCCTACCGGTTATATTTAGAAAAATTTTCTTTATGCAATTCCATGTAATAAAAAATTAAATAAATAAATTCGTCTTTCTACGATCAAAATTCACCGAGTAAGAGCTATTTAAAGTTAGAGCACTTTTCGAGCAGCGAAATAGGTGTTGTGTTGTATACAAAATAAATTTGAGAAAAATTAATGTATCTTGTTTTGAGCCTTGTGATATTTATTTATAATCTCATTAACTATTTTATGAATGTAGATTGCAATAAAGGAGATTAACTTTTAACTTTGTGCATACAATAAATTAATATAAAAATATAGCTTATACTGAAAAAAGAATTTTTTAAACAGTTTTTAAATGGACTGGTGTTCAATAAATTAAAATAAAAACTCAAGGAAAGAAAATACTTCATCAAACATTAAATTAGAAAATTAAACATTTTAAAATACAAATATGTGCATTTTAGAATCTTAAAATAATATTACAAATTCTGTTACCGTAACATTTACTCAAAAGTAGCTTCCTTCCGCTACAAAACAAATATGCACCCATGTAGAAAGCTCTTCCTGTACTTTGCGTAGATTACTCGGTGTTACACATCTGCATGCTACACATAAACGATTTAGTAAGTCTGACCCGGGTAGATTTTTATAGAGCCTGACTATAACCTTCTGCTTAAAAATTAGTATTCTAAAATTGGTTTTGCTTCTGTGCCAGAAATGAAATTAAAATTTAAAATTTCAATATTTATATGGTCCCTTAACGGTTTACCGTAACGGGACATTTTTGAACGTGGAAAAATGACTTAAGTCAAAATATTTCATGCTTTATAACTTGGAAAATTTTGGTCGTAGAAGATTTTTTTTTATTTTTATTGTGCATCTAATTGTATAAAGAAAAAATTTCTAAATATAACTGACAGGACTGGGGGACCGTATAAAAATTTAAATTCCGTAATTTTGATATGAATTGATTCATTGACTTCGATTGTTTCTGATATAATAGATTATGCAATTTAACGCATTTTTGCAATTGGATCTCTCTGTTTTTATATATTTGCATATTATATATACAGGGTGATTCCTTATTGTATCGACAAACTAAGATGGGTATTAGCTGAGCTCATATGGAGCATAAATCAACACAGGAACCCTGTCCTGTCTCTAACCGTTTTAAAGTTAGCGCGGACAGAATACAAAATCTCTGAATCCTTCAGTGTCACTCATTTGAGAATTTACTAAACAATCTACACATAAAAAAAAACAAGACAGATTAACTAAGAATGAAAAAAATCTATAAAAAACAGCAATTGCATAACAATATCTAAACTTAATGACGTTTTAAGAGCTGAAACACTGAAAAAATGCAAAATCAAACATTCGCCAAATTACTGAATCGGAGTTATGTCTTAGCAACTATGTCTTAGCAACTTAATTATGACAGCATAAAAAAATACTGTCATAGCTACAATAGGCAAAATTTACTACAGTGAACCATATCGTAGTCTAGTTCAGCAGAGATTAAGCCAAATGTTTTCCATAATCACTGAGTACATATATATATATATATATAGAGAGAGAGAGAGAGCATAAACAAAATTGCATTACTTCATCGCAGTAATTTTATTTAAATTCAGTATATTCCAATTTTGTCGTGTCTCGGATTTTTTACAAAGAAGTAAACAAAATCCAAATGCTGTCTCTCATACATCATTAATATTGGAATTTTTGATGTATATAAAGTATTTCAGATTTCAATTTAGATAGATCTTTCCTCAATTTCATTCTCATTCAAGTATTCGAAAAAAATCATAATGCCGTGCATAAAATTGGTCGTTATAGATTAGGGTTATGAAAGGGGATTGCAAAATTTAAAAGTTTAGGAGCCACTGTTATTTTGTCTACAAATGAACTCTAGTCAATTTAGTTTTTCAAAAATTGTTTTCGCTCAGCAATTAATAATTGTTTTAAAAGAAGCTTTCAATTTTATAAAAAAAAATAATGACCACGGTAATTATATATATATACATATATAATATATATATATCTATATATATATATATATATAATTAAATAAAAAATCACTAAACTAAAAGATCCTTTAAAAATTGCAGTTTATTTTCAATGCGATGTTTTTAATAACATATTCGTCTTTCATGACACAAAATTAAAAATTATTGACTACTATGCTATTATTAAAAAGGGTTATGATATTACGTTATGGAGTTACATAACGTAATATCATAATCCCCCTTCCCCCCATAGATAATACCCTTATAATTTTTCACCTATCTTTCTTTAAAAAAAAGATCATTTATCGATGAAATTATTACGTTAGAATGCAATAAATAGGAGTCTTGCTTAGGCACAACTGTGTTGTCATTAAAAGCTTGTTAAAAATGTATTTATTTTAATTAATTTTCAATAAAAAGACTTTACTTTCCGGTGCAACTAATAAGCTAAATTAGAGAGAGAATGGGAGATAGACTTACGTGAAAATACTGTGGTTAGTTTATTCATTTGTTCCCTGATAACTTTCCTTTTTATCTAAGAAAATATGTTGAAAGTATCCTATATTAAAACATAAATTTCACAGTCATTTCACAAAAATTTTAAAGCAGTAAGTTTGTAGTGCTGCCATCTATTATAAAGTTAGTCAACTAATTTCGCAAATTTGCGCGATTCAGCCTAAAAGTAACAAAAAAATTTTAGGTGATTGTAAAATTTAGGTATTAAATACTTATCCCCCTCCTGATAAAGTATTTTGAAAACATTTTTTTTAAGTTCCTTATTCGGTTGAGGCAGAAATTCAGTTTTATTAATTTTTAACTGTATTTAATTGTAGTTTAAATACATGATTTATTAAATTCAATTTTAGAATAAGGCTCCATAAGAATTTATATCATTTACTGCAATGAACAATAAACCTACTCCAATTATAAAATATTCAATAAAAATACAACGTATCACTGTTTTGTTGTATGCATCGTGCTTTAAGAAATTTTGTATAAAAGTTTGAGACCTTTTTCAGAGAGAAATTTAGCATAGGTGTCACGTATTATGGAATATAACTAACCACTTTTTGCAAACCGTAAATTTATAAAATATTTTTCCGAAATAATAGCTACTACACCTTTTCAACTCGAAGATTCTGCTATATTTTAAACAGAAAATTACTTTTCACAAGAAGTGGTTAATTATATTACGTAATACGTGACATCGAATTTAGGCAAATTCATTCTCACCACAAAAAATAACTGTTTCATAATCTTAAAAAAAGTTAGGTTTTAATTGGTTTATTATATTTAACTTAGAAATGGACAGGCCTTCGTTTGCATGGGAGCTCACAGGAGCTCAGCTCTTATATTTCATTTTTTTTTTGTGAATTTCTAAATTATACATTAAACATTTTAACAACTTTATCATTGTCTATATCTATACTGATATCATCACACTGGATACAATATCTGTTGACAGCAAAAATTTATTTAATTTTACAATCAATTGGGGTAATTAATGTTGCAATTTGAAATACGACAGATTTGGGCTCCTGAATTAATCAATCATTTCGAAAAGTTTCAAGTTCTCCGAAGTTATGCTGCCCAATCTTTTCAGCGAGAAATATATATCGATCTTTAATAAAGTGTACCAAAGCAGGAATCGCGCTGACCCACAAAAGAGCACACTTTACCCACTTTATCCATAAAAATATATTCTCCTTCCAATCGCTAGGTCCCTCTTTTTAAAAAAAACTTTACGTGTTCTTAAAATATTCACAGTGACAGATGAGTGTTAAACTTTCTTAATCCTAGTAATTCATCGCTGTTATAGAAAAGGCGCAGAAGATTCCGTAATGGACCACATTTGTGGTTCAATCTTGTGATCTTTTAGACTCAACCATTTAAGAAGTCAGCGCCAACCATGGCAATTAAGGACGCAGTAGAAATAATTTTTTTTTTTAAGTTTTCGATTTTATACACTATTGCGCTGCGTTAAAAAAACACGTTGCCCTTAATTATTACACACTACACTAGTGTAGTAAAAATAAGTGAGGCATGCTTACATAGAACTGATTTAGAGCATAGACATTTTTTTAAACAGTACTTAAATTGTCATAATTAAAATAACTGTAAAATTTCACACAACAAAATTACACAATGCGAGAACTTCTTGAACACAAAAACTATATACAGTTCTACAACTAACTACATCGGCGCTTGTTTCGTGTTTTGATCCTCTCGCAATGTTCTTTATCTATTATATTTTGGATTGTCTAAAAGCACTTAAAAGAGGAAATAAATAAATTGGGTAAGCATCAAAACGATATCCTTCCATTGCAGGATACAGCATATGTGGTCCAGAACGTTTTTTTGCGAGTACTTTAACACTCACTAAATTGCTAAACGTACATCGTCAGTTAAAAACCTTTATTCAATCGTCCACTGCATAAAGCTAACTTACAACTAACTAAAATAGTAGAAGAAGAATATGACCGGAAAAAATATAAAATAGATCAACAACATTTCACACACAAACATGCAATTCAACTAAAGATATGAGCACTTTAGACAACTAATGAAGTTTTCTCATTAGCTTTCATTCTAAGGAAAACACACCTATAAACATATTAAGGATAGTAAAAATATTTATTCGAGAATTGAAGAACTGGAGAATTTTCTAGTGAAGGAACAGAAAAATGTGTGTGACACACTGTTTCAAGAAAACTGCAGTTGAACTTTGTGATCTTATTACGTCTAAGGATATTTTCTTATCCAAATACACGAAAATTGAATTCACTCTATCCTACATCATACATTGGCTTACAACAACATTATGCAGAAACTTTCGAAATGAATGAAGGGTTCTCGATAGAAAACACTTAAAAGTATCTTCCGTGATTAGCTTGATTTTTGAATTACCAGATATTGTAATGCACAATATTCATATGAAATTTTAGTATTGATTGCTTTATGTTGATGCTGCAAGATAATCAAAATTTTTTACTGTCAGTGCTGTAATTATAAAGTACCTAGACTTAAGGTACAATTAGGGGGGGGGACTTATAAATATTTTGGTAAAGTGTGTATCGCGTAAAATTGCTACTATTATAAATTTAATATTTTTTTCAGCGGTGTTAACACATAATTACGAAAGCTATATTCATTTTTAGTTTTATCTTCTTTTCTTTGGACTATAGCGCAAATTTGTATCAGTATTTACGATGATAAAACTAATTAATTTGTTGTCTTTAAAACCATAATGTTCAAACTACTTTGATAACGAACTATAAACCCAACTTAAACTAAACGAACGTAGGACGCTCATAAATTTTAAATAAGTTATCAAATCAACGTGCGGAATTAAGAAAAAGGCCGACAATGATCCTGTAGTGAGACGAAAATGCTCACTTGTTTCCCACTGTAGATGTCGAAAGATTTTAAGATGAAAAACTTATCATTATTGGTCAAGAACCTACATCACGTCATGTGATATTTTCTAAAATCCATCTAGAATGTGGTTTGCATAATTCCGTGTCTTTTCTCAAATAATACTGCAACTTTTTTGAACGAAGTGTGATAGAAATGCTCACTGTGAATGCTTATATACATGCACATTAAATAACAATAATTTTATATCAGCTTTCAGGACTCTGAGCGAATGAATACAGAGTCTCAAACACAATGAAACATTCTTTAGCGAACAAACAAACAAACAAAAAAGGCCTTCTTTTATGTTTTTTAAAAGTTGTGAATTCTTTTTATACTCTAACAGATTCAAGTTCATTAATTCGATGCTCTTTTTCCCCATGAAAGTAATTATCATAATTCTTATCCTTATATCCAAAAGACTTATTATATTGAAATAGTTATGAATTGAATAGCTTTTGAAGTATTCATTCTATGCAAAATAGAAGACTCACAAATGTCTATGGAGCCTCATTTTTATGAGCCCCCCCGTAGACAGTAGAGATGAGACGGGCTCAGCCCGAGCCCGAAAGCCCGAGCCCGAGCCCGGGCCCGAACCGGGCTCGGGCCCTGTAATTCACGATTGCGTTCGGGCTCGGGCTCGTGAAAAATGTCTCCTTTATTGAGCATACTCTTTGAAACAGATTTTAAAAAGCAATTCATCGGAAAAATAAAGTTCCGATGTCATGCTAGGACTTGCAACAAAATAATGGATGGGTAAAAAGCTAGCTTTTTCACATAATTTACTAAATGGTGTGTTGTGCTATTTCATTTGCGTATGTATGTTAAAATGCTGTTAATTCAAAATTTTGGCCTCATTATTCACTGGTCTTTCTTAGTTAACTGCTAGTAATGTATATATTCACATCGTATCATAAAATATTTTTTAAAAGTAATTTTGTTCCTATCAACTAAATTCTTATATGCAAATTCCTTAAATTTATTATGCAAATCTCTTTTCTGGACGTGTTTTAAATATCACATTTTTTAATGTCACTATATGAGATTTATAACTTGTATTATTCTGTATATAATATATCTAAGTACATATGAATGTTTAACACTGATGTGACTACTCAACGGAATTTTAATAAAAATTGAAACATTATTGTTATTATTTGATAAACATGAATATAAAGAATTAGAAAGTGTATTAAGAGTTTGTAACTAATATTTGTCTTTAATTTGCACAAACGGCAAAATTTATGATATTCTATCAATGAAGTAATTGAACTTTATTTATCTTTAGCTGAAATTTCGGGCTCGGGCTCTGACTTAAATAATATTACTCGGGCTCGGGCGGGCTCGGATTAAAAGTCCTCGGGCTCGGGCTTCAAAAAATGAGCCCGAACTCATCTCTAGTAGACAGATGCCCTTCGTGTAGGCTTGCCATAACACAAAACATCAACACCCTTTTTATGAGTCCCCCGTAGCATATATTTTTACTCCTAAGCTTCAAAATTGTTCACGAACAGAATATCCAATTGTATGTTTTTGATTTACTATATATAGATACTTTTTAGAAAAGAAACATTATTTAATTCATTTTTACAAAGTTTACTCGTCGTAATTTCAGAAGGCTATTTTTTCTCTATTTTGACACAAACACCAAAAGCAGAAAATTTTGCTGGAATTTCAGCAACACCATCATCTTAACCACGTTCTCTTTTAAATTCAAAACTTTTGAAAACTCTCCAAGACTGGGCGAAGTCCAAGAAAAACCAATTTCTAAACTCTTTTAATAAAGTCTCCCGGAAAAATAACACTACAAGTAAAAAAAAAAAAAAAATGTATAGATATAAAGCTGCCCAAAATTGCCACTTTCTCTAAAACTTCTCACCAATTACCAAGTGTCTTTAGTCTTAAGTTCTATCGTAGAGCCTGGCGCAATTTTTTTTAAACATAAATAATACTGAAAAATCGGGGAGGGGTCGAGGCCTAAAGGTGCGGGGGAGGAAAAAATTGGTTCAGTTTGGGATCCAATCAGGTTGAACGGGAGGATTGAAAGAAAGGGAGTTGACATGCTCTGATGCATTTCTCCCATGGGCTCGATTTAATTTCTTGCCTAGCAGCACAAGTTCCGCAATAAATACGAGTTTCATTTTTTCCCCTACCGAATTCAAGGGTTCTTGTATAAAAAGAAATATATATATATCTATATATATATATATAGATATATATATGAAACTTGTCTATATGTATTACGGAAGTAATTTATGGCGATATATTCACTGCATATGCATCATCCGGTATGACAGATCTCCACAGAGGAGTTTGAAAATTAACCCGCAGTTAGAAAAACAAGTCCAGGGTGAAAGGGAAAAAAAAGTATTGCTTTGGCAGGAAAACATTTACCGATATGTATAAAATTTGCTACGGATTACGATCGCTGAAGTCTGAAGTCAAATTGTACGTTTTATTCCAGAATTTTTTTTTTTGTCTGAAGGCGGTGTAAAGGGGTTTAGAGTTATGACTAATGTGCGAGTGTTTTCGTAGAATTAAGTTGCAGAATTGAAGTAGATTTTTATTCAAAAAAACTTTTCAGTGTGTGTACTCTTTATTTTTAAGCGAATTCATTTTACACTGTTGGGAAAAATAAATATGCAAACAAACCTGGGGTGAAATTTTGGGTAATTCATTTTCTTGGAGTAACAAGTAAAAAAGCCTAAATGCACATTAGCTTGTTTGCTCGTCGCTCCCATGATTTCAAAGATAGAATGCCGAAACCTTCCCTTTTATCGTTAGTCTTGTGTCTCCGCAAGACATTCAGACTTGATCAGCGTCTTCAAATTCAATGTTTGGCAGATTACAAGCAGGAACAGGGAACCTTTCATTATGTCCCAGGCAAATGCACTGAAGATACATTTTATACTTTATTTTATGTCTAGTTTTGATAGAGAATGCCCTGCAATATTTGTCAGAGAAAAGTTATAGGCTGGAAAATGATCCTTAGGCGCTAACTCCACACAATAGGAAATGAGAATTGCATAGCTCAGCTTATTTCTTTCAGACACTTGGTTAAAGTAGTAGTACATGTTATGCATGAATACGAGGTGCAAAAGTTTTATCTTGATCACCAAGAGGACTATCAAAATATAATTTATAGGTCTTCTTAATCAAATCAGTAATTGTTTTTTTTTTGGACTTTTGGGGTTAATTTCTCATAGACATAAGAAAAGTTATCGGGGTGTAAGACTATGTAGACAACAACTATGTTTACTAGTTGTTATTTTTAGTAAATGTAAGTTTCAAATACTTGTATAAAGCAATTTTAAAATAAAAATACCTCTCAAAAGAAACACTCACTTATTAAAAAAAACTCTTAGTACATTCTTAGGCCTAGATAAATACGACAGTAATTGCACCATGCATGTTTCAACATTCACTAGGTCATAACATTTATTTCGCACTACTGGATTATCTGTCCATCTAATGAATAACACTTGCCTGTGTAACATCTGACATCAAGTTACAATTTGTTGATCTTATAACACTATTGTACCAAACTTTAGAAAAAAAAATTAAACATTAAAATAAAAGACTGCAAAGTAGTGAAGTTATGAAAAAAATAAATAAAAATCCTTAAAAACTCAAAAATCTTACGCGCTAGAGTATTTTGAAAGGTAGATTAGGATTCTACACACCAAAATACATACTAATTGATGTATCACATCCCAGAGGCAAAATGGCTGTTACCAGATACATTCTTAAATAAATAAATAAATAAATAAATAAATATATATATATATATATATATATATATATATATAACAATCTGGATGTGTATATGCATGCATATATATATATATATATATATATATATATACATATATATATATCTGGAGGAAAAAAAGGGGGGGGTGTCCTATAGTATGATTATTCTGTCCTACCTATATTTAATAATACAAAAACATTTTTTTTAATTTATTAGATTAATCTTCTGTTATACAATAACTTATTATTCATACTTTGACACTATTAATAATCATTATATTTTTAAAAACAATATGTTATATTTAATTGGCTATACTATCTATTTTTTTCAATAAATTTAATTTATTATTATTCTATATATCTTGAATTTAATTAATATACCTGGATACTCATAAAGTATAATAATATTACCCTTTAGTATTTGACAACACCTATGCATTCTTTCCACTTTTACACTTTTATTTTGTGGCAACACCAGTTTTCACTTTTTACAATTCTTAACATTGGCAACACGTATTACTTGGCTTCCATGTGCTGAAGATTGGTATGTAGATCTTTCAAAGGTATTTCTATTTTTTATATCTTTTTGTTTTCCTTTTAATAGTAGTGTAGAACCCAGAACGTGTGGAGTGAATATCTCTTTTGATATGCCCCACAGCCGAAACCCTACTATTTTGTTTGCTTTTAATTATAAACCACTGTTCGTGGCTCCTGAAGATGGTGACAGTGGTTATAATTTCCGTTCCATTCTATTTTCACACGAATTATTGCACTTAATTTGGCTCAGCTTTTATTAATTTTTATTATTATTTTTTCAAATTGTGATTTCTAATTATTGCTTCTAGCTGTTATATTTTTAATGCGAGGTATGTCTTATTTGGAGTATATATTGTCTTGTACTTAGTTATATATATATATATATATATATATATATATATATATATATATATATATATATATATATATATATATATATATATATATATATGTATCTATGTATGTATATATAAGGAATTATTTCAATTTCCCTAAAATAGTGATAGCCAGAAGCAAGACATATTCAAGGAATAAATCCAGGGCCGTACCCAGACTCCCTCGTACACAGAGGCCCGTCCCCTCAGACACCCCCTGATTTTACTCCCTCGTAAACCATTTTAATGATTTAAGAGAGAAAATTTAATTTTACGACAAATAGGAAATTTTAACTATCACTAACTATATAATATGGTATGGAAATACATCGCAATAAATTATTTTTTTAACAGAAAGGTATTATAATTGTTATCTTCGACTTAAGATATTTTCTAATATTAGTATAATTCGCCAGATATTTTAAATAGTTTCACTTTGTGAAAGTAAAACTGTGATGACGTAAAAACTTTTGTTCTCAGGCCTTCTATATCTAGGAGGTGTTGGAGCAACTCACAAAACAAACTCAATAATTCTGCTATACTCTTATCCGCAAAAGAGTGTGTTCGCCAAATGTGGTAAATTATATTACACAGAGGTTGGAGACTCCGTTTATTATAATACAAATCCAACACATATATCCCCAAGCATATCTACGCAATCACAGACTTTTTCGGAAGGCTTCCGCCTGGCCTGGCAAGCCCATAGTCATCTATTTTCCAACTACTGCAGTATGCAGCAGTACGTCTTGATATCCTCGACTGATCAGGCTGATGGCGAGCCAACGGCAAATGTTTTAGACTCTTTAGTATACTTATTTAATATTTTAAAAATCTGGTTCCTTCACAATATTTATTTTAATGTCATTAATGCATCAAAATTTGAGCAATTGATGCTTCAAAAACGTTTTACCTGTTTTTTCGTACGTTCTAACATTTCATAGTGATCTATGGTGATTAAAACAGCATTTAGTTCCCATGCATGGTCATCATTACGGAATTTGACAGCCGATCCGTGGCCGAGTAGATGACACTAAACATTGGTAGATCTATCCTACTGCGCCGCTGCTGATCTAGCGGTCGGGAGTTTTAGGGTTTTTTTTCTTTTAGATGTAACGTGAAAAATCTAATTCTTTATGTATTATCACGTCCTCTTACGACACGTTACCATTAAAAAATATCCTCTTCCGAATCGTCACCGGCCTGTATACGTTTTCATAGTTTACAAAATAAGATAATAAAATGTTTATCCTTCCTTGAAAACGACCAATCATCTTTTCAGAATACACAGCTTTACTTATCTCAGCATTCGGATTCGGATACAGATTCTCGGATTTGATTTCGTTCTCACCTTGAACGTATATACATAGCTGCCAACTCTTCCGGTTTTTCCGGAAGATTTTCCACCACTAATTTTTACTTACGAATTTAAGCTTAGTACAAGTCCAAAATTTTCTTGTAAAATAAAGCTGTTTGAAGATAGTGGTGAAAAATCTTCTGGAAAAACCGGAAGAGTTGGCAGCTATGTATATATATATTCGCATTTATATAATCTCAATATATACCAATGCAATATTTTACTCATTTTATTAATTTATCCAAGTTATGATACCTTTCGAATATTTGTTTCTTTTTATTTACTTATTTTAAATTACAAATACAAGTTTTTTTCTGTGTGTGTATGTGTAAAACTTTGAGCTCAACCTTGCTATTGTTTAATAATTCAAAAAGCGCTGCTGGGTTTGACTACATTTACCGCTTTATTATTTATATGATTAATTTTATTACAAAATAATCATAATTAGATATACTGCAATTTTTTCTAGCCGACTTTACATTTGGAGATTGGCAAGCAATGCTGTAAACCCGTTTGGTTCGGCATCCAATCCTCCGCAGACCTTAGACCTTTAGATGTAACGTGAATATGCCTTAAAATATCCTCTGTCCAAGGCATTCGTTCTCTTGGCAGATAATCCTAAAGTGTTTTGCCTTAAAAGAACAGCAATTGAACTTGTAAAGTGTATAGTTCGCAACGCTAGCAAGCCATAGTCTCCATATTTAATCTTGTCTTTGCAATACTATCTTCCGTCCCTGCTACTAGATTAACATATTCTATTGTTTATCAAATATTTAATAAATGAGCAAGATGTATACAAATAATTAAACAGCCTCAGTGCAGCAGGCCCCGTACAGTTATATTTCATGAATGTAGTTATATTTCATGGATGTAGTTATATTTCATGTAATAATTTAGGACTCATAATTAGTAGATAGAAACAGAGTCTACAATGGAAATTTGTTATAACATGTCATATGCGGTATAGTTAAAAAAGTGTGGGCTACATTATTATTCCCATCATTTTGTTCACATTTAAAATATACAAGATGATTAATTTCAATAAAATAGCATATGTTTAAAAATTAATCATAATATTCTACAAATTATCTAAAGAAATTTTATTAAAAATCTTTTTGAAGTCATTAATACTTACAGAATAATTTTAGTCATGTAAGATATTTACATCTCCAGTTCATAACGGTAACCAATAGAAATGGAGTTATTGTGATGTTTAATAAGAATATTATAGAAAATTCATGAGGAATTTAATGAGGAAACTGAATATATCAAGTGATTTGGATAAAATTGCTGTCTTTGCGGACTTATGCAAATTTAATAAATACACAATAAAGACTCAAGGAATTCTAAAAACAAAACTCAACGAGACAAGTTGTATTCCTTTCTGACTTCTAAAGGAAATTCAAAATCGGCTGCCAGATTATTCGGATTAAAAAAAAGCGAAATAAAAATAAACTTTTTAATCCCAACAATCGGAGGAAAGTAAAACAGGCATTTTGAGGCTAATGCCTTGCGAAAAGCATTTCGTCTGCGAAATAAATGCATTATTTTCCAGCAAAAAATAATTCTTTCAAATTAACTCCTAAATGCAGTCATCGAATGGCAATCACTATTTTCAATCGCAATTAAATTAGTAGATAAAAGAATGTTTATCTAGAAATCTGCGCAGCACCACGATGCGGGTTTTTTTTTTTTTTTTTTTTTTAAAAAAAACTCGATACCGCCATTGCCATGCTTTTAATGCGCTTCTGAGTCATAGTAGAACCATGCAGTGAAACATCAACTTTTTAATAATTGGAGAAATTGCGTTTTCCTTTTCTTACATTTTTACCGTCTTTTAGGAATATTTTACAGTTGCCAACCATTACGGAATATAGTTAACCACTTTTCCTAAATTGCAAATTTCTTAAATATTTTTTAAAACGATTATCAGCTCAGGAATGTTTCGAAAAATTCGGTTAAACAAATGTGGTCCATGACATTACGTAATAGTTCGCATCTCTAATTTTGTACTTTTTTTCATTAAAGCAGCTGTGATCAGGCTTGCTGCCAGAAAAGAAAAAACAAATACTATAAATAAAACCATTAAGAGCCCCAAAAGAGAGAAAGGTAGCACTTCTCAAAAAAAAGACTTGGTTATAGACATCCAATTTTTAAAAATCCAAATTTTGGTAGGAGCCCAGACTTCTTTGACCCAACGTTTGTCGACGTACAGGGTAACGGTAGAAATGAGAAACATCAAGATTGCGTATCAAAAGAAATGTGACTAAACATCCCCAATTTCAGGATTTTTTTTCAATTTGTCCCCAAAATTTAAAACAGAAAATGGGGGACAAAATTTTAATTATAATAATTATTTCTTCCCAATTAAAATTAATCAATTCATGTTTCCTTCATTTTATGAATCTTAGTAATGCTTTACTTGAATAAATAGAATCTTATTTGAGAAGAGGATTGAATTAAAAAAAAAAAATATGCCCAACTTTTTTTAGAATTGGGGACACTACACCAATGTAACCCCAATTATCAGTGAAAAAAGTTGGTCTCATTAATTAAAAGCACAGTTACCAAGCATTATGGAACAAAACAAACCACATTTTGTAAACCGTAAATTCTTTGACTATTTTTCCAGTATAATGCCCAACTCATTCGTTTAACCCTAAAATTGTGCTATATTTTAAACAGAAAATTATCGTTCTCAAAAAGTGGTTAATTAATTTCCGTCATATTTGGCTCCTATGTTTCAAAGTCATAAGTACTTTCTTCTGCTGTTGTGTCAGCTGGAAATTAAGCATGGGGGCATTGCTTAACTCCTTCTGTGACTTATATGAGACGTTAACAACATCTCGGGGTTCTCCTATGTCACTTGAATCACATAAATGCGAAGTCATGAACATGGCTTCAGTCTTAGAAAATTCTCATCATAAAATTTTTGATCGTGAATTAAATGACGTCCCTAGAATGAAGTTAGCCCTACAATCATTTTCGTCGAAACACTGAACGGCTTGTTATGCCTCGTTTTGTTACCACTTCAGTCATAACCATGGATTTTAGTGATAGCTTCCAGAAATTCCGGAATATCATTTACCACTTTTGTAAACAGTAACTCTAACAGATAAATCTGTGCCTTAAAACATAGCGAAATTTCTGAGTTTGCTTCTGGGCGTGGTTACTATTTTGAAAAAAAAATTAAAAAGTGTACTGTTTACAAAAAGTGGTTAATTATATTGCGGAATTTTTGGCAGCTCTGCTGAGAAATAAACCCGTTCAAGAATAAAAAGTTATTATAAAAGTCTCGAAAGGAATTATTTTCCAAGTGATTTATCACTTGGTATTGGAGGAGTTATTTCTGGCTATTAATGTCTTCATCGGTGGCCAGTAAGATAGGCAATCGTACAAACGCTAGGATATGATATTACTGGACTTATATGGGTTTTGAGGATTATTAGGGACTCCTTTCTTTCTTACGATTTGGTTACAGTCATGTGGATTGGCTGATATATTGTGCAAGTAAAAGAAAGGGGAAGAGTAGTAAACTACCACAATAGAAAAAAATGTTTTTATTGTTTTAGCAATTATTTCAGATGGATAATTATGTTATCAGGCGTGGTAGTATAGAAAAATAAACGGATTTGAACTTTGTAGAATTTCTAGTAAAAGGTTCTTTTAGAAAAAAGAAGACGGATTTGAACTTTGTAGAATTTCTAGTAAAAGGTTCTTTTAGAAAAAAAAAACGGATTTGAACTTTGTAGAATTTCTAGTAAAATGTTTTTTAATAATTTATGTTATTCTAAATGAAAATAATTGTGAGTAACGTATAAAGTACTTGTTCATCATTGCTGAAGAAGAATCGGAAAATTAACTAACGATAATTGATTTCTGTAGCCAACAGATGGTAGGTGTTAATATATTTACCACCAACTATTATACAGTTAATGTATTCTCCGAGCTCGTAGTCAGAGATTAATTACAAAATACACAGTTCACAACTTTAAAGCCATGTTTTATTTTGAACTATTTAAAATATTACAAAGCCATTATTATTTTAACGAAGCGATCTTTTGATTAGCACTCTAATATTTTTTTAATTTGGGTCCACACCTAACAGCGTATAAGTACCCAACGAAAAAAAATAGCTTGATTTGCACTCGAATACATTTTTAAATGCATATTAACATTATTTAAACAAAGGAAGAAGCACAAATGCACAGTATGATATCGATTCTTCCACAGCTTGGACAGTGCGTAATTTGTCAACCCTGCAAGGAGTATGCTTTTCCGATTTACATTAAATTCTGGTAATCTTTTACTGTTTCTTTTTTCAGTCAATAATTCCGAATGTGATTGCCACCTTCTGCCTTTGAAACAACTAAATACGTCCCACATAAATAACTCAGATGCTGAGCTGGTTGAATGTCTTTTACGAGGAGGTGAGAAGAGAATTTCATTGAGAGATCTCTCATCTGACAGCCTTAGCTGCTATTAATGAATAAACTGTGGTGTATAACAATGTGTAATATTGGTGAAATAAACTTTTACAAATAAAAATTTTTTCAAATTCCAAAATGCAAATTATTTTATTTTTTTCCTTCATGTACAACCAAACATTTCAGTGACAATTTTACAATGACGAATTAAAAACAGTGCCAATAAATGAATACCAATGAGCAGCACAAAAGCATCTAATGAGAAAATGTATACATTCCCTAAATAAATAATAAAAAATAATGATACACACGAAAAAGCTATCTTTATATTTTTGATGAAGGTGATTAAGTTTTATCGGGAAAGAGTTGACAGAACTTTTCCGATGAAATCCGTAAAAGAGGGGTGGCAAAGAGGATTTAACAATGCCTCAAAACTAATCTTAAATGCTGTTTTTTCAAATATTCTCACAGTAAATTTAATTATTTATTACTTATATACATATTTAAGTTTTTGGCGTATCATTAAAACTTTCTGGAGTTCGAAAAAATCATAAAAGCGTTGCCACGTGCGCCGTGTATTTACCATCCCTGTCATAAAATTTTTACTGTAACATGCATCGTTCAGAAAAATATTTACATTGGTATCGAAAAAATTATTCATTTTTAAGAGTATTGCACAATCCTTTTTCTTTAATGTTTTAATGCCTCAAGCATCTAATCCCAGAAAAAAATTAACATATTTAATGTAAGACATGCGTTAAATGTAATTGAATCATAATTTTATAATTGCCATTTATTAATTTATATGTAGAATTTGAAATACAATATTATACTAAGATAAACAAAAAGCATAATTTCAAAAAACTGGAAACAAATTTACATAATATACAGTAGCCACATTACAAATTTACAATATTTGTAGCAATTAAATTAGTGAAGTATGTGAAATATTTTTAAAAGCCCGTCATACTAAAGTAACATAGAAAATGCGAACCTTTCCCCGTGATAATCGCACATATTGAGCTCCAGAGCACTGTAAAATTAAAACAATAAATATAGGCATAAATTACGGGAGCCCGTTTTATTGTTTATAACTAGTATTCCCCATGTTTAACTGGAACAATTAAAAAAGAAACTTAAATGCATCATCAAATTGTAAATGATTAGAAAGCAATCTTCTCATCAACTGAATAGAATTTTGCTAAAAACCTGCAATAGCATGGAAAAACCTGACCTTATTAAATGACATATTCCCGTGAAGGTAGAGGTATTACACATAACATATCATTCCAAATACCATGCGCCTATCCATGTCCAGAAACAAAGAAAATAAATTATATATTTTACTTTACACGGGTCAGTAAATGAGATGGTTATTTGTTATAGTAATTTAGTGTGCAATACAGAACTTTCTTAAAACTTCAGAAGAACCAAAACAACACATTTCAAGAGAGCATGATTTCACTTTCAAAATTATAATTCTGTAAATAGCATCAATGATCCCGGAACCATGACAGAAGTTCCACAGTAAAACAGGTTAAAAAGTTAATTTTAGAGAGATTAATTTAAATTAAAATTTTTAAATTAGAAATAAGCTGTAAGGTAAATTTTTTGCCTTTAAATTAGTAACATAAAGAGAAAGTGGCAATTAAAATCCAAGTTTTGAGAAACATTGGTACGTTTGTAGATATAACAGTGATTTATTCTCTTAGTATAAAAAAAAATTGCTGCATTCATAAATAAACATTGGCGTCTTTCTGCAAGTCGATTCAATACCTTCGCTCAGAGTCAACAGTTTGTGGATACAGTTATGTATAAGAAGGCAAACGATATAATTCCCTAAATGCAAACTTCGAGATGACGTATAATGTTTCAGCATGCTACGGCGTTTTCTTGCATACCAATAATTTTTACAGAGCTCAAAATCCATAGGATACATCATGAAAGAAGTTTACAAATTTCGGAAATTATACTAATAAAGTAACCTTCCTGCATGTCGATTTAATAAATACAAGCTGATGAATATTTGGCTTATGCATCATCACTGTGTATCAATCAGTAGTTCAGTCCTAGAATTCGAGTATATCACAAAATAAATATCAGCCTTGCTAGTTTATGAACTAGAGGCATTTTATCACGTTTTAAGGCAGATTTTTACAAGTCTTCTCGTAAGATCTTGCATACAAGGCTTAAGCAATAAAAATAGCCATCAAATATTTCTTCGAATCAGATTTACGTACTAAATCCAAGAATGTTACTTCCACCTATACTTAATATTCGACCACTTCTTGAGATGTCCACTTGAGGGAACGCCCGGAAAGCATACGCACACTGAACCTTGCACACGTGGTCAGCGAGCACTGATTCTTTCGAAAACGTACTTGCTAAGTGGAAGCAGTTATTTATTCTTAAAGACTGGCATATCGGCTGTAAAAGAAAAATTGATTTTTAAAAATCATGAAGCAAAAAATATACATTTAACCCTACAAGGCTCGATTTTTTTTTCTGTGTCTGAAATAAGTATACGTGACGATATTAGTGATTAGTAATTGGGAGGAAAATAATTAAAATAAATAATAAATATTTTACTGGAAAATCAATTTTTTATTTCAGTTCTATATGAAGTACACTGATGTTAAACTGTATATATTTTTTTTTTTTTACATTTATTTTGAAATTTTAGTACTCAAATTATTTCTTAGTATGACAAACTCTCACGTACAATAATTTTTCCGGGTCAAATCTCTTTGCTAACTATTTTTTATGTTAATTTTCTAAAATAAACAAATGGCATACGCAAAGATTACGGTTTAATTTTCAGCCAATTTTGACAGTAATGGAAACAATAATGACATCTACACGCAAATGGAATTAATTATTTATTTTCTATATATGATTGCTTTTAAAAACCGATATGTCTATGCAAGTATTATAGATGTGAAGGAATAATTAAAATGTTTGTTCCACATATGGTACCAGGTGCCTTGTAGGGTTAAGACTTCAAAGGAAGTTTAGTTTAAGATATAAGCTATACATATACATACTACAAAAAATGCATAGCATAATTTTATAACTATAATTTAATGCTTACATTTATAGCTCAATCTATCTACCACGCACGTTTTGTCTTACATTTACATTCACCCATGCGATCTTTTATGTCCCCTTAATAAATACTACCTAAGATCATGGTGCATCTTCTAGGTGGAAGCGATTCCAAATAGTTATTTGTTAGGCTTTTTATGAAGAGACTAATTCTACCAGAGTTTATGTACAATACCATATACTTTTCACAAAAATAGCTAAAAATTGTTAATAATTTGATTAGGACTGATTTTGCTGCATCTGAATATTTTAAATTAACAAAATTTCAAATGATTGAAGCCAACTTTTTTTTAAATGAAAATTTTACGCCTGCAATCTCGACAAGCAGAAACTCCCCCCCCCCCCGAAACGTTCATAAAAATTCTCCTGGCACCTTCACCGGGAATGCGTACGGCCAATAGGGAATTTGTGCAGGCCCGGTGTCACTCACGGTAACGCTAACGTTAAATGACATTGGACAATAAAGCGCATGCGCACGCATAAAATGCGAAACATGGTTGGTCAAAATACTCTCGGAGAAATCAAAATACTCTCAAAATACGGTCGTCAAAATACTCTCGTATACTATCGTATAGCGGATAGCGTTAGCGTAGGAAGAAACGGTATGCACAAACTCCCTAACAACCACTAGATATAGAAGGCCTGAGAACGGCGTTTACGTCATCACTAGGTCTTCTGAGATAACGTCATCACAGTTTTACTTTCACAAAGTAAAACTCTTTAAAATTTCTGGTGAATGATACAAATTTTAGAAAATGTCTTAAGTTACATACAAAAATTAAAATATAATTTTCTGATAAAAAATAATCTATTACGATCTATTTCTATATTATAATACATAATTAGTGATGGTTCATATTTCCTATTTGTCGTAAAATTTAATTTTCTATCTTAAATCATTTAAATATTTTATGCGGGAGTAAATTCACCAAAAACTTTGAACAGTTTTACTTTGTGAATATAAATGTGTGATGATGTCACTTTAGTGGATCTGGTGATGACGTAAAACTTTCTGTTCTCATTCATCGTATATCTAGGAGGTGTTGGTACGGCACAGCTGGCAACTCTTCCGATTTTATTGGGAGATTTTCCACCATTAATATTTACTAAGCAATTTAAGCTTAGAATTAGTCGAAAGTTTAGACGCAAAATAAAACAGTTAAAAAAATTGTGGTGGAAAATCTTCCGATAAAATCGGAACAGTTTGCAGCTGTGGTATGGCGTAAATATGTCTCCGGGATGAGTTGGCCTAAAATTTAAACGTGGTGTTAAAATTTAAATTACTTGAAATTTACAGGATGGCCATCGATAATTGTGAGGATGCCATTGTTATAAAATCCAAAATTTCAAGACCATTAAAAACAGTGACAACTACTTGCTAACGGCATGCACTTGCTGCTGAAATATTTTCCAACTCTAAGGTTGCTACTTTGCGTTTGTAGGATATGCACTAAACCTAGTAACGCGCGTACTGTCAACACCTCCTAGATACAAAAGGCCTGAAAACAGAAGCTTTTACGTCATCACTAGGTCTTCTAAGATGACGTCATTACAGTTTTACTTTCAAAAGGTAAAACTATTTAAAATTTCTGGTGAGTGATACAAATTTTAGAAAATGTCTTAAGTTAAGGATAAAAATTAAAATACCTTTCTGATAAAATTGTGATCTACTTCTGTATCATATTATCTGTATCATATTATTCTGTATCATATTATCTTCTGTATCATTGTGATCTACTTCTGTATCATATTATACAATTAGTGATGGTCAAAAATTGTCATTTGTCGTAAAATTAATATTTTTTATCTTAAATCATTAAAAAGTTTTCTGAGTGAGAAAATTCACCGCAAATTTAAAATAGATATACTCTGTGAAAGTAAAACAGTGATGACGTCATTTTAGTGGACCTAGTGATGACGTCAAAGTTTCTGTTATCAGGCTTTGTATATCTAGGAGGTGTTGGTACTGTCCACTGCCTCCTAGACATAGAAAGCCTAACCAGTGCTACGTCACCAATCCTCTACGTCATCAATTGCCCTTCCAAAGGTGACGTCATCACAGATTAAATTTCATAAAGTAAAACTATTCGAAATTTCTGGTGAATTTGCTCTATCATAACAACATTTTAATGAATTGACATAGAAAAATTAATATTACAAAAAATAGCAGTTTTTAACAGTAATTAACTATATAATGTAATAAGGGAGTAAATCACAATGAATTGTTTTGTGTCACGAACGTATTTTAATTTTTATCTTTCACCTAAGATACTTTTTAATATTTGTAGCACTCACCAGAAATCTGAAATAGTTTTATTTTATGAGAATGAAAGTGTGGTGACGTCATTACTCGAATGCCTAATGACGACGTCAAGGCTTCAGCGCTCAGGCTTTCTGTATCACACTGAGTAGAGGGTAGTTCATCAAAAGACTATCAGTTACTACATTTATTACCAAATGCGTGAAAAACATTATTAACGAAAAAAGTATCCATAAAAGAAGAAATAGTACCATACCCCTTCTTTTGTACATGTGCACATGACGCACGGGGAGATTCGATCAGCAGAACCAACATCTATCGATACTTTTCCGACGGCACATGTTACTCGTTCTTTCCATTGCTCGAGGTCTATGTTTGGTAAGTTACTGCAGGATACTCTTGGGTTCCTAAGAAATAAATATTGTCAGAGGAAAGTAGTTAAATATCCAGAATTAAATAACATTTAGAATGCTACCAATGAATTGTTTTTTGTAACCATCAAAAATACATAGTCAAAAGAAGTCTCAATACTTTAATATTATGTTTGGTTACTTTTCACGTAGTAGAAAGTTTATCAAAAATGCCCGCAAAAGTTTATTGGACGGTTTGCCATTCATGTCAGTACATTAAACAGTCCTCTCGCGTAAGTGAGAATTTCGCGTTCTGAAATACACTGCTGGCCATCGTAAATGCAACACCCTGAAGGAAGCATGCAAATAATATGAAATTTACAACATGCATTAGCTGAGGTGAGATATGCAAATGATTAGAATTTCAGCGCAGACGCACATCAAGCGCGCCTGTGGCGCCACCTCAAAGCGCTATTTAAGGCTTGGAGATTTCGACGGTTTCAAGTACAGCAATTGTGTTTTTCTTGCTTTTTTTTCAAAAAAACGATAAATTATGCCTCGTAGGAAACAACGATCATCTTTTGATCAAGTATCCGAGTTTGACAGAGGAAGGATAGTGGCATACCGAGATTGTGGGTTATCTTTCAGGGAAATCGGTCGTCGTATTGGACGAAACCAAACAACTGTGATGCGGATATGTGATCGTTGGGTGCAGGAGGGTACGACGGACAGACGTGATCGACCGCATCGACCTCAGTGCACCACGTCACGTGATGACAGGCAGATTGTACGCATGGCAGTGACGGATCGCTCAGTCACATCACGAACCATATCACAGCAGATTCAGTCTGTAACGCATCATCCAGTGTCTGCGCGTACCATTCGACGTCGTTTACAGCAGAATGGTCTGTCCGCAAGACGTCCGTTGCTTTGTCTACCTCTGACGCGGAACCACAGACGTCTCCGCCGCCAATGGTGCGATGAAAGAAGGATGTGGACGACAGAATGGAATGAAATTCTCTTTACTGACGAGTCACGCTTCTGTATGCAACACCACGACGGTCGGATTCGAGTCTGGAGACACCGTGGAGAGAGGATGCTGAACAGCTGCATTATGCACCGTCACACTGGTCCTGCACCGGGTATTATGGTATGGGGCGGTATCGGATATCTCTCTCGCACTCCTCTAGTACGCATTGCCGGTACTTTAACCAGCCAGCGCTACATCTCCGAGGTGTTGGAGCCAGTTGTCCTTTCTTACCTTCAGGGCTTGCCAACAGCCATATTTCAGCAGGATAATGCACGGCCACACGTGGCACGCATTGTCCAAGGGTTCTTCGTCAATCACCAGATTGAATTGCTTCCCTGGCCGGCGCGCTCTCCGGATCTTTCGCCGATAGAAAACATGTGGTCCATGGTTGCTCAACGACTGACCCAGAGTTCATCCCCAGCTGTCACACCAGATCAACTTTGGCAACGTGTGGAAGCTGCTTGGTCTGCTGTACCCCAAGAACACATTCAAAGTCTCTTTGAATCAATGCCGAGGCGTGTGGCAGCTGTGATCTCCAACAACGGCGGCTACTCTGGGTACTGATTTTGGCAGGAACCACGCTTCATAGAATGCTGTAAATTTAATCATTTGTTACTTGGTCAACATGTTATCTACACAATAAATTTTGTTGTGATATCTCTTGTTTTTCTTGGTGTTGCAATTTGGGTGGCCAGCAGTGTAGGTTGTATATAAGATTTTTTGAAACACACAAACAATTATTTTAGACATTTATAAGCACCTCTCAAAGTATTTTAAGCCATTTCCTAGCTGTATTGTTACCATAAAGTAATGAATAAACAATGTATTCAAAAAAGCTTTGTTGTTCAACATAATACTGCACAGTATTGTAAATGCACAAAATTTATGATCACTAGGAGAGACCTAAAGTTCAGTACTGTACGTACAGAGTGTAGTAATAATAATAAAAGGCAGCACTTTGATAAACTGTAGTGTACCGTAATAATTATTATCGTACTATACATAATAATTACTGTAAAGTATGAGACAGTACTGTAATAATAATTACAACTGTACTGTACAGTACAGAATAACATTGTACCTCGCTATTCTTAGCGAAAAATCTTGTGCTGCGGGCGTGGAATTCTCGTTAGCTCTCAGGTACCTTACTTGTGAAAAATTCACGAAATATCCAATTCGCGTTGTAGCCCCAATCTACTGAAAATACGAATCTGACTGCTTGTCGAGTAGTAAACATTTGAACCTGCCACGATAGCCGAATAAAGTCGGATCACCGTCGGGTGTATAATGCAAATACTGGGTTCCAGAAACGAGCACACCTTGTGGCGAAAGTGAAAAATCGGCACTGATTAATTCTCGAGGCCCAGGTTAACCCTTTATCTACCGCATTAAGAATTGAAAAGAATATCAACTTGAAACGGTTTTTCTTTTCTCTTGTTTTAGTTAAAGAATAAATGATCAATACTGATTAATGTAACAAAAAAAGAAAATTAAGAAATAATTAACACTAGCTATACGTCTGATGACGGATTCATAAGCAAATTAATGAGTCTTTCTCAAAAGAGTATAGCACAAACAAAACTGAAGTATTACTTTGACACGGTTTTTGGAAATCTAATCCTTTAATCATAAAACCTACGTCTGAAAATTCATTAATGCTCATACTTCTTTTCTCTGGCTTGAAGTGATTAGAAAGTGAGCAGAAAGCTGCCCAATACAAAACAATCTTACTTTAGCTAGTTATTTTTCAAAGAAATGGTTACTATAAATCAATTAATGTTATTTAAGCAGTTTTATTTTTACAGTAAGGTACCACCAGTATATAAAGGAATGAGTACGATTAAGGGAGCTGGTGCACGTAAAATCCGCCGTGGCTGCTATGTCCTCCAAGTTGTTAAACGATACCTCTGGGAGTGCCGATTTCAGGTGGTGGTGGGTCCCTCATCTGGAATCGGTTCGAAATTAGGGACCAACAACTAGAATTCCAACACCCTCGGGGGCACTGGCACCCCTCTTTCCATGGATAGCGTCGTCTATCATGGACACGACAAGAACAACATTACGATTAAGGAATGGCTTTCAAAGATATGATTAAGCTAAATCAATGAACTTTTTAAAGCAATTTTATTTTTACAGTAAAGTACCACCCATAGATAAAGGGTTCAAGATATCCGGATTTACACCCATACGACACACAAAACTAAGGCAGTCTCTTTAAATAAAAATTCCAAGAGGGCATTTATTTCCATACTTCTCAGATCGGTAACGATACGACAACTTCGTAGCTGATCCGGCTTTAAAAACTCCGTTATTAAAACAAAGCAGTATATTCAAAAAATGCTTTTAATGTTTTTTTTTTTAAGAATGTAAACCGGGAGTTTCTTGAACAGTTCTTGAACATGAATTTAACATAATTTGCTTTTAAACAAACCCTTAAATGTATGTTTGCACAAGAAATTCAAGGAAGAATAACTACCTATGATAAATAATTTAAGGATCTTTATTCTGAATGCTTTTGAACATGCATTTTAAGACGGTGAAGAAATTTCACAAACACACACACACACAAAAAGGAAAATCCGCCAATTGTTAAGAAAGAAAGAATAAGGAAATATGATAAATTAAATTCCTTAAAAGTAGAAAATTAAATAAAATCCTTCTTTTAGGCATAACAGTTTTATTGGAAGTTGAGTGAAATTTTAATAACAAAAAAAACTCTTGATGTATTCAATACAATTTCACGAACTCTCTCTTTTCAAATCTTAGTGTAAATCAATTATGTAAAATCAGCGTTGCCAACTTCTCCGGAATACAACTAACCACTTGTTCTAAAAAGTATATATTTTAACCCATTAAGCGCCAAAGCTCCCGTTACGGGAACATCTATTATATATGTTTTTTCTTAAAATATTTTAACGCAATTTACGAAATACACATTTTATATGAACATTTACACTATATAACACACCCTATAGTGTAAATGTTTATATAAAATGTGTATTTCGTAAATTGCGTTAAAATATTTTAAGAAAAAAAAGATATAATAGATGTTCCCGTAACGGGAGCTTTGGCGCTTAATGGGCTAAGTATTATTTCTAAGCACTAACTAAATTTTACTGTATTCTACGCTGAAAATTCCTGTTTAAAAATGTTGTTAATTATATTCTGGAGTAGTTGGCAGCTATGGTAAACTTACATAAATGGATCTGGAAGGTCGAATGCTGATCTCTGTATACTTTCAACGGTGTCAGAATTATCACAAATTATTTTCGAGAGTGTTGCTTTCCTTATTTCAGACAATTGAGCTATAATTAAAAAAATATATATTTTACTTTGAGCATTCATCTAATTTTACAGAGAAAATTATATGTGTAAAACATATTTATTACTCATAATGGCTTTTTTCTTCTAACAGCATAATAGTTCAATATTCAACATTATGTTTCTGCCCTTTATCATTAGCCTTTAGCTTTGACGGGCGCTACCTTTATTTATAATGTCACATAAAATTAGAATTCAACAGCTTACAGTTAAACAAGTTCGTACAGCTTCAAAAATTATGGAAGTTGGTATAACATTCAGCACTCTGCATGTAGAGGGTGATCAATTTAAAAGAGTACCCTTTAGTTTTTCTTATTGCCCTTGAATCTGACGAATGTGGCAACTATTCTAACACTGAAATATACTTATTTAAACCTTGTTTAAGTGTGGGACTGTTACAACATTATTTGTGAGGTAAAAAAAGAAATAGAGACGCACAATGTTACTTAAACCTGTGATAATTTTATTTTTGAAAAACATAATTTAATTCAAATTTCTTACATTATAATTTCTTACAGCAAAGGTGGAAAATGTTCGTCACCATTTTGAATGCAAACATGTACGCGTGAAATCAAGTTTTCTTACACAATTCGCAGCAATGCAACATGGTGTTATTGACAACATTTCTACGGCTATGATTTCTTTTAATTCATCGATACTTGCAGGATTCTTTGAAAACCCTACATAGTTTCAACCTTTTTGGTGTAAGGAATCATAATCTAAAAAATTTTAATAAAAACATGTTTTTCAAAAAAGAATATATCACAGGATTAAGTGACACTGTGCGTCTGCATTTCTGTTTCACCTTTACATAAAGTTGTAACAATCCAAGAGTGTTGGAGATTGTCTCCCACACTTAAACAAGATTTAAATAAGTATACTTCAGCGTTAGAATAGTTGTCACATCCGTCATATTTAAGGGTAATAAAAAAAACGCGTACTCTTTTAAATTGATCACCCTGTTGAAATTAATACTAGGAGCAGCGGTGTGAAAGCCTCATTGAGTACTGACTACATCGTAACTGACTACATTTTTTAAGGAAAAGCTGCCATTTTATCCTTTAAGCTCTTCATTTACGACACTTACCAAAATATTTGACAACTGGAATTGTTATCAATATCAAATATTTCATTAATATATGCAGCTATAAATAATGACATCCTTACATACAATCCACGCCTGTTTTTATAGGTTACTCTATGAAGTTTTAAAAAATAGATTTTTAAGATCATAATGCAAGACAACCGGGGGTTATCCACTGTAACATGAAAGAGCACTGTAAAATTCACCAGGAAACACAATCACATTTAACATCTTGTTGTGACACAAAGCACGCAGGTATTTTTTTTTCAAGTTATGTCTTTAAAGTTTCAAGCTTTTACACTGTTCTCAAGAACATTCTTAACGTAACGATATTGTAAATCTTCTGATAACAGGACTGTGTCATTTTCCCAAAAAAGCAAATATTTTGTTTCATCAAAACAGATTAATGGATGGATTATAATTTCCCTCACTCTTCTTTTTTGTGTACTCACGCTGTAAAAATATTTTTTAGACTATAATTTTGAAATAAAAATTTAGGATTAAATCGCTTTTTAATCAGCAACGTCTATATCTACACTACTTCACTATTCTAATACAAGATATAATGTATACTTAACTTGCATTCAAATTATCGTTCCGACTAAGTAACAACACTTTCGCATACCTAATTTTATGTCCTTTTAAATAAGTTGTTTTTCATTTGTTATCCTCAAGTGAAATTTACTGTAATCGGATATCTATGAAGTGTTAAATAAACACCAAAAGAGACTACAGTAGACCCCTCTATAACACGAGTTGATATAAAACGGATTGTTATAACACGGAGGAAAATTTGCGATCGTCTTCGTATATAACACCATAGCTGCCAACTGCTACGGAATATAACTAACCACTTTTCCTAAACATGATTTTTCGGCTTAAAATACAGCAAAATATTTGTACTGTACGTGCGCGAGTTGGTTACTACGTTGAAAAAAATATACTGTTAACAAAAGTGGTTAATTATATTCCGTAGTAGTTGGCAGCTATGTATGATACATTAAAAGAGGTTCGTACAGTCAACACCTAGATATAGAAAGCCTTACCACAACTACAGCACCGAGCTTTGACGTCATCATTCGGCCTACATTTAAAAGTTTGATTGTGCTAAAATAAATAAATTAAAAATTTCTGGTAAATACTACAAATATTAGAAAATATCTCATATTAAACATTAAAATTAAAATATCTTTCTCATACAAAGTTATTCAGTATGATCTATTTCCTTATCACATTATCTAATTAGTTACGGTTAAAAACTGCCATTTCTCGTAAAATTATATTTTTTATCTCAAGTTATTAAAATATTGCCAATCATGGGTAAATTCACCAGAAATTTTTAATTTATTTATTTTATCACAATCAAACTTTAAATGTAGTCCAAATGATGACGTCAAAGCTCGGTGACGTAGCTGTGGTAAGGCTTTCTATATCTAGGAGGTGTTAGTACAGCACCGTAAAAAGAGACACATGTTTTGATTTTATTATTCGTTAGCTCCAGTAATTAATATAACTTCTGAATGGCAACGCTAAACGTCACTGTGCTTCTCCAATTTCCGCCGTTACGCAACCGAAACAGAAGCCTCAAGTACCGATGATCAATTATCATCAGATCGTCTGCTTTTTTCTAATTCTGGTGTGCATTGAATGTTACTTTTATTTTGAATGATTTATTTTAGAACTTTGATGTTGTAAGATTTATTTTATTCTAGTTAAACTTGAAGAAAAAGCTTAAGTAAAATAAATCTTAGCGAACTTGATTTAATCCAGAAGAAATGCATATCAATTATCTCCAGTAAGTGCCTAATCAAGTAAGCAGTGTTTAAGTGAAATCTGTTACATAAATTTAGAAAGATGTTATAATACGTACAATTCCTTGCATACATACAAGTAGAACTTCATTAAGTCTTTTATAAGTATATTAGAAATAAAGTAAGTGCTTTAAAATACATTTTTAATATCCTATTTATGAAACTAGTTCCTGTTCTTTGTACAACTCCAGAGTGATTCCTACGCTTTTTGTACGGGCAGCTGTGGATAAAAATCTTTTGCTCGCTCAAGTAAGGTGTGTATAGTAGAGATGAGTTCTGGCTCATTTTTTAAAGCCCGCTCGAGCCCAAGCAATATTATTTAAGTTGGAGCCCGAGCCCGAAATTTCATCTAACAGATAAATAAAAGTCAATGACTTCATTGATAGAATATCATAAACTTCGCCGTTTGTGCAAATGAATGACAAATGTAATAGCAAACTCTTAAAATACTAATTCTTTATATTCAAGTTTATCAAATAATAATACCGTGTTTACTCGCATAATAGTCGTACTTTTTATGCCAATTTTTCATGGTGAAGGTCTAGGGGAGACTATTATGCTGGGAAAGTCTACTACGTAATACTGAACACTCTAATGCTAAAACATTACTGGGATTATAATAAAATAACTAGCTTACCAAATGTTTCCCGTTTATCTGCCGTATGTTAAGTAATGTTTTCTTCAATTGTGCACAAAAAAAGAGATTTTTCTTCTTTTTTGTAATATTTTTATAGGCATAAATGAAATTCGAATACGTGACTGCTACTATTATGCGCGGAAAATATTTTGAAGACTTTTTCTGCTTCAAAACAGGGGTAAGACTATTATGCGATGGCGACTCTGGTACGCCAGTAAACAGGGTAATTAGTTTATTTTCCCCATAAACCACTTTTTAAAATCTGTTTACGAAGAGTATGTTCAGTAAAGGAGAAAGTCCCGTCTTATCTCTAGTATGTAGCCGTTGGACCGCGCAGTTCACACTCCAGGTGAAGTATATATAGCTCAGGCGTTGTACAACACGGATTCATACAACACGGAATGTACCTATCGTGTTATCGGGGGGGGGATACTGTATTTAGAAGCTCAAAAAAGTTTACCTTCAGTAAAGCGTAGTAAGGGATTTGCCGTTTCGTACCAAAACCTATCGCACTTCTTTAGAAGGGAAAACTGTTTCGCTATTATGCAGCCAAACACAGGACCCACCAGACCTCCATGCAATGGCTTCTCAGCTAATCCTCCAGAGAATAGATCGATATCATCAACATGGCTGAAAAAAAAAGCAGATTTATTTCAGAACAGCGTTATAAACTAACACATGGAAAGTTTTTCGCAACCAGACATTTTTAACTGTTACAGAAGTATTTGAAATCGATTATATAACTTTACAGCGATGATGAATAACGAGATGATAGCATTATCATGAGATGTTGAGAATACCGGAAGGTGTTCTTATTCTGTAAAACGAAGTTCCTCATGTAAAAGAAAAACTACGGATTGGTGCTACTTTAAAAGAATTTCTGTAAAAATTGCTACTAGATTCCTTGGTTTAACTCTTATAATCATACAGCTGAATGTAATTCGTCCAAAGTATGATTGCAAATCTTCCCACGCATTTAAGAAAAATTATTTTACGTTAAAATAGAATCTAGCTTAATTTATACTATCAGTAATACATCTCTCTATCTTAAAAGCACATTAATATTAAGCTTAGATGATTACGAAACTACAATCTTATGTTCACCATAGAAACTTTAATTTTACAACGGGCATAGAACGTATAACTAGCAATAACCCATGAAGAACAGCATATTTATTTATAAAAACTAAAGGTAATTAGAATTATTAAAGAAACTGAATAAATTTCAGATTATGAAAGAAAGCTCCCTTGTTAATTAATCTAAATGCAAAAGAATAATACTGTCAAGTGCAGAATGCCAAGCGGAGGAACTGATTTCTTCGGCATATGTTTTGTTCAATCCACAAACTTCCTACGATACGGCAAAAATTATGCTAAACCGGAACAAGTTCAATCAACATTCAGTTACTAATTGCATAAGAGGAGAAAGGGAGATCCACACGGTTATTTAGGATTAAACTTGGCATATAAGTGAAAGACAGCGAAGGATCAGGCAAAAAGATTCAGAAATAATAGATAAAACTGGTATCGGAATAAAAAGGGATTCATAACAGACCGGTAAAAAGATTTGCTGTTTGATTTAATCTAATTATTTTACTTCTGTTTATTCTTATTTTCATTTGATCAATTTTACTACATTTTCTATTCATCAACAAACTGAAACTTCTTACATTTTCTCAAGAAATATGTTCAAAAGCCTAACTCAGTTTCTGAACATTCTATTCGTGATTTTGGCTTGAAACAAAATGCGAAAAAATAAAGTTCTGTCTATTGACTTTTTTTTTCCCTCAGTGCAATTATTCGCTAGTTGCAAACACTTGAGGCATTTTTATTTTTCATTTTAGAAACGAAATTCTTTCCGTAAGAGATTTTCACAGCAATTTCAAGCACTCATTCTTATTTTTCAGACCTACTTAAAAGGTTACATTTAACTAGAAACACACTCTCTAGGAAAACCTCGTATGTGTGTGTGTGTGTGTGTGTGTGATAAAAGTAAAAGTACTTATAAGGGGATTAGTTCAACAATATACTAGATAGATGCAACAATAAATGTAATTTGAAATACCATAATTAATAAAATTATAATTCATAATTATTATGAAAGCGACGTTTTAAATACTTGAGTTCAATGTCACTTGAAAGAATAAAATGTACCAGTGTAAATACATTGAACTACTTTGAAGGACTTCCTTATCATTATAAAGACAATTGTGAAAAATTACGATTACAAATTAATATTTATAGAACTATTTTTGTGAGTTTGAACTCTTAAAAGTTTAACAAAACTAATACTTTTTTTTCAAAAACCCGAATTTCACATTTTTTTAAACAAAAAAAAAAAATTGCTACTGCCCGGAGGCTTGTAAAAATAAAACTCTTCTTCCCTATTTTTCTTCTGAAATTTAGATTTACGTAGAAAATTACGTATAGAGCACACATTTATCTTACATGATTACTCGTTATATATGAAAGTTTTATAGAAATTTATTTGTTACTTATTAAAATTTCATTCGTGTGAATAATAACACTAACTAAACATTGGCGCAATAGCCCACATCCACGTCTTCGCAGCCCAGAGATCTGAGGTGCGGAAAACATGTCTCGGCCAGGTGGTCAGCCTGACTCAGAGCTCCCAGTATTTAATCCTCAAGCGAGCTTGATCGACGCCTCCTAGGTCAACACCTCCTACAGATAGAAAGCCTAACAACTGAAACTTTGACGTCATCATTAGGCCTTCAAGTGATGACGTCATCACAGTTTTACTTTCACAAAATAAAACTATTTAAAATTTCTGGTGGATGCTACAAATATTAGAAAATATCTTAAATGAAAGATTAAAATTAAAATACCTTTCTCATACAAAATTATTCATTTCGGTCTATTTCCTTATCATATTATCTAATTAGTCATATCTAAAAACTGCCATTTTTCAAAAAAATTTTTTTATCTCAAATTATTAAAACATTGTTATTCATGAGTAAATTCACCAGAAACTTTGTATACTTTTATTTTGTGAAAATAAAACTTTTAAGTGTAGGCCAAACGATGACGTCAAAGCTAGGTGACGTAGGAGTTGTTAGGCTTTCTTCATCCAGGAGGTGTTGCCTAGGTATAGTAAAGCCTTACAACTCCTACGTCAGCAAGCTTTGACATCATCATTTGGCTTACATTAAATAATTTTATTTTCACAAAACAAAACTATTAAAAATTTCTGGTAAATGCTACGAATAGTAGAAACTATCTTAAATTAAACATTAAAATTAAAATACCTTTCTCATACAAGATTATTCAGTATGATCTATATCATATTATCCAATTAGTCATGATTAAAACCTGACCTTTGTCGTAAAATTATATTTTTTATCTCAAGTTATTAAAATATTGCCATTCATGGGTAAACTCACCAGAAATTTTTAATAGTTTTATTTTGGGAAACTAAAACTTTTAAATGCAGGCTTAACGATGACGTCAAAGCTTGATGACGTGGGAGTTGTAAGGTTTTCTATGTGTAGGAGGTGTTGGCTTGATCCTCATTTTATCGACCCACTTATGGGATGAAAGGATGAGTCAATGTTGCCCATCCCTGGAAGCGAACCCCGGACCTGCGGCACAACAGCACAATGCGCTAACGATTACACCACCGGGGCTTCAATAAGAACACAGTTTTTTAAAAGCATAAAATTTAAGAGCTTTATAATTACACATAAATTAAAAGATACTTCATTTGGCTGTATATTTCCTCCTAATGATAACTTTTACACGTAATTCGTTACAAATCTACCTAAGAAATGAACGAAGTTATAGAAATCTACTAAAAAAACTCTCTTTTTAAAGATTTAAAAGTTATGACTTTTGAACAAGCATAAAGATTCATTACTAAACCTACTTATAAATATTTTTCAGTCTCTCGACAATATTGGAAGGAATTTCTTTCGTTAAGTCATCAAAAGATTTCGCCTTGGTCAGATTACAGAATTGGCGGTATTCATTGTAGCCCGCTATTCCATGATCTCTAGCCCTTTGAACGTTCAGTGCTGCCAGATCCATGCCCGAAAATGGAATTTGTTTGTTTTCAAACAAGTGATTCGTCACTTCTTCAGTGATAGAGTGGTCTAAAGTTTCCATGCTGCTTGTGACAAGCCCTCTCATTATATGATCGATGGCGTTCGCTGTAAAAAAAAAAAAAAAAAAAATTGTTTCTTGAAGACAGTGTTATAACAACAAATATACACGACAAATGACACTTTTAAGGCTAAATTCTTTTTCTTCTGCGTCTTTGAATCTAAGAATTTGAAAGAACTTCCAGTAAAGTTATCTGTATCGTTGAATTTAACATCGGAAAACGGGGAAGTTGCTGATATAGTTAGTTTGAATATTGAATTTACAGTTCTGGAAATGTATTCTGTCAGTTAATGTTCGATTGCACTGCTGTAAGGTAGTAGAATATAAAAGGTAAATACATCTCTCATTAGTTACAAACAGCTTTTCAACTTCGCGCTTTCAACATTGTTGGGATACTGTGGCGTAGTTAGCATTCGGATCGTGGCTGACCAGAAAGACGGGCTGCGGTGCTGACATTTTGGTCACACCCTTTTGCCCTCTAAGAACCATGTGGCCTAGGAGGTGTGGCCATCTTAGTACGAGATAGCCACACTCCCTAGGTCACATGGCTCTTAGAAGGCAAGAAGGTGTGGTCAAAATGTCAGCAGAGTATCCTGTCTTTCTCGTCAGCCCCGAGTTGGGATTTCTTTCCGTTGTATGTATGGAAAAATATCAAGTGAAATATGGTATTATAGTTATGTTATATGCAAATTTGCGAAATGTTGCCAGCCCTTTCTAGAGCAGAAGGCTGAACCCCGGAGCTGATGATGACGTCATATCCCTGTCAAAGCCTTCTTTTAAAATATAAATATAAATATATTTAAATATTAAAATTTATAAATGTATAAATTTTCTGAATAATTTAAGAGAGCTTTTCGATAGCTTGTGACAAAAATATAACAGTTCAAAAATCTGAGTTTTTTAAATATGATGTAAAGAAGTTTACAACAATAAATTATATCATATCAAAAAGGTTAAAGTATTAATATTTATTTTAGTTTTAAGAACGATCCTAATGCCTGTAACACTTACCGGACATTCTATCAGAAGTTTACTTTGTGAAAATAGACCTTCAAGCACGAGGTGGTACGATAGCAGCGTTAAAGGGTCAGATGCGCTGGCTTCCGTCCGTTTATAACGTGAATTTATTTTTCGGTTTACTTGTATTTGTACTTTCAACTCCCGTTTCTACGAACCCGTAGGGACAACACCTCCTACACATAGAAAGCCTAACAACTGAAACTTTGACGTCATCATTAGGCCTTCAAGTAATAACGCCATCACAGTTTTAGTTTCACAAAGTAAAACTATTTAAAATTTCTGGTGGATGCTACAAATATTAGAAAACATCTTAAATAAAAAATTAAAATTAAAATACCTTTCTAATACAAAATTATTATTTCCTTATCATATGATCTAATTAGTCATGGTTAAAAACTGCCATTTTTCATAAAACTATATTTTTAATCTCAAATTATTAAAATATTTTTATTCATGAGTAAATTCACCAGAAACTTTGTATACTTTAATTTTGTGAAAATAAAACTTATAAACGTAGGCCAAACGATGACGTCAAAGCTTGGTGACGTAGGAGTTGTTAGGCTTTCTTTATCTAGGAGGTGTTGGTAGGGATTACACAAATAGCTCGTAAAGTCGTCTGTAGGTGTATATTTGGGATTTCTCACTAGTATGTAAAATCGCAAGTGTTCGTAAATAGGAGCGTCGACTGTAGTTGAATTTGGAATGGCGGACATAATCAACACCTCCTACATATAGAAAGCCTAACAACTGAAAATTTGACGTCATCATTAGGCCTTCAAGTAATGACGTCATCACAGGTTTACTTTCACAAAGTAAAACTATTTAAAATTTCTGGTGAATGTTACAAATATTAGAAAATATCTTAAATAAAAAATTAAAATTAAAATACCTTTCTTATACAAAATTGTTCACTCCGATCTATTTCCTTACCATGTTATCTAATTAGTCATGGTTAAAAATTGCCATTTGGTAGAAAATTATATTTTTTATCTCAAATTATTAAAATATTGTTAATCATAAATAAATTCACCAGAAACTCTTTATACTTTTATTTTACGAAAATAAAACATTTAACTGTAGGCCAAATGATGACGTCAAAGCTTGGTGACGTAGGAGTTGTTAGGCTTTCTTTATACAGGAGGTGTTGACATAATGCATCATATGCATCTACATGTTTGAAAACTCTGTAGAACTGTAGATAGCACATATATGTAGGTGCAGGTAATGATTTATTATTAGAAAATTCAAAAGTTTTAAGATAATTATCGTTGTTAATCATGCTGTTTAAAAGCTGCAAATAAAAGACTACAAGTTGCACACGTCATAACGTTTCTAGTTTAAGGCATAGATAGACATTAGTCAATGAAGAAGCATAGTCCGTCCCAAATGATGATGAATCAACAATTCAGAGAAGCAGAGCAAACTACACTTTTGTGAATAAGTTTCAGTTTATTTTCGGTCATTATCATTTAGTAAAGACTTTTCGGAATCATTTTACTGTGATATTTTAAATGCCAATCAATAAAAATTTAGAACATGAATTTATCTTAGATTAGCAATATTTTGTACAATGTTTACAATAGTATTTGCACATAGACTCTTGGGGAGGGGGGCATTCGCAAATACATTAAAACTATATAAATATTATGAAACAATCTAGTAAGCATTTAAATAATGTTAATACTCACGTGTGTAAAGCATATCAGAATTGAAAAAACTTTTCCTTAGGTGCAATGGTTCACTTAGCACACGATAACCTCTGTCCAGTCGATCAAACACTGGTTTCAGCAAACTGTGCCCAAACCGAAAGGCTGCCGCTGCAAATTCGTTGAATATGGTGGGATCACAATTTGGGTCATATCCTTCAAAATATCCATCAACCTGGGGATGTAAATCGTACTTATTGGCGAAGCTTTTACCCAAAACTCTGGACGTGAATTCATTATACGTTATGTGCTGAGTTACGGCTGACAATATTCTTCTGCCTGTTAAATGTAACATATTTGTTTCATTAAGAGAATTCAACTATTCACTTACAATGCAAGACTAAGAAATAAACACATTATATGATATGACATGTAGACAACAAAAGAAGTAATCCATAAATAAATCGAATTGGTTCAAATTTTTAAAACGTCATTCGTGTTTTCAACAGATTTACTTTTAAATTTAATAGACTTTAACATTAAAAAAAATTCAATTTATTTTTATTGACAGGTGGTTCAAGTAGCAGTTACTGTGATAACTAAATACCTAATGACCTGATACCTGATAATAACTAATCAGCGTATAACATAAACTTAGGAGGCAAAAACTGTAGACTAGTAACCAATCAGTTACACAATTGACGTCAATGATAATTTTTCATTGATAGGTGGCACTACTTGACAAATTTACTTTTATTCTGTCAAGTCATATTATTTGTACTGAATGATTGACAGCTTTTCTAATCAATAAGTATTTTTTTCTTATAAAATGATTCTTCTTTTTCTATTACTGTATTTTACTAATATTTTTGCTTTATTTGGCTAAGAACTCGTAAAACTGTTAAGTTTTCAATGCAATTTAAGAATAAAGTGAAAACTTTTGCAAATGTTGCACTTTCGTAATGCATATTTATTTAAAAGTGCATGAAATCTCGAACAATGCCTCTTAAAACCAATATTGTGTAAAAATAATTCTACTTTTAATCACCATTTAAGACGTCTGATTTTATTTCTAAGAAAATTCCCCACTATCTTCTTGTGTCTTTGCGAAACACAATGCTTAAATATTTTTACTCTGCGAACTACAGGACTCTTCGCCACTACCTTTCGGCTACTAAATATAGAGGAAATTAGAATGACTTCTTTCTCCCAACATAACGAGATCTTACCATGCTGGTACAACATTTCATCGCTCCAGTGTGGGTTAATCCTTTGAAGCTGTGTGACAATCCGGTTGTGCTCCCTCATAAATATTGTATGAATAGCAGCTAAGGCAGGCTGCTCGCTGGCTCTTGAGTCTCCTAAATAAAGAATAAGGTATTTATTAAACATGATTCTTCATTGAATAAATGCGCGAATAGAAAGAGATGGTATATGCGGCTTGACGAAATGTCATTATGAGATAAAATGCTATTAAAACCTGTTCGGACTTGCGAAATAGTTTGGTAATTTTCCAAGTCTCGTCGGGTTTGCTCTTCAAAAGACAAAAGTTGAAATAATGAATATTATGAGGAATACTTTGGTCTAATTACAGGGAAATGTTTAGATCAATTCGTACAGTATGTTTTAAGATTGTTATGATTACTGATGTTTCACATCTCGCATTATGAGTATTAACTTTTAAATGCGTTGAGCTTATTTGGAGTACTAAAACTCTTGTACTCCAACTGCTAGCTACTCTTACTTGCATCCTTTATAATGTCGCATATAAATATTGCTGATTTACACATTCCTCTTATATTTCAAATTTAATCTATTTAAGTGATTACGAATAAACCGAACGCTCAGAATTGTAGTAAAAGAGTGTCGTCCAATATATTGTTCCAGTACATGCAACAGAATCATTTTTGTTCGCTGTCTTTTATTGAAGAAAAAAATCACGTTGCTAAAGTAACGCTTATTATACAGTGAAATAAGTCTAAATATCATTACACCGATCGTGTGTTGCTAGTTTTAGTTTATGGGTTTATTAATCCTAGTTGGTTGATTGAATTATTGAAATACTAGTCGTTTCAATGTGGTCGTATTGAATTTATTATTCGTATTTTAATGTAATCGTATTAAAATGTTAGTCGTCTTTCAATTTTTGTTATTCACCAAGAGGGATGACAAAAATTGTTGAGTTTTACCAGACGGAAGAAAAGAAAACACGTAATGAAAGCCTACCACTAAAAAGTATCTTCAGTTTGCTTAGTAGCTAAGATAACACCTGCAAATTCATGAATTTTTCCCATTCTGTTCGCTGTGACCCAGCGTTGCGTTCTTGCAAGGTTGGGTGCAGTGACCCAACAGGGAAAGCAGTGTTGAGCGCAGCCAACACCTCCTAGATATACAATGCCTGAGAACGGAAACGTTTACGTCATCACTAGGTCCATTGGAACGGCGTCATCACACATTTATTTTGACAAAGTAAAACTACTCAAAGGTTGTGGGGAATTTACTCCCACATAAAACATTTTAATGATTTTAGATAGAAAATTAAGGGTGTAGTTCGAAAAAAAATAAAATCTTCCTCACGGTATAAGTACAGAAATCAGAATAAACTAATTGAAACAGGGGCTCGAAAAATTCAGGATGATTCTTTCTAAGTTCTATTACACACCGCAATAAATGAAGCAACGGTGCCTTTTATAAAATTTTCGGAAAAAAGATTCTTCAACATGGAATTGCACGGCAAAAACTATCGAAAAGTGGCATATCCTGCGAAATTTTCGATTTTTAAGAATTTTTTCTGAAATTTTCGCTATGATATAGGTTTATCGTTTATTACATTGTATAATGCAGCTTGTAAAGAGACATCCTAAAAATTTTGAAGTGCATTACGTAATTAATTTATTTGTATTTATGTACCAAAATCACATCATCTTTTCGAACTACACCGTTAAATTTTACGACAAATAGGAAATTTTAACTATCACTAATTATATAATATGATATAAAAACAGATAAGAATAAATTATTTTTTATCAGAAAGGTATTTTAATTTTTATCCTTAACTTAAGATATTTTCGCCGACCGAATTGTATGGTGGGTAAAGAAAGCACCGTACTCCGGTTTCGGGTTCAACTCCACGACTGGGCGTGGTTGTCATGTCCGTCCCTTCATAGGGGGCGACGTTGACCCACCTACTAGGTGTCCCCATAATAAAGTGGCCAACACCTTCGGGCTGTTGTCAGGCACAATACCTAATCGGCAAAGCACCCGCCCGTTAGATTAAAAAAAAAGAATTAAGATATTTTCTAAAATTTATCATTCACCAGAAATTTTAAATAGTTTTACCTTTTGAAAGTAAAACTCTAATGACGTCACCTTAGAAGACCTAGTGATGACGTAAAAGTTTCTGTTCTCATGTCTTCTGTAGGTATTGGCGCAGCACGGAATCTGTACAGTTATGTTTTCGCACCGATAGGAATGAGAAGGTTGAAACGGGGTTCAATAGAAGTTTAAACGCCACTACACACCCTATTTCTCATCTTTGATATGTCGATAGACATTGGCGGATCCAGAGGGGGTGCACAGGGGCACGTGCCCCTCCCCACACGAATGAAGTTTACACTATAGAAGATTGACTTATTTTGTAAATTCAAGTCATTCTATAAGGAAATGTGACAAAAATTGTCTTGTGCCCCCCGCAGAATTTTTTTTCTGGATCCGCCGCTGTCGATAGACAAACCTACCTATTGCGACATACTGCCTTTTTAACCCTGCTGTAGGTTTCCCACCAAAACTCTGATCCTCCTCAGGTAGTGGTAAGGCTTCTTCTTATTGATAACACTCGTAAACTTCTAGAGACCACCTAGAGGAACCACAGCTTTAGCGTGCGCGAACACCGCATGCTAAATCCGTTTCCACTCCACTTGTCGTGAACTGAAAACAACTTTACATTTTTGCTCTGTCTTAGACGCTCAGAGGGTTAAGCACACAAGCTCGTAGTAACTTTACCTGCTTCAAAGCATAACCCCGAGGGAGCAACGCAGTCCTTGTGGTTGTCGGTTTGTGGCAAGAGGTCTTTTGCACCGTGAGGATGGCGAGTCACGTTCAGTTTCCCTCCGATAAAAGTTCGCAACATTCTCGCCTCACATCTGTCGGATCCGTACACGTTCGATGCATCCACGTAAGCTGTAACTTGATTCAGCTGCTCTCGTCGCCCTACGGAAAGAAATGAATATTATTGATCCGTGCCAAATATCCTATATTTTGCTTCCAGAATGTCTTTCTTGCTTTTGAAATTCCATAGAGCCGTTTTAAACTGATCTGCGGTCTTGAATGCAAAATGAAATATACTCTTATGCTCTACCTTAGCTGTTGCGTTAGAGTTGAGAAACGCGGTAACAAACTGCCGAATGTTAAGTTATTTTATATATTCTATAACAAAATGTCTTGTATTCCTAGGCGTTGAAACAGCCAAAATGTAATTGTTTTGTGTGATGTTTTAAAATGTACTACTGATACAAGGCAAGGATTACTTTTCAATACTTGCGGACGTTGATCATTTTTACGATCAATCTTTTAACAGCTTTGCCCAAATAAAATACTGGTCATCATAACCATTTACAGCATTGACATTAAATAAACGGCAACTTCCTCTAAATTTCTTTGCTTATTATTATTATTCAAAATTATTGAGATGTGGTTTGTACGCACATACAAACCATTCTGTTATAATTTCCAGTACATTTCTGATTACTGAGTGTTGAATTTGACATTCATTTACTACTTCTTCACAAAGAAAATAAAATAGATGTTTCTCCCCCCCCCCCTCCAAAAAAAAAATTACAGCATGATCCGGAAATGTTTTTCTATTGGCTGAGAGTCAAAATTTCTGATCAGAGCATATTTTTATCTTAATAACAAGACCCGTAGTTTATCGTAATTCAGTGGAGGGTTTTTTACAGAACACTAAAATATCAAGAACATATTTACTTAGAATACTAGAGTAAAATATTTTTTCCTTTTTTTTCAATGCACGGTTTTTATTTCAATAGTAGCAACACAGTTTTTCATTTCATTATATTTAGTACAAATTTTAATTTTCTAATACATTCCGTTGGTTTCCTTAAGGAGTAAATTTACTTTAACAATATTCTTACTCACCTAGAGTTAATTGACCGGCTAGCGACCTCACGAAAGATATACATGTAGGTCGCCCAGTAGTTCTGTTTATTGGAGGATAGAAAGGATCATTATTGGGAACAACGATTGGTAGGCACTCAGGGTGAACTGTAGTAGCAGAATTGCAGTCCGAACAATCAAGTGGCTTGCCATTTGCTACAAAAGAAATACAGGTAGGACACTTAAAATAAACTGCACATTTAATTCAATCTCATTACAAACAAACCAAAAACATAGTTTTTGGTTATTGAATAAAGTTCAAATTACTGAACATTTTAGCTTATGCATAGCTGCCAACTCTCCCGGATTTTCGGGAGATTTTCCACCACAATTTTTAAACAGCTTTGTTTTGGATTAAAATTTGGGACTTATTTTCAGCGTGAATTGCTAAATGAAAATTAGTGATGGAAAATCTCTCGGAAAATCTGGGAGAGTTGGCAGCTATGCTTATGTATCGTAAAAGTTTAGGCACGCTTTCACAATAACTTGAGAATGTTGTAAACTTCCAATTATGAATGAACTATAATGTATGCGTATAATAAAGTAATTCTCAACTATTTTCAGATAGTTTTATCAAATTTTTGTATTACACGAATTATGAAAATGGATTAGGTGCTGCCATCTGTACTTGAATGTTAAAAATGAATAGAATAAATGCAGAAATACTGAAATCCTTCAGTATACATAGTAAATCATAGGCGTAAATCGTTTTTCTTTACATGAAATACGTGTGTAAGACTGTACGAAATATGTGTTCTTTACAATCTTTTTTTTTCTATTTAACTTTATTCAGAGCTTACATTCTAAATGAAAATTCCGATAATATTTGAAATATCCCTCGCCTTTAACAGTTTTGGATAGCTCCACTGTGGCGTATATCTTTCGCAGCATGTCATATAGTCTGAAATCTACGGAATGCAGAGGCATTTGAGGAATTTGTTCTTGATTTAAGACATTAAATATATAATATTGTTTGTGCGGACTAACTTTTACGGAATATAATTAACCACCTTTTCGTGAAATTTCTTAGCTGGACGTGGAGTACGGACCATTTAAAAAAAATAAACGAAACATCTGCTGTTTACAAAATTGGTTAATTATGTTCTGTAAAGGTTAGCAGCTGTGCTAAGAAAATACTTTTTGGATGTATTACTCATTGAAAGAGATGAAAAAAAGTACCATTAAGGTACTGGCACAACCACTTGTGGTAAAGTCTCGATATTCAGGCATTGCGTTTGTCCCATAAAGGATCTTTAGAGGTATATGCAGGTCTCGTTTTTCTTAGCGAAAACCTCAAGAATATTTAAGCCAAACCAAATGAAAAAAAAAAGCCGCAAAGGAAATACTGCACAAAAGAAAACAATACCTGTATTCATTGGAGTGAACGTTATATCGTGGTCAAGGAACTGACCCCACTGCATGACCATAAGTGAATATCTTACGTGAGGTGCTTGAACATCATAGTGGACTTGGGTGGAAATGATACGCCCGCTCGGTAAAACCGTGCCAAGGCGGCCAACACTTCTAGGTGCACTCATATCTGAAAACGAAATTTCAGTTTCAATACTTATATACAACCTAAGACTTCTAAAATAAAATATGAAAACAACATCATTTGATTCTTTGAGTATAGCAAAAGAAACGGAAAGAATATTGCATACTTTTTTAAACTCTTCGTAGGAAAAATAAACAACAGGGCATTTTTTTTATTAGTTTATGAGCCATTAAGTGACACACCAGAATATAATAAATGAACAGAAATATATGTGATAAGAACCATGGTATGGTCGTTTCGTTTCTCATCTAACATTATTGAAAGACTGTGTTTCGAATACGCCGCACGAGCGCAGCAGTTGTACCAGAGTGTATGTATCCAACCAACACCTCCTACATATAGAAAGCCTAACAACTGGAACATTGACGTCATCACTAGGCCTTCAAATGATGACGTCATCACAGTTTTACTTCCATAAAGTAAAACTATTTAAAATTTCTGGTGAATGCTACAAATATTAGAAAATATCTTAAATGAAAAATTAAAATTGAAATACCTTTCTCATACAAAATTATTCATTCCGATGTATTTCCTTATCATATTATCTAATTAGTGATGGTTAAAAACTGCAATTTAACAAAAAAATACATTTTTTATTTCAAATTATTCAAATAATTGTTATTCATGAGTACATTCACCAGAAATTTTTTATAGTTTTATTTTCTGAAAGTAAAACTTTTTAATGTAGGCCTAATGATGACGTCAAAGCTTGGTGACGTAGGAGTTGTTAAGCTTTCTTTATCTAGGAGGTGTTGATCCAACGCCCACTAGAAATAGATAGCCTAAGAACAGAAACTTTGACGTCATCACTAGGTCGCTAAAATGATGCCACCACAGTCTCATTTTCACAAAGTTAAACTATTTAAAATTTCTGATGAATGCTACAAATATTAGAAAATATCTTAAGTTAAAGATAAAAATGAGAATACTTTTATGATCCAAAATAATTCATTACGATCTATTTCTATATCATGCTATACAGGGTTACAGATAACTGGTAAGAAGTGATAGGGGAGCGAAAATGCTCCATTTTTCCCCCCATATGTATGGCCGAAAATCAACAGTTTTTGAGAAAACTGGATTTTAAACATTTTTCTTGAGTAACCCAAATTTTAAAAATTCTACTCATGAAATGATCTCTAATTTAACTTATTTCCACAGCTGAAAATCTAACTAAGCTAACTTATTCATAGAAAGTACAAAAATACTTTAAAATTTAAATTCACGAACCATTACATGTATTTAAAAAAATTCAATTCACATATTTCCTTTCAAAAGCTGTTATTTATTTCAAAAAATACGATGGCATTAAGTATATAAACTACAAATAAAATGTCTCCCATTAATCAACCATTCAAAAACGTATTAATGTCCATCTAAAGGCATGTAAAGAATGATTCGTAAAAGAAAGATTGTGAGTTCTACTTAGCTCAGGTAAAAACGTCAAAGGATGAACGCCCGTCCATTCTTTAAGATCGTTGTTAAACCGATCAAGTTATTATCGTTTTTTAAATTTATTTCCATAACTGACATTCTAACTAAGCTAATGTAATCATGAAAAAGTACAAAAAAAAATTCAAAATTTTAATTCACTCGCTCTACAAGTATTTTTTTTTTTTATTTGCATTTTTCGTTCAAAAATGTTGTTTATGTCAAAAAAATTCTAGATTTTCGGCCATACATATGGAGGTGAAAATTGCAGCTTTTGGCTCTGCTTCATATCTTACCAGGAATACGCCGACCTGTATATGGCCCTGTGTAAGTAGTGATAGTTAAAAATTGCCGTTTGACATAAAATTAAACTTTCTAATGTTTTATGTATGAGTAAATTCACCAGAAATTTTAAATATTTTTACTTTGTTAAAATAAAACTGTGATGTTATCCTCTCTGTTCTCTTTAGAAAAATTGTCCGTCAGCTTGGTGAAAATTTCTTTACCAATCTCGGTAATGATCCGAACGAATTATTGGCTGAGCTGCCATATTACGATTTCCGAGAAGTAAACTGTAAAAAACCCACTGCGGTCTTACTCTTAGATACCGACTAGGAACTTTGCAACCACTATTCAACTTACTGTTTATGTGTCTAAAATTTGTTCATGACCAGTCATTGATATTGTTATCTCATTTTTATCTATGTAAACATTGCTATTATATTATATACACGGTTAAAAAAAAAAAAAAAAAGTTTTTCTTGACGTGACTACGCCTCACATGGAGGCCCCATTTATTTAATGTTTGAAGAAAAAAGGGTTGTAACTAAGGAACTGGAAATCTAGCCTTGAAGAGCCTAGGTGTTCCATGAAATAAAAATTTTGTCATGTCATGTCATGTCATTTCCGTGGACCTAGTGATGACGTAAAAGCTTCCGCTCTTGGGCATTCTATGCCGCATAGTAAGTAACTCCTGTATTATCACTTTCCTATTTACTGCATAAGGGATTGCCTCTCTTGATCGAGCAGTTATGTACTGCATTGTGATGGATGACTTGATTGACCTTTGGTTTATTAATTAAAATCCAAGTCTCTGTTTTATTCGTATTTTTTAAAATTTATTTATTAGCGCTTTAGATTCGTTCACATTTTTGTACTAAATCAAACGCCCGTCATGCTGCTTTGTGGTGTACTAATCTAAATATTCATTTTATTATTGTATTAAAAACAATATAAACTTTGTATTGAAAATGCACTGACTTAACAATATAAATTCTTCTGCAGTTTTAGATCAACTGTCATCCCGTATAATTTTAAATGAAACTCAAGCCCTTTAGACATTCATTTTCCTTACTGTGGCGGTGCTTGTTTATATAATCGATACTTTAATATCGATTTCGCTTATTAGAAATAAGATGAACTCTTGGGATGATTTATTTCCTTTTTATCCTGCCCATAAAATCCGCTGTTATCCACACATATTTATACAGTAGTAAACATTTAAATATCACGCCATCGTTATCTACCCGTTTCGCTGTTGAATGTTACCATGCGCACTTCCCATGAAATCAACTTGAATTCAAGCACCGTCCGATGTGCCATATAGTCCCTGCAACCGCTGTCGGCTGCTATTATGTTTGCCCATTTTTACGAAATACGGAACATTTTCCCTGGTAGTACTTATCTTTTACTCTAAAATTCCTCACGGTGACAAAAAACTGTTATAAACGACTTTCAAGTCGTGAACTCTCCTTACAGTGCAAAGCAATGTAACCTGAATTTGAACTTACCATCTGCATATACGGGTGGAAGCAGTCTTGAAAACGTCCTCATACTTTTACCCCACTCAGGATTGTTCAAGTTGTTGCACCATCCCGTCATGGTCCGAAATTTGGATGTGTGATCACAAGGCAAGGTCTGGTCATCACAGTCGAAAACTTTTGGAATATCCAGGAGATCGGTGACATCAACATTTGGCAAAGCAGCCATGAGTTCTTCGACAGTGTTCAGCGACAAGCCGTGTTCATCATCTCTTTGGTTCCTATTTTCAAAATATGAGATTAAGTTGACTTCGAACAACAAATCATTATTGGCCTAAGAATTTCTCAAGCCAACTCCTCAAACTCAACAAAATTTGACAGAATATTGCTGTATCAGTTTGGAGAATCTCGCACGCAGCATTGCTGAATTTGACAGCTCTGAATTTCTGCCATTTCGGAAAGCTCGTTTTATAGACTTTTTAAAAAATTCATTTATTGTTAAAGAGTCAGAAAACCAGATTTCCACGCATTCCAATTAAACTCTTAGAAGTTACTATAACGGCTTTCATTTGTGTGTTGTTTGAGGAGCGAGTTTTCTAAGAAATTAGCTAGAAGAGACTTTCAGCTGTCAGCAGTCAGTTCAATTTCCAGACTACTGTTTGTACCTGCGCGAAATGAAACTGCATCAGCAAAAATGGACCATGTCATTGCGAAATTACTCATTTTGCTATATCAGCAATACATCATAATAAGAATATTATTATTTAAACAGAGGGCCGTAGCGGTATTAATTCCCATATCAAATTTTGTAAAACACCATATACCATTATTTGAAAACATAAAAATTCTTTTGTTTGAAACTACGATTTAACTTTTGGCTTGGTCTATATTTCCTATTTAAACGATCTGTATATTTTCCAATACAAATCGTAATAACGTAAATGTAGTTGCTTTAACCAAATCTTGATTTTTCTGTTAAATTTCTTTTTGTGTGTATAAAAAGTAGTTGAATTATTCAATAAATTACCCTTCTACTGTAAACATATTTAACAAACGAACAAATGAACAATGAATGAAGTTTTATATCAATATTTAACTCTGCAAAGGACTCTTTATATAAACATATAATTTAACTTGAAAAAAATCTTCTAGTCGGTAACTTAGACTGTGGGTTTTGGAATTTTCTCAGTTAGGAAGAAAGAGTTTATCGAGATCTAGACCTTCATCTCAAATGTTCCTATGTACAAGACATCTTTATTTTACATTATAATTTGACATTGCAATATTTGGACAAACATATACATCCTTGGGCTAACGAAATTTGAATCCGAGACCTAATCGCTTGCTAAACTGTAGGTTAGCCCTCTAGTACTCACTATAAGAAATTAAAAAGATAATTTTTTCGATCAAGTGATGCTCTTTTAAATCAAATAATGTAAATACAATAAAAAATTGTGGGGGCGGGGGAGGGGGAAGTTATTTGTATATGTTTTTTTCAAAGGTAGTAACATGATTTTAAAACTCTTCTAAACGTTAAAAATCAAATTTTTAAAAATATATTTTGTATCTAGTGAAAAAGTATACATTTTCTTACATATAAATGAAGGTTTTGATCAGATTTTATGCGTTTAACGGATAATTTGGCTTCTTTATTGAAATAAATGCATAAACAGAGCTGCCGACTCTCCCGTTTTTTTTTTGGGGGGGGGGAGGGAAGACTTCCCACCACAATTTTTAAACGGTTTTATTTTGGATTAAATTTTTGGCCTTTGGCATAAGTTGCAAATTAAAAGCTAGTGGTGGGAAATCTCCCGAAAGAAACGGGAGAGTTGGCAGCTCTGCATAAATATATACTTGAATTTAAATTATATGCCCTGAATTGTTGCAGCTGTGATGCATGCTGCCATGGGCATTAGAGGGTTAAACAGCGTTATTTATAAAATTTAAAAGTTGCTTGATTACCTGTTCAAGTAGTTATTTGCAAAAGTTTGTGAAGCAAATTCTAAAACAACAGACTGATTTGAAATCAAGCGAGCTTGCCGTTTCGGTCTCAAAAAACTCAAATGTGCAGCTTGTGGACTCTTATCACCAGCTAAACCTTGTTCTAAAAGAGAAGGAATAAAAGAAGGTAGATTATGTTAAAAAATTACATATGACATATCAATCAGACTTATTGTCTTAGCACTCATGATATTTTATTTGACGTTTCATTGATAACATGGATCTTTCTGTTAATGATTAGTGTGTCAAATTAAGTATACTTAAAACAAGAAAGATAAAATGATCGATTATAAAACACTTTCTAACGTAACTTTCTCTTTTATGCACCAAATTTGGTGATCTGTCGATATCTGCCGTCGTCAAACTTGGCCAAATTTTTAACAAAACCTCAAAAAGTCGCATCACTATTAAAGCAATTTTGCAAGACCCTCTAAAAGAATGATATTTTCACCCTTCAAATGAAGAAGAATGGGCTGTTATGAATATCTATACAGAGAGCCCCAAAACCTTACTTAGCTATTATTCCTTAAATGTTGATCATTGACAAATACAATAAATTACAAAGTTACCCCAAAAGGTGCATAATTTAATGTATCGATTAAAATTATCAGAAGATTAAATTAATTCAAAATTTAAATTTTTATGTGGTCCCATACAAAAAAAAAAAACTCCTAATTAGTAAAATGTACCCCATACATCAAGAAGGTGATGGTGGAAATTTATGAGATATGAAAATAAATATATGGTGACTTAAATCACTTTTTAGTGGCTCTCGAAGGAAAAACGCCCCCTTAAATGATCGCATTTCAGGGGCCCTACCAAAAATACAAAAGAAAACAATGCATAAATATATAATACTACGGCTATTTTTGGTATCTTATGGCTCTTTACCATCTTTATTTAAGCATATCTCTGATCATTTTTATGATAAATGGCTGAAACTTTATACTTCCTATCATTAATGTATGGGGGCACGTTTCACTAACTGGGAATATTTTGTATGAGGGCCATATGAAAATTTAAATTTTGTAATCATTTAGATTTAATCTCCGAGAAATTTTAATCGATAGCATACAATTCTTTACGTTTTTCATGCAACTTTGTAATTTATTGTATATGTCTACGATCAATATTTAAGAAATCAGTCAGTGTTTTTGAACTTATTGATGTTTTGTTAGGACAAAGCACACACACACTGAAGCGGGAGACTTTTTAAGGGTTTCTAACGCGTATTCACGTAAATTGTAGAAAGTTGGTCAAAACCCCAGGTCGTTCGAGCGGCAGCGCGGTAGGTCAGACCCTTGGACTCTCACTCTTCAGCCATTTACTAACGTTCAGTGTTTTGTCTACTTGGCCATTGGTCAGTTGTATACTTATTATATTGTGCTTGAGATTGATGAATATCTCTAAATTGCCATAAAAGGCAATATATTGGAATTATTTTCAATTCTCCTACAAAAGAACTATAAAAGCTACATTCGCTATTTTTAATGGAGAGCAAATTTTTTTATAATCTTTAACAACGTATATCATTGTTTTCTTTCAAACAGATTTATATCCCTGAAATACGCTTTATATAATGACTGCCCGTAGATCGTAATAACACGGAATTCTTTTGGGTGATCCTGTAAAATAACTATAAATGCTACGTACTCTATTTTCAATAGGGTACATAGTATAGTACACAGGAATAACATACATAAATTTTGTAATAATCCATCCATGCATGAGCACGTTTCAATTTAATTGGAAGTGTTAAAAATGTTTATTTATACTGTTTATTAATAATATGTGGTGCCCAGATTGTTCTGATTTTTTAAGTTGTCCCAATATATAAAAAGATACACCCAACCTTGGTTGCTAAAAATCCAAAGCAATCGTACTTCAATGCAAATTTTAACGTGTTGAAGAAGCAATTAAAAATAAATTACTATTTCCTCAACCATTTATTAATAAATCTTTTATGTATCCTGTACAGCAAGTAGCAAGTAATAAATTCTTTATAAAATTAAAGTTTATTAAAATGCCTATAGGTCTTGCAAACCAAAAAACCAAACTAAATTCCACGCAGTCCCACATTTTACCGTGATTTTTTTTTTTAAACGTTAATGCATAAGAAGAATTTAGCTAGTAAAAATCAATGGAAAAATTATTTCACTGAAAAACGTTTTGTAAAGTCCTTGTAGTACGAACAATTTTAACAAATTATAAAGAAACAAAACAAAACCATTTTGCTAAGTGCTGCCATCTGTGTTCTTTAATATAAAGTGATACTTCGTATGTAAAAGGTATTTAACGAAAATAGCCTTTTACTTTCTTTTTTATTACTAAAATTACAAAAATACTTTTTTCAAAACGCTAAGTTAGATTTATACAAAAATCTATTTTACTTCAAATTTTTAATATACAGATCCCATTCTTGCAAAATGATCTCAAATATGTTATAAGCATAGTGTGATGGAATTCCGTATACATTACTTACTTGAACTAAGAGAAAACAATTCATCTTCCATAAGCTTAGCCGCTTGCCTTTTTGCTCTTGACATGGACTCTTTCAGTACAGATGGTGATACTTGAAATCTAGGGGATACTGCAATAAATGAAAATAAATAAAATGGAGTTGATTTAGCTGAGACACATAAGAAAATCATTTGACACAAAATTGAAAATATCCTATTATTTGCCACTCTAGATCCTGCATTTTCATTTTAAAAGTAAGCCTGAAATAATGATTTTAAATTGATTATGGTTCTACTTGATTACATTTTAAAACTGAAACATACTTTTATGAAATTAAGGAATTTATATAAGTTCTGTACTCTATCAAAATACGAAATTATTTATTCGTATTTTTAAAAAAAACTCTGTGTATTTTTGACAATTACTACCATTTATTAAGTTGGAAGCCTTATTTCTTCGGGATTTAGTAATGTTTCTCAATAAAGTGTTTTTTAATATAAACAGTCACACTCTATACTGCAATATTAACATTTTTTTCATATACATGCTTTAACCAGGTCGCGTCCACCGATCCAACCGTGTGGGTTTTTCCGTGGTATCCTCCGAAACTTAAACTTAAATACGGGTTAGGATCCCTTTGAAAGACCCCCACGGAGGGCACCCCACCCGGCGGCCTAGATCCCACGTTTAGATAATTGGCCATAATCCCACAACGCAACACATATGCATGCAATTAACCATTTATGAAATCTCGTTAACTTATTGAAATTAAGGATTAAAAAAATAATAATTTTTTTAAATATAAAAAATACTTATGATTTTGTCGAAAGTGTGTTCGATTATTAAACATTTTTTTTTTAAATTTTAAAACATGGATTGTTAACTTACACGTTTTCCATTTAGCCAAATCGATTGCTGGGATATCTCCAGAACTACACGTTTGATAAGCATTCCTAAAATGAAATTAAGAAAGAAATTCTTATATTTTTTATAACGGCACTTCATTAATATCCTTACATTATACGTACAAAATTATACGTACAAAAATGGATCCGTTATGTACATGGCAGAAGGTTGCATAAAGTCGGCTGAATCTGCGTTGTCACATAGAATACGGGCCAAGCTTGTTTTTCTGATTTCTGTGAGCTGTTCTATAAAAGAAAGATATTTTAAAATAATTTAAGTGCTATACTTATTAAATTTAGTACGTTCAACAAAATATGCATTATATTTATTAATTCAAGATATTCATAATACTAAATAATTCGTGAATGTCTTATGTTTATGTCAACTGGTATTACTGAAAATGGCTTAAATGATACATTTAAAGTAAAATTAGATGTCTTTTAGAGATCAAATCCTTTTTTTAAATGTTTGATTTTTTTCAACAATATACAACAATCTTCTGTACCTTACATACTGAAGTTCTTATATGAAAAATTGACTTCGGTTTATGAGTTTCAAGTTGATGATTTTCAAAGAACTAGAAATGGCAAAAAATCTCTAATTGCTCATAAAATATTTTCAAACCAAGTACTAGTTTCCTCTACAAAAACTGTCGCATATTTAGAACTTCCGATTGAACATCTATAAATAAAGGATGCATTAGGTTGACATCACATTTAAGTATTATTTAAAATACAATTTAATTAATATTCTAATCATGGATTCCTCAGTTTAGGGATCCCTCAGATGTAAACAAATTTATTTGAAAGTACAGTTAATTTCTTTCAGAGAAGATGGCTGTGATTTGTTTTATTTAACTTATATCTGGGAAATCATGTTACAGACTACGAACTGAATACTTCTTGTACAGTTTTATTATTACTCATTATTCAATAAATACTTCATTAGATGGCAGCACTAAATACCTTCCATGCATACGTTTTTAATACTCTTCAAACTCCTTATAGATGGCAGCACTAATGTAGCGTAACTACAATAAATTAAATCCATTTTAATTTATTGTAGTTTCCCCAATTTTTCCTCCTTTGTGAGCGGCATGAGCCCACAGCCTTAGCAGTCTTAGCACCCTACTTGAATATGAATTTCTTCCTTAAAGAGCAAAATCTTGTAAATCCATCCTTTGATTTTTTTAAATGTGTTTTAAACAGATAATTACAGGATTTTGGGGGAAGCCCATATGCCCATGGCTTAGTAGGAGGTATAAATTGTACATTATTTGATAAAACAGTAAACAGTAAATCAGATTATTTAGGCTGCTGTATGAAGAAACAAACTATGTCACTGTGTTGTTTACTCGAATAAAAATTAAGTTAAAAAATTAAGTTAAGTTAATAAAGTTTAAGTATTCTGCAGTTCTTTCAGCTTTTAAATACGCACCGGAATGCTACCCCATAGCTGACAACTCTTGCGTATTTTCCGGAAGATTCTCCATCGCTATCTAAACAGTTTTATTTCGCATTAAAAATTTGGACTTATTTTAAGCTTAAATTGCTAAGACAAAATTAGTGGTGTGAAATCTTCCGGAAAATCCGGAAGATTTGGCAGGTATGCTACCCGTTTCAAACTTAGCATGCTAACAATATCGGGGATACAATATACTTATGTTTCATTATCGACATTAAAATAAATAATTAATTTGAGAAACAGATTCAAGTGATCAGTACGACTATGTTTTCCACGCGATTTTTAAAACGTTCACCAGACCCCACCAAGTTATAAGTTTTCGAAGTTTTAGGCAAAACTTGAATTATCTAAGATTTACCTCATGAAATTTAAATTTTTTGTACCAAAAATTGACTATGGAAATCTGACAAGGGTGTTATAGTCCTTTTACAAACTTTCCGTAGCCATTCGCTTACTATTATTTTATGCAAACATAATATATTATTTAACAGTTCATATTTACACTGTTACAGAACATTTAAAAATAAAAAGCATAAGAATAAGCAAAATTTGTACAGTTATTTTAACTTTTATTAAATGACTGAATTTTAAATGCTAATTAATTTTTCGAAAAACACGCAGTTTGAGAGAAATATGTGAAAGTTTTATTATTCACGACATTAATCATTTATTATTAAAAACTATGTTTTATATGTGAAATTGACATGAAAAATTTGGCTTGTACTCTAATCCGGCAGTGAACACGTTTTAAAAGTCCGGTATCAAATTTGAAACTTGTGCATTTAAGGGTTAACCCTAAAAGCAATAGGTGATCGGTTTCCCATTGGCCAATGACCGGTTTGTACGCTTTTTCATCATCTTTCATTGCTCAATGAAATTCAGTACTTGGTCCAGAACATGGGCGCACCCACGGAGTTGGCTATGGGGGCTGAAGCCCCCCCCCCTAAAGGTAGAAAGTTAGAAGTGAAAAGCGTTAAAAAAAATGAAAATTGTCGCTAATGAATTAATTTTTTTAGTTCTTTCTTTTTTTTAATTGCCTTCAAATTATTTCTAACCAAAAAAGACATTTATTTAAAAAAGTTTTTAAATAAATGCTTATTTACAATTAGCTGAAACACTGTTACACACGGTTACAACGTCGCTCAAAAGATCCGACAATTATTTATGACTGTATAATGAGTTACATTGCTTGTGTTCTATGGGACAGTCAAGTGGTACCGAATATTTTGACGTTATAAGAGAGTTGTAAATAACCGAGGTCACTATGACCGACTTCAGCAGTATTTGTATGTAGCCCAGCCCCCCCTAAACTAAAATCCTGGGTGCGCCACTGGTCCAGAAACCCAAAATTCCATCTAAAAATGATGAATGGGATGTGCACTGCAGACACTGAATGGGTCAGTACCCATAAAACGATGCTTGGTATTTAATTCGACCTTCATGATCCAGCCAAATGCCTAAATTTGACCATAATACAATGAACTGGAGACAAAATATTAGTCCGCATATCGGCCAACGCTTTGCCCAAAGTTCCAGGGGAACATAAAATATGTGTATCCGTGCACTTTCTCGGTGTACGGAGCAATTCCTTTTCATTGGTGAAAGACTCCGTAGCCGGTAGTATCCCGAGCTGAAATTGCTAGTAGGGAAAAGCGTCAAGTAGGAAAATACTATCACAGGCCTTTCCCGTAATTTATATACGCAACAAGTAGCAATATTTTTAATGATGCGTAAATTAATCTTTTTTTTTCTATCAATAATATCCCTAATCTTATTACAAACATTTTCATATAAGGAAATTTTTAGTTAAAAACTATCGGCTTTTAAGGAGGAGTATTTGCATTTTCCTCTTTTTTTTTCTATCGCAACGATATTGTTTAAGCTAGATGTATTTATTATTCATTCAAAATACGCGTCTAATTGGGCATTCTTATTTTATAATAGGTCTATTTCACAAGGAAATAGAAATCCGCCCAAGCAAATGTGTCGTGAATTTTAGATAGAAAGTCTTTTATTCAATTGGCATAGCACATATTCCTATTAAAGATACACACCAAAAGAGTTTTCCTTATTTATGATTTTTTTTAAGTTTTTTAAAAAAATCATAAAATCAAGATTTAAACTATGAAAGTGAAGTTTATAATTTAATTGAATGATTTAATTCATAATCTACTTTAAGCCTACTATGTCTACTAATACACTGTCAGTCTAATAAAAATCGTCGTAGTCGCCAAGATTTAAATGACGCTTTGCAGATGGTTGCATCTTTTAAATGCTTTTATTAAATTATTATTTACTTGAGTGTTTTTCCTCCATTAAATCTGTGAAAGATTTTGACGGAAGTATATGAATAAACTCCATTGTGTTAGGAATAAATTACATCTTAGACGAAATCTTCTCTTTAGTGAAGAAGAAACCTATTACATTAGAGCCAGGCCTGCCCATTACAAATTAATTTGAAATCTTAACGACTTACCCTTTGTGAAAGAAGACGGCGGAATGTCATTTTCGTACCAGAATCTGTCTCCCCGACGAAGATAATGGAATTGCCTTCCAAGTAAGCAAGCAAAAGTTGGTCCAATAACGGCCCCGTTCAGAGGCGTTTCAGCCAAACCTCCGGTGAAAAGATCTATATCATGAACATTCCTACATATATTAAGAAAAGAAAAAATTTCATCCCTATAGTAAAAAGTAACATTAAAAAAATATGAAACAGAATTTTTACATTAATTTAGGATTTTCGTGATGGCAAGAAGTTTTGTTCTTCATTATCACCTGTGCATTTCATGGACTAGAAAATACATGCAGATTTGTTTTAACCGAATTATTATCTACGTAAGTGATTAAAGAATGAGATGTTAAACTAAAATAAATAGTCAAAAGAACACAATTTTGTGTGTTTATTAATTTAGCCGTTACTGTTATTGAGGATTCTATTAGTTGTATTAAGGGTATGTTCCTTATTAGTAGTTGATTCTATCCTCAATAACGCACTTTGGAGTGTCCTTAAGCATATGTAAAATCACTAAAATTGTAATACCATTAACGCCTGGAAATTTTGTCAAACTGTTCTCATAGTATAGCAGTTTGACAGTAAATATTCTCGACAAGACAGAAAAGAACAAAGAAATATCATCTTATAGCACTTAACAACTTTGATAAACTTTCTGAAAAGTAAACTGGAGAATTTACCCCTTATATTAACCTAGCTCGCCTTTTTTTTTTCTATTTTTCAGTTTGTAGTCAGAGAACAACCAAATAAATAATCAACGATAGTCAATGGAAAAGTGTTATTTATTTACTGCATCGTTTTTTAATAACGAAATGAAACAATGGTAAATAATTTTACAACGATAGTCGATTAAAACGGTCGTTTAAAAGAGATGATCAAATGCATTGACTCTGATTAATAATTCGAGAGAAAATATTGAAAAGCTCAGTGGCAAACAAATTGGTGACAGATTTGATTATAGTTTATGTTTTTAAAAATTCTTTTTTTTTAAAATTGGAAATACAGAAATTAGAGTATTACTTGTATACTCTTGAAAGCTTTTCAATTGTGTCACTGCTCATAACAGCTCTCAAATCATTAACAGTATTGATAATAGGGTCTAATCTGCAAAATTTTCGCCAGTGCGTATATCCAGGGATGCCGTGATCTCGTCCTTGCTGCAAAATAGAAGCTACCAAGTCTGTGCCTGCGCCTGAAAAATATAAAAAGACGGCATATAAATTTAAAAATCCTATTTGAATTGCTTAGAAAAAGCACCTATTTTAATCTCCGTGGGTTTTCTTTGATGATACTGTAAGCAATATTTATCAACAAAATCTAATAGCAACTTAGCAAGAAAGTAGTAGTTTGTTTCCGATGCATTTTTTTTAACAAAGTTTTGTTCTTCATCTCAAAGAATTTTAAAAAACTAAACAAGTTTTGTTTTTTAATTTTGTTGTGAATACACGTCATTCATTTTAATTAATTTGAAAATTTCAAAAAGCGTCTAATCTTGCCTGAAGATTAACTTAAATTATTTTTTGTTGTATAAAGATTTTACTCTCCAGTTGTTGTACCAGGTAAAACAAAATACAAGCAACTTATTTCATTATCAACACGTTTTGAAGACGAGTGGAATATAAAATCTATTTGGCTCAGAACGAATATGAGTTTATTAAGCGGTGGGCATTGTATTCCCGAATATAAGTAGTATTTTAATCAATTCGAATCGAGAAACGAGAATTTTGGTTTCCATGTTAGAAAATCTTCACCCTTGTAATGAAAGCAGAAGGCTTACTGGGACAGATCGTCTTTCAATATCAGCATAAACGTCTCTAAATAAAATAAAGTAAATTGAGTTTATTTGCATAAAAAAAATGAATAAAAGCAGGAAAATGCACGACTTAAACTAAGAGCAACAATCAAAGTAGGTTCGGGCATCATTTCTGATCGATTCAAGCAAGGAGCAAGTCATCCGATGCTTACGTTGCCTTTTTTATGAAAAAAAAGCCAGATTCGAATATGTTAAAAAATTAGAAGCCGCGCGCCATTAACTCATTCCGGTAGATTATTATTAATAAGCTGAGCTTACGTCCCGGCTAATGAAGGGAAAAAGCTTGAAACGTCGACAGTATCACCATACTCAAGTGACTATATTATAAAACTTATGAAAATACAGCAAGATAACGGTACAATTAATCTTAAAAACAATATTTTACTATAAACTGTACCATTCCTCGGCTTAAAGGGGGGAATACGAAAACGCATTAGAATCTACGTTTAAAGAGACTCCACATCCCAAGCTTTTTTTTAAATCATTTTTCTTACAATAATTTTCGATTATTATTATATAAACGTTAAACACAAAAAAACTGGGACAGAAAAAATCTTCAAAAAATCACATCACAGTTTTGCTGCAATTTTTCAATGGCAATACACTTTTTTGACTTAACTAAACAAAAGGAAACCTTCATATTACAATAAATATAAATTTTCATGAAATTTCTGCAATAATTTTCAGAGATATTGCGATTTATTTATTGCGTGATTTTAAGAGATTATCTTCAAATAGAGAACAGCGGTATGAAGGTTCGAATTTCTGGAATGATAACAACTTCGGGGATAAAATATATATTACTTGCAAGGAAAATAATGTTTCTAGTGTGAATTTTTTGCACTAAAAATGTAAAGCATAGTGTTATTTATGATTCTAATTTTACACCGGCCATTTAAAATTCGAATTTTCAAAACGATGAAGACAATTCATCATAGAGCATTGCAATAGAAAGTTTCATTTACTGACAATGTTTGAGACAAATTTTACTCTTTTGAGAAAGTTAATGTTTTAAATAACGGTTTTGATAATTTGTATTAGTTGCTAATGACATCACGAACAGAAGATATCAGTTTGAAATTACAGGTTCAATTCAATTAGAGAGTGAGTTACTTATGGTTTATTCACAATTAGAGAGCTTTTCTATTTCTATTTTATCTGAAGGTGTTCTAATAAATTGGCTTTTAGGCTTGGTTAAATTAAAGTTGATGCGTATTTAAGTATAAAAAAAAGTTGATGCTTATTTGGCCCCTTATGCACATTTTATGTATATAGCAAATTAAAATCCGCGTTATTCGTAAACGAATAAAAATCAAGCAGCCCTTTCTTTTCCGCAGCTGTTCTTTAAGTTCTACAGAGTACTTTAATAGATAAATCTCAAAATTAATATTATGATCCAATTTTCTTGCTGTCGAGATGCTGAGTCCCCTTAAAATGGGAGAGTAAAAGCGTGAATCATTACGTTCGCGAACATCAATCGCCAGAAGCAATTGCTGTGTTTTGTAGCATGGCGCCCATATGATTGTTTGTTAGGGGAGGGGAGTCAAGGATCCTGTCCCAGAAACTTACTATATTTTAGTGTATAGCCACTTCTACGTTATACTTGTAAATCATAAAACTAATATGCGAGATAGGGGCAGTGGCATATTAATGCAACGGGGGGGGATGTGGTTAATTTGTCGGTGGGGGCGGTTAGTTACAAGATTGACATATACATCCATTTTATGGAAGTAAAATAGGATCTTTTAAATTAATTTCCTTTTTCTCGGGGGGGGCGGTTCCCCCTCCGCCCCCCTTTAATCCGCCCTTGGATTAGGGGGGCATGGCCCCTCCCTGCCCATGTTCTATAGTTAATTAGCGGCCGAAAGCACTTTAAGAGAAGACATTCATTAAGATAAAAAATTGCTTGAGTTACTACTTCAAACAGAGTAATACTTGTCGCAGCTCACATAGTGGTGCTTGATGACTTGGTTGCTGTAAAACAGCAGTTCCCAAGCGGTGGGGTGCAAGAAAAACAAGCAAGTGATGATGCATATTTTAAAAAATCATTTTATTTTTTCTTATTTTATTCTAAAACATGTCTATTTTTGCTTAACATGTTTATTCAAACTTTACCGATAATATTATTTTATACAGAAAGCAACCCAATGTTCATTGTTGAAGAATAAAAAAATTGTATTTATTCTGAGGAATGTGAGAGGGGTTGCGTCATTGTAAGTTATCCTTTGTTGAGGAGAACACAGTGCTAAAAATTTGGAAATCGCTGCTGTCAAAGCAAAGTCATTGGCTCCTTAAATTTGAATTGCTTCAGTAGAACCTTTCCTTGGTGCATGGGCTTTTGTACAAGTTCTTCTTCCTACCCTAGTAGCACAATTAGTCCAAAAGACGTTTAAAACACGTTTTTTAACGTCAAAAAACGTGTTTCCAATGTAATTTGAACGTTTTTTGAACTATTTGCGCTACTAGGGTAACACAAATCTGTCACCGAAAACAGTTTTCTGAAACTTACAAATAAGACGATAAATAGGATTTAATAGTTAAAGAGATTTGAGTAACAATTACGTCGGCGATACGTGAGACAACTTCTTTGGTAATTCTTTAAATTTAAATGAGGTAATTTTGAGCGCGCGTGTTTCTTGCCACGTACGTGACTTAGAATACCGAGCCCTATATTTTTAGTGGAATATCGGATGCATTTTGGCCTAAAGTTTGAAAGAAATTAAGGTTTGAAAATCTAAACTTTAAAAAATCCGTGAAGTAAGTAATAAAAATTAATTGATGTTGCTTTTAAGATTTTACTTCATAAAAAGATAGGATTTAGTGCATTTGTTTTATGTTAAATCTCAGAGTTTGTTTTTGATTTTTATCTTTTCATGCGCGTCTAAATTTAAAAATTTTCGAAAACGATTTGAAGCAAGATAAAGAGTACTCCTAAGTTGTTTTTTGTGTTGTTACAATATGAAAGTTAATAATAAGAATGGTTCATGATATTTATTTTAGTAGATCATTCTTTCGCTTATACTAGCTATGCAGAAAATTTTATAGTACTCCTATTTTTATGAAATGAAAATTTTAGAAATGTGGTATTTAAAAGTACTGTTTAATAATTCGCTTTTTGCTACGCATGTACAACAATACTTCAACAAAAATGAATGACCCTTTGAATAAAAGTTTATTTTGCAGAGTAAATATATCAAGGGTGATTTGAAAATAACTTTTTTTTTTTAACAACTATAAATTTCGTGGTGGTGTTTAGTTCAATCTATTGTCAAGTAGGAGGGATGTAGTCTTGTAGGTGGTTTGTTTAAGTAGAAGGGTTAGCATAGCTGCCAACCTTCCCGATTTCTTCGGGAGATTTAACACCACAATTTTTTAACAGTTTTATTTTGTATTAAATTTTTGGAGCTATTTTAAGCATGAATTGCTAGGTAAAAATTAGTAGTGGGAAATCTCTCGAAGAAATCGAGAAAGTTGGCAGCTATGGGTTAGTACTAAGTTACATTCAAAATCAAACTAAAATGCTTTGGTCGGTCAAGTTAACCAATTTGGCGGAGTCGTATTGTGCGATAACAGGGTGCTACCAGATGTAGTAGTTAATGGAAACTTAAAATTAATTGGCAGGGTCGGCACACGATGAAACTGCCATAATGCATGTATTTGTATGAAATATGCCATCCTTTTGGTGGTGCATTTGTGTTCAATTATTTCGATATTTAAAATGTTATCATAGCTGAATATATACGATTAAAAAATAAATATATAAAAGTTAATAAAAAATTACGGACTTAGGCATGGGTCAATGAAGGCTCTCTTCGAAAAAGAAAGGAGATAGAATCTGAATTCACATAAATTCGCTAGGAAGATACAAAAGCAATTCAGATGTTGTAAAATGTCCATAATTTTGGTTTAATTTGTTTTGTATGTGTCATTAGCATAATTCAGGCTACATATGAACGTTATTGTTAGAATTCAAAATGTGAACCTTCAACCATGGCGTGCGAAAACATAATAAATAAATAAATAAATAATACTAAAACAACAATACGATCGTTTGAAGAAAAACAGATAGGGATGAATTGTTATTTACTGATGTCTGGATATCAAACAAAGGTGACCACAAAAGTGAAATGTGATTACTTTGTCTATTTTCAATGTCAAAAAAAAAATCTCTCGACTAACTTATTTTAGATGAATCAGGTGCAAATTGGCACGAATTTTCTGCGAAAAAAGATTTAAGCAACTGAAACAATACGGTTTTGATAGAAATAAGGAAAAAGCAATCATTGTTCTTTCAGAAGTTGATGATTTAAGACTTCCTTCTATCAGAGCTTTTGCATTTAAATAGGGAGAAGGTTGTAGGGGGAAAAAAAAAACTTTATAAAATTATGTGTTTTAAATGATTTTGTTACAAGCTAATCATTGAAATTCTAGAGAAAGAGTAGGGTAAGTTCGGGTGAAATGGGTTGAAATCAGGCATTTTTATAGGCTGTTTTCTGTTACTAATAATGTCAAACATGCACTTTTCGGGTTACTTTATAGAATGCAGTCATCCCCTTCGCACCCGAAAACATTTCATAAAGTTATATTAGTTTGAAATGCAAAGATATAAAATTTGTTAAGAGATGTTTTTACCATGAAAGTGGGGTGAAATGTGTTATGGATTTTGAAAAAAGCCTCAAAAATTAATAATTTTCGCAAATTTTATTTATTTCCTATCATGACTTACAAATTATTCAAGTTTTGAAATGTTATGGACAGGGCTGTTAGATTGGGTTCTAGATAAAAACTGTATTCCGTCAATTCAGGAGGGAGGGGTAGAATGAGTAGGCATTTCTTTTTGATAAAAAATATAAATAGTTTCTTTTCAAATGCTTTTTATAGCCTATATTTTCAGGCATTAGAAGCCATGGTTATACTCATTAGAAAGGTTACTAAGAGCATTTGGAAACATTATGTTAACTTAGCCTAACTTATATACCCATTTCACGCTACCACACCAAAACATAAACAGGAAGAAAATATTTTTAAAAATTCTTTTTTCCTGATTATAAGCTATTTACATCTTTTCTAAATTGCAAGGAATAACCGAACTTCTCAAATTTTCAGGAATTTATTAGGAAGTAACGTGGATTCAATAAACCCATAAAATCTAATATTTTACTTCTCAATGAAATTAATATATATATATATATATAGTCTAAATCTTGCTAACTAATGTCTGAAAATATAGGCTGGAAAAGAAATAAAATTAAAAAATCCTGTGATATTAAAAAGGAAAACCCCAGAAGGGCGATAGCTGTAACGAAAATGTAGCTAAACTTACCTGAATTAGTTTCAGTAAATACATTATTCGTCATTTCTCTGGATACATATTCGTCGCGGTTTTGCGCTTTTTGGCTGACCAGACCTAAAAGGTACTCATCCAGTTTATTCGTGTCATACATGTCAGAGGGCTGAAAGTAAGTCTCACTCATGGCCTTGGATCCGACTTTCTTGTACTCTTTTGAATAAAGCTCGAAATGGGAAGGCATCATAGAAAACAAGAAAGGAAATACTGCCGTAGCTACAGCATTCGAAATCCCAGAATTGATATTTATATCATAGCCTGTATAGTATCCGCTGCCCTGCGGTTGTAAGTCGTACTTGTCAATGATGTCTTGCCCTAGAATTGCTGGCAGGAGTTCTTTGTATGTGATATGCTGTAGCTAAAATAATAACAATAATAATAATAATAATAATAATAATAATAATAATAATGTAGTGTACAGTTAGTTGTACATAAATGTATCTTGAAATAGTTATGAACCATTCCTGATAATACATAATCCTGATAATAATTCGGAAATATCCCTTTAAAATAGTGTTTTGGGGAGAGCTAAAAGTAATTGGAGGCACCCTATAGGTGGTCCAATATTGCCTCTATGAAGGGACGAACGAGCTGACAACCAAACCTAAATCTGGAGCCCATCGTATGAGTATGTGGTGCGCTAATCGTTATACAATCTGGACTACTGCAAAATAACTTAAACGGAAATGAATGATTTAAGAACCAATTTTTTAGTAAAGGTAAGATTAGTAAACGATTTTGCTAGTCAACAACCTTCGTCTTCCTAAATATTTCCCAGACATAGGTGTCAAGAAATACGGCGGTGATCCGCTGTGATTGAGAAGTCGTGGTTTGGTAGACGGTGTTCAAATGTAGCTTTGCGATGAAATTGGTGGAAAGCATGTTAATGTTTTTCTGAAACGTGTCTTTAAATGTGCGCATGGACTATTCATTTGACTGAAGTTAGTATAGTTGAAGGATTTGCACTGCAAAGAGGACGTAGCTTCCTACAGGAGTTTGGAGTCACATGTACTATCTTGCAGCATAAAAAAATCTCTCGTTAGGTACCAAACATAGCTCCAATCGTTAGTCATTGTGTTTATCAAGAGATAAAGCAGCCTATCTCGTTAGTTTTTGCTGAATCCCAAACATTTTTTACCGTTTTCCGCAAACATAAATAATTGGAGCTACCTCCTTTTTGCAGGAAGCTCTTCAATTCCATTCATAGTTCAACAAGTAGAAGTGTTTGGCATTTATAGAGGCGATCTTCATTTTTTTGAGGGGAACAATAAAAAATTCCATCCTCCTTATGGGCGTTTTCCTCCACCTTCAAGACCCCCTGATCTCGCAAGTCATCACGCCATGACCTCCAGGATGCGTTAAGTGTGTTAAATCTACCGTTTATCATGGTCAGACAAATTTTATGAAATTGTGGTTAGATTATACATACCTCTGCTCCGACAATTCGTCTGGCTTCTTCAAATAACTGATGGTCATCCCAGTGAGGGTTTAACTGAGACAAAGCCCTGGCTAGACGATTGTGTTCCCTTACCCACACAGTATGCATTACAATTAGTCCAGCATTTTCATTCACGCGAATGTCACCTGGAATAAAAATTAAAAAGAAGGCATATTTTAATAACCACAAATGTAACTTCGAAGTTCTGAGACGGATTTTTTGCGTATCTTGCTAGTTGAACGTTACAGGTTAAATTTGTTTTTGACTTATGCCTGTTACGTTTTCTTCTGCTTTTCTTCGGATGACAGAAAAATTAAGCTGATTTCTGTAAAATAATTTTTTCTTTTATCATTTATAAAAATTTCAATCTAACAGAGAGTACGTTTACATAAATTTTGGCATCTTGTAAAAAAAGAGTTAAAGTAAGCAACTTTTTTGAAAGTTTATGTTTCTTGGAAACTTACTACAAAGACACAAGCTCATTAAATATGCACTTATCTAGTAATATGTATCATCTGTACATTTTTAAGGCTATTTTATGCTAAAAAAAGCTCGATGTCAAAGTTTTAGTGTGATTTAGCTGTTATTGACAATCAAGGGCGTAGTCAAGGGGGGGGTTAGGGGGTCATAACCCCCCCCCCATGAGAAATTTTTTGCCATACAAAATGTATATTCTTCACTACATTATCACACACACGTATACATATATATGAGTTGTAGTAGTCGTAACCCCCCCATGAAAAATTTCTGGCTACGCCCCTGTTGACAATCATATAGTAATGAGGAGCATTACTGATTCAGGCCTTATAAAGGTTAAAGTGGGGCACAGTAACTTATAAATTAGCTTGGAATATTTTTTCATTTATCCAAAAGTTGTTTGACTTTGCACCTCTTTATTTCTCACTCGTGTGTCTTAAAATTTAAGCCAAAACACACAATTATACAGTTAAAAAATGAAACTTCTGAAACCTGCTTAGGAAAAAGGAATTAAATGACCTTACCAGCTAAAAAGCACCGAGATTTTCCAGAACTCTTGCAGTAAGTCTGTTCGTTATCCGGAGGTAGCAATTCTCTACCAGCTGAGCTTCTGATTGTCTTCAACTCTCCCCCTTTAAAAGATCGTAGTTTTTCGGCTTCTTGCACTGAAGATCCATATACAACTGACGCATCGAGGAAAGAAGTCACTTGGTTAATTTGTTCCCGAGGACCTAGAGTGCAGCCAATTCTCGGTGCGGTGCACGACCTCACATATTCCATACAGTTTTGATTTCGACGTCCAAAGACTGGATCGTTTGAAGGAATACGAATTGGGAAACATTCATGATGGAATAGAATCTTGTCGATTCCGCAACATTTGATGCGGCTTCCTTGATACCCTGAAAACAAGCGTTTGAAAGCTGGGTCAGTTGACAGTAGTCATATTTTTTTTATAGCTATAACTGTTAATTGTGGAAGAAAAATAAATGTTGCAAAAACACTTTTCAACGTTTGAATAAACATTTTAAATAGATTTATAAGCAAAATAATACAGTGAACGTCTATGAGCGACCACCTCCATTAAGTGACCCCCTCCTCCAACGATCAACTTTTTAAAGCACCGATTTTTTTACCCTATCTACGTAATGGTAAAAGGTCCTCTAGAAGAGGTTACCCAACCCTCTATAAGCGACCGGTCTTGGTTCCCTTTTCTTTTCCCTTTTTCTCTTGGTTCCCAAAAATTTTCTTGCCTCTTTCCCAAGTTTTTACAAAGTTTACCGCTGTATCACGTCAATTACTTGTGTATAATTAAATCTGGAACTTTTTTTTTGAATGGCAAGGTTGGATAATCATAGTTTTTAAATTCATCTTACTAAAACTAGACACGAAAAGTTATAATTAAGATAATGTACAAGCGTAATCTATTCATTTGGTTTTTAATACTCTTATGAATGAAGTTTCTCTTATTGCAAATATTAGATAATTTTTCAGTGATCTTATATTGGAACTCTTAAAGTGTATTAAGGACTTATTTCCCAACGACAATGATACTTAACAGGTGTTTTGCGGAACGCAGTCGAGAATTTTGTAACATATCGGATTTTATTATACTCTGCAGAAATAATTTGTAACATTTTAAGCCGACCGCGATTCTAAAAATGATTTAGAACCACTGCCCTACAGAGTTGGGAACTCATCGCAAAACTAAAAAGGGAATATCTGATGTAAATCCGATAATGTAATCCGATCTGAGAATATAGGTGATTTACCTTAGATGTAACATGAATTGGTGTTAGAACTAAAGTCGACGATATTTTTTACGAGCACAAGGAGACCACTCAAATAGTTTGTAAAATCGAAAGCTCGTAAAATTGAGTTCTAAAATCATCTATGAGAATGCATTCGGGACCATTCGCTAGTTCGTAAAGTCGCAAGTGTTGGTAAAAACGAGCGTCGACTATAATCGCAAAGTTCTTAACCAAGTCTTTACACTCTCATGCTTATCATGTACAAATAATAATCTGCAGTCTATTGGCTGAGTTTATTTATTTTCTTAAATAAATATACTCGGCCAATTAGCTGTATTTTTTGAATGATCGAAAAAAAAAATAATAATAACAATCAAATGTGGCTGTTAAAAATAAGTAAAATTAAGTGTATGGTAAAAAAGAAGATAAACCATATTGGAGAAGGGAAGAGCATAAGATGTTATGATGCACGAAGCAGTTTTGAATGCTACAGCCTTTCGTTTAATAAATCATTCCGATTATTAAACCTCCCTGAAACGCATGTGTTTTCGTCTGATTAAATTATACCTTCGATGCCATCCAGATACTCCCGTATCAAATGTCAAGGTTAGAAGCACGTTAACTTGGAAAAGTATAGCATCGTAATTACGTAATCTTACCAGCTGATTGAGGGACGTGAGCCAAGTCGTGATAAATAAATTCACCGAAGATGGCCAAGATAGCAGTCACGTGAGTGTGTGGTCGGTCCGAGTCTGTGTGCACAGCCATGCTGACCTCTCTGGCACTTGGCAAGAATTCTCCATTACTTGATTGCCTTGGCAATGATACAGCTGAAAAATAAAGCGCATGTCATTGCATTAAAATGTAAATAGTACCTTCCGACTTGTTAAAGAGAAGTATTTTGCGTTTAAGGCTGCCATAGTTCATTTCAATTTAGAAATATTCAAAAAATCTAACTGTACTGGCATAGTTTTGTTTTACTAATCATTCTTATGACTTGTCTTTTAAATTATGTAGGTCCAAAACATATTTCCAAGTTTAACACTTTAAAGCAGTGTTCCCCATCCTTTTTATCGCCGCTGACCGGTCAACGTCTGGTAATTTTATCGTGGTCCGCTGAAAAGGGGACGTTGAGTGTTTATATTTTAGATTGTTTTGATTTAATGATTTTAGTTTAATTGTATTTAAACATGCCTTCAAAATAAAATACCGGTAAATTACAGTACAGCAATAAAAACAGCATTATCTGTTTATTTTTTTTTTCAGGAAAGCGTATTAATTTTCAATCTTATCACTGCAATTTTAATTCATAATCTTAAAATTCTTAATAAACAATAAAACTAAAAATAGTTAAAAGATATCTTCTGTTACTAAGGTATAAATTAGGAAAACCCAACAAAGTCCCGCTAAACAGAGAGCGGTTTGATACACCACAGTAAATCAAATGGAAATAAGTTAATGTTCCTTGGGCGGACCAGTACCATTTGTTCCACGGACCGGTAACGATTCGCGGCGCGGGGGTTGGGGACCACTGCTTTAAAGTCTTGAAACTGGGCTTCAAAATAACAACTTGCTCTTAAAATGAATAATATTCAGTTGACTTAGTTTGCTTTATTACTTTTTTTTCATGAATCACTGGGTTAAAAACGAATTATTCACCTTGAAAGTTTGAAACTATAAATGTTTCTTTTATGCAATCAAAGTGTCAGTTGAAGAAATAAAGTAATTCTCCGAGTCTATACATGTCTCTATTCACAAGAGATATAGTTTTTTGTTGTTGATACTTAAAAAAATATTATGAAACTCTACGCTATATCAAATAATAGTGTATATGATTAGTAATACACTCGAGATCCACCCTGCACCTGTAAGACGCTGAAAAAATATGCTTCATATTAAGAAACTTGCAAAAGATCTAATTCTGAAATTATAGCATATTTCATTGATTTTACAGCACCCAAATATCTGTATTTCTGTATTAGTTTCATCACTTCAAAGAGGGACACTTTTTGTTTTTGTTTTTTTTTAAATAATATTTTCCCTGTTAATGAAAAATAAAAATTAAACACGGAGCAATATTTGGACAACGTTTAGCTTTCATTATTTTTTTCAGAATTTATCCTTATTTCATTCGGTGGGGAAAAAAAAATTAATTTTCAAAAGGTACTCAAACCGTCCCCGTGTGCCCCATCGCGTGGCACAGAATTTTGCTATCGAAATTTTGCTATAATTTAACACAAAAATGACTGTTTAAGAAAAGTGGCCAGTTATATTCCGGAGCAGTTGGCAACTCAATCAGGATGACACATCTTGACTTCATGATGATTAAATATAAGGCTTTTATTACCCGAATCACTTCAAACTGACAACATTTTCTGACATACAGGGTGCTTATAATTAAACTTCCCCTACAAACAGCATTCTGCAGCTTTAACAGGTAAGCAGATTGCTACCGAATTTGGCATATAGACTGTACACGAGATGCGCTCAAGGGAATATTTTAGAACGTTTAGTTAAAAGATATCCACTAGATGGCACTTTGCACGGTGAAATCGGCTAATTCCTTGAGCGCATATCATGTATAGCCAATATGCCAATTTTGGTTACAATCCGTTCGCTCGTTTTACCTATAGAGCACAGTTCACAGGGGTTTAATTATAACCACGCTGTGTTTAAATTATCAGAGCTATTACAGGTATGTAAGTGATTAAGTAAGAAATGAAATATTCAATAAACTTACAGTCAGCATAGTCAGGAGCTAAATATCTCACAAATCGTCTGTTGGAATTCCCCCAGCTGGGGTTTTGTACGTTGTTGCAGTAACCACTGAATGCTCTATATTTCCGCGGTTGACAAGGGAAGTCAACTTCAAGTGGACAGCTGGTGCTTAGGATAGTTCCTCTTATATCTGCGGTGGGAAGACCATAAGCAACTTGGTCTTTGCTCAGATCATACCTTAAAATGTAACAAAAAGTTGTAAGCGTGCATGATTTCATTGTACAGATAATGGTAAACTTTTATATGGGGTGTACACTTATAACATAATGACTTTATACTGCTCGAACTGTACTTCTATTGAACTGCATAGATGGAATTTTTATGTATATTGTTCAATTTCAGTCTTTCTTGCGCATAATGTTACTGACGACATTAGTATTAATAACAAGTATAAATAAAATAATCGGAAACCTTTATAGGTTTAACTTATGTACCCTAATTAAATTTTTTTAAACTGTAAGTCATCCATACCTACCTTACAAAAGCATGAGACATTAAAACTTTTCAGGAATATATTCATTGTTCATTTTCATAATATCGTGATATAACATGCATAAAGACTGTGCCATGATTTAAATTCTTCCGAAGCTAAAAATTCAAAATTCACGGTTCTTTTGCAAAAAAAAAGAAACGAATTTCTCTCAAACGGAATCTTAAGATTGCTTGTATGAAGTTAAATATTATTTGAGCTCCAGCTACTATTTACTAACTTCTTTCAAAAAGTCACTTCGGATTTAAATAAACATTGGAATATTTGTAAAAATGCAAAGTGACATCGAGAGATAATTCTTGAAGCCAACGTAACCCAAGATTCACCCAGACGTCACTATTGAATAATTTAATGCACTTCCGCAAGTACCACGCCCTGGCATTTCTTCACAGAAAAACAGTACTTTGAGACATGTGTCACTTGAAGAGAATGCATTTCTGTGAGCGCGTTAGATTTTAGCAATACAAATACTGAGCCCTCATAAAGAATCATAGTCCTGATCTAATTTGTAAAAGTGTGCACACAATTAGCCTGGCGTGGCAAAACCAAGCAAAGGAAGAAAAAAGAATGTACCTTGCAGAATAGCTTCAATCCTCGTTCCTAACAAAAGCTTGAAAAAGTTAAAAAAAATTAAACTCTCTGAATTCATTTCTTGTGTGTGAAAATAGCCTATTACACGAAAGAAACTGAGAAAAAAATGTTTTTTAAGAGTTTCCGTACAGTTACTAGACGTTTCTTTTGACCACACCCATGCTTGCAACCGACAAATAAATTCATTTTTTTTTTCTCAGATGCAAGACATTACGTTTTATTATAAAATAGCAGGTTTTATTCACATAAAAAATTTATCTACCCTTAAACCAAAGGCGCTGTTCTGAAAATATTTCGAAACTGCCCGTTTGATAAGTTTGATAACACTTTCTTGTCAACTATTTTAAACATCATAAACTTCTAAAATATTCAAAAATCGTACAAATTTTTTTATCAAATTAAATACATTGATTTTAAATATTTCTCTATGGATTGATCTATTATTTATATTGGAGCACAATGTATACAGATAAGCACAAAATTATTAGACCTCTCTCGTTCATGAACTTTTGTTTAAGTTATGAACATTTAAATGTTTTTGCAAACTTTTAAATGTTCATTCAGCGTAAAGATGGATACGAGACGAGACGAGATGATACAGAGATTTACAGCTTTTATGCGAGACAAGACAGACGTTCTTACCATTATCATATAGGGATTTTGCGAGGCGAGACTAAACTTTGCAGCTGATTTGTGAGACGAGGAAGTTACCGATTTTCCGTCCCCTGTCCATCCTAACTCCGTGGATGCAGGATGATATCATCTTTAAAAATATGCTCCTTTGCCAAACACAATTTGAAGTATTTCTTTGGCAATTTTTGAACAAATATTAAGTACACGGAGCAGAATCTAATACATCTTTAATACATGATTGCTTAAACATCATTTAGATACAAATGCATCCACATACAGATTCCCGTGGCTAATTCATAGAATTAAGAAGTAATAACTGCAGGTAGCGATGAAATGCAACGTAATAATTAGGTAAATGCTCAGATAAAAAAAGGAATACAAACACGCGAAAACGTAATTGACCTCAAGAAACTAAACTTTAGAAGTTCGAAATAGACGCTTGCATTTAAACATAAAAACATATACATACACATGCAAGATCTTTTTTTTTTAGAGCAGAATGTTCTTCAAAAGGCTGCAGAGGTTTCAAAATCAATAAAATTGGTTATTACGCGATATTTAAAATATGTCGACCTTCATTATGATGGGTCATTTAAGGATCATCACGTGAAGGAATCCTTAAGTTGCTTGGGAAAATCGGTGACGAAACAGGACTGTCAATTTTAATGTTTTGTGGTTCATCGGGTCAAGTAATTTATTTCTTATTCTTCACTGTACTGTATATTTTCAGCCCTGCTTTCTGAAAGTACTATTCATCAGCTTTAATGAAAATAGGTAGAATTCCTGTGAGGTATTGAAAAGTATATCAGTAACTGGAAAAATTGCCGAACAATATTGCAGAATTTTAATCAGCTCCTGTTTGCTGTTAAGCCTTTTCTATTTCTTTTACCTCTCATGATTTTTTCTTTAAACATCCTTGCTGACAGAAAATTTTCAGCTAATGCATTTCGTACCTTCAAAAAAGTGTTATGTTATCTCTATTAGGATGAGATTGATTATTCTTAGCTACTCCTCATTAAACCACACTATTATTTATAAATCTCCTTTAAATTCATCCAAATTTAACACTTGTAAAACTTAGCCAAACAAGTTTGATTAATCGAAAGCAATTGATTTGTCAAAAGAGAAAGTATCATAAGTAATAATAGTAAACTTATAAATAATTAAAACGATTCGTGTATTGAATTAAATTTATCAATATTTTCAGAAAATACAGTAGTTTCATCGATTTAAGAAAATTAAACTCAGGTTTAGATTTAAATCCATCATTTTATGAAGGTATGGAATGAATTCGAATACCAAAATAGTTTGTACAAAAAACCAGTTTTATCTTAAAACTTATATTCAAATTTATGATTATTACTCTTTGAAGAACCGCATAAAATCAACCTCTTTTATGATATAAGCCTAACTTAGGGCACTTTTTTATACACGTAAAATTTAAATGAAAAATACGTTTTTAATAAAAATGGGGTATAAAACGTAAAATTTTAATGAAATTCAATGTCAACTTTGAAATAGTAGCAAATTCAAGAGAAATTTTGGTAAAAAATTACATTTCCGCCATGCATTTATATGTGTTTTGAACCAAAGGATTCGTAAAAGTTCTAGTAGTTATAAAAATATTTCAATTTTGTATGAGAACTCAGTATTTTTACTATAAAAAAGCATTTTTTATGAAAAATTCATCATGAAATTCATAAATAAATATAGAAGTATTATGCTGTGCTTCGTAACATAACTAGTAATGATCAAAATATATCCTGGCAAAATTCCAATTCAATATCTTAAAAGCGTTATGAGATATGACATTTATCGTAAAGAAAATCTACAAAAAACACATTTCGTCAGAAAAAATGAAGTGATTTTTCGAAGTTGAAAGAGCGTGTTATACGCCGAGACATACGGTAATCAAAATTATGTGTTCATTTTGTCAGTGTAACATACACGTGAGAAAAATTTGCGATACTAATGTAACAATATACACCTTTGTCTGAAATACCTTTTAATGCATTTATTTGAAATCACATCTTAAAATAACGCACTTGAAACATATTTGTAGTTGGTTCGTATTAATAATAAAAATTTGCATTCAAGTAGAGGAAACATATGGCTAAAATAATGAATCATAAACAAGCATATCAAATATGAATAACACACGAGCATGAAATATAGGATAAATGTGTCATAACTCAATTTTCAAGTACCCATTCTATGAACAAATGCTACACCACCTTGACACTTCTAATAGTCTACAAAAACATGTATAAATTTGGTACAGAATTCAACAGTCGCTTCTAAATTCTGAAACGTACGCTCCCTGTCTGAAACACAAGAAAAGATTTATGAAGTGTAAAGTAAATAAATAACCTCGAATATGAATTACCTCTCTACGGCGAATCGATTTTCAATGCGCAACTTGATTTACATACAATGTAAAAACCATGTAATTGCTTGTTAAGCAGACAATCCATATAACCGGAGCATCGTTATACTTGGTAAAACAACTAAAGCCATTCAAACTGTAGTTTCTTATTTTTTAAGCCGGTTATAGTAGATGATGGCGATGGTGAATATGGCGTTGTTATTTATTTTTATTTAAATTTAAATAAATTGGCGTTACAGTTCTAACAGCAATTTTTAGCATATATTTAAATAAGTTTGATTTTCACATAGAATGAATTTTTAAAATATCTATGTTCTTGTGTAACATGGACAAGTTTGTCAATACCACACTGAAAAGAAATGTTTTATTGATTCAACAAAAGTTTGGTTGGCTCTATTTTAAAGAGATATTTTTGTTGGGTCAACAAAATGTTTAATTCAACGAATTATTTTGCTAGTTTAACATTTTTTTTTAAACCAACAAAATTATTCGGTTAAATTACCACACTGAAAAAAAAAATATTTTATTGATTCAACAAAATTTTGGTTGGCTCTATTTTAAAGAGATATTTTTGTTGAGTCAAAGAAATGTTTAATTCAACGAATTATTTTGTTATCTTAACATTTTTAAAAAACCAATTCCGTTAGAATGGCGCCAACAAAATTGTGTTGAATTCAGCAAAAAATTTCTTCCGTGCACGATTTGTAAGGACGTTTTTTTTTACCCCCCCCCCTCTCCAACGCCGCTAAATTGCTGGGATCTGTAACAGACAGCACTTCCGCACAAAAGTATAACCTATAAGAATCACACCACAAATTAATAAAGATATATTACATAAATCATTTATAAAGTGAAGGCGTGTTTGGTGGTTTAGTTAGAAGGCTGTCGCTCCATCCGACATATTGCTGAAGGGCTGTGCTGTGGTTAGCGTTTGTCAGACTTTACAGATGAGGCTCTGTAATGTATTTAGAGGGTATAAAATGCGGCCTAATTGAAGTATCCGTGGTAAAATGTCTGTGTAGTTGAAGGATTTTGTTTATGTATTTATTCATTTCTGGTAATCAAATCGAATATTGCCGTGATTTAACGAGGCGTTCCGTATCAGGAGCACTCATTTTATCGAGGTTATTAAAAAAGTGTTTGACAGAAACTAAATGCAGATTGTCCATCTAGACAGGAGAACTTCTAAATTATGGTATGCATTATGTATGATGATTAAATCGGTGCGAAAAAAAAAAACTTCTCTTTTACTGAGAAATAGAAAAGCCTACTATCAGGGGCGGCTGGCTCATGGGTTATTTAAATGGAGGTTCACAAAATAAATTTCGAAAATTAAATATGCAGGTACGACATACCATGCAAATTAATATTATATATTTGCGTTTTCAGCAGTTAAAGGAAAACAACTGAATGCAACTGAAAGAAAACACGTAATCTTTGGTCTTACATTTCGTCAAAAAGATAAGTTTTAGCAAAGGTAATGTCTTGATTAATTTTATTTCAATTTTTTTCAAAAGATAATAGCGAAAAATGTAATTGCTTTAGCTCCGAAACATTTATTTTACTCCTATTTTAATTATTTGCACCAGTTCGTAAAAAAATATTGTAGTCAAAAATGATAAAAAGAAGGAAAATAATAAGAAAATGAAAAAAAAATAGATTAACTAACCAAACATAACAAGCGGAGGGAGAACCTGGAAGAGATAACCGGAAAAAAATATGGTCCGTGCACACACTGAAAATGTGCGAACGGAATAATATTAGCAGCGCCTTGCTTCTACCACAACTCTCTCCGCTTCTGTTTTCAGAGAGCGGTTCAGAAGGTCATTTCGCGGATCGCATAGGAAATATTGTGCTGTAGTAACCTACAATACAGTGCGTCAGCTATGATTAGCGTGCGTTAGCACATTTAATAATAGTTGGGGGTGGAGGGGAGAGTAAAACTCACGTTTTAAATTCACAAAAATCCAGAAGTGTATTTAATTTTTTAAAATTTAATTTGTTTATGTGTTTAGTGTTTAGTTTTTCCTTTGGGGGTTCCCGCGCTCATGTGCTCAAATGAAGGAGCCGCCACTGCCTACGATCTACGATTAAATTTTGGTAAAAACATACGCATCCCTGTTTCCGTTTAAAATAAAATGAAGGAGGGTAAAAAGTAAAATGTTTATGTACAATAAGAAGGTGCCTCATCATAGAGTGAAAAGATAGGCTTATGAAAAAAAATGAATAATTTGTTTGTATTTTTTTTTGTTTGTTTGTTTCATAAGAAAATAAAATGCTTTGCTAGATCAACGTTACTCTATAAACGAAATTTGTGATAATCTGTTTAAGTCCTTAACCCATTTGTGCCCACACATTTTTGCGACTTTCTTCGATTTTTGCTAATGCGAGCTAGGGATGGACGCGAGACGAAAAATAAGCGTCTCGCGTCTCGCAAAATAGCCTAAAAGTTTCTTCTCGTCTCGCAAAAATCCCTATATCGTAATGTTAAAAATGAGTGTCTCGTCTCGCAAAAAAGCTGTATATATCTGTCTCGTCTCGCGTCCATCCCTAATGCGAGCAATAATACACTCTATAACCCGATTGAGACGAAAACTGGTGGATAGGAAGACAATGTACAGAATAGTAAATGATTAAAATTTCAGAACAATTGAATAATTTATTTCAGAGTTACAGTAACAAGTTCAATAAGGTGCTGACACGCCGCTAGCCTGGATACAAGTTGCCACACGGCGTGGCATAGACTGATAAAGCTCCCGGATAGTCTCCTGCGGTATTTCCTGCCAAATTCGCTCCAATTGTCGAACGAGGTCATCAACAGTCCGTGCCAGATGCAATCGCCTTCCCATCATATCCCAGACATGCTCGATGGGAGAGAGATCTGGCGATCTGGCAGGACAAGGAAGAGTTTGACAAGCTTGCAGACAGTTTAGAGCAACACAAGCCATATGTGGTCTGGCATTGTCCTGCTGAAAAACCCAGGGCACTGCAAAAGGAACGGTAGCAAAACGGGTCTTAGGATGTCGTCCACGTACCGCTGTGCAGTAAGTGTACCTCTAATGACGACCAAAGGGGTCCGGCTGTCAAAGGAAATGGCACCCCAGACCATAATGCCTTGTTGAGGGCCGGTGTGGCATGCAATAGTGAAAGCAGGATCCCCCCTCTACCCTGTGCGTCTCCAAACACGTCTTCGATGATCGTCAGGACACAGCTGGAAGCGGGATTCGTCGCTAAAGACTATACAGTCGGCATCATTCCAACCTGATCGAGCCCTGCACCACTGTAATCTAGCTCGGCAGTGTGCAGGCGTGAGTGGCAGGTGGCGTAACGGTCGGCGCGAGCGTAGATTTCGCTCTCTCAACCGTCTGTGAATGGTCATGATGGACACTGGTGTTTGGGTTGAACGTCTGATGGTTGATAGAGATGAAGAAGGAGCTGTGACAGCTGATCGGACCATCACTCTGTCCTCACGATCTGTTGTAGCCCTAGGTCGACTGCTACCATCCTGACGCTGCACTCTGCCATTTTCCACCCATCCTTGCCAGCATCTTCGAATCGTCGCATCGCTTCGGCTCAAATGACGAGCGATTCTCCGATTAGTCCAACCGGCCTCATTCAATCCAATGATACGACCTCTGTCAAACTCAGACAGTTGCTCGTAATGAGCACGAATCCTGAGGTGAGGCATTTTTTAAGTTGTTGAAAGGTCATCTGAATCACAATCAAACCGAAAGTTTTAACAACCGTTGAAGAACTGCTCCTTATATACGTCTGCTGGATGCGCAGTTCCGATGCGCTAGAGATCAAACTATCCATTCATTGGACACCAAATTTGAATCATTTGCATATCTGTTGAAAACATTCATGCATACGAAATTTCAAAGCAATCGGATGATTGTTTCTTGGTGCGTCGATTTTTTTGTTATAGAGTGTAGATAAATTTCTGATGTCAACTTCTTGAACAAGAGATGATTTCTTTTAAAATCTTTATGTATAAAAGTTAAAATGCCAACATCCTACTTGGCCATGTTAAAATATTTTGTGGAGTTGAGGTTCAATACTCGTGCATAAGGACTAGGAAAAATAAATAGCGTTTTCGACTGATAGCGAAAATGCCGTCCCCAAAAAGGGACACTAGGCATAAATGGGTTAAATTTGCAAGAAGTTCTTCAGCGGAATACAGCGTGATAAAATATCTAACAGCGTTTAAGTATTGATACAGAAAACCGTAGGAAAATGTACTATAATATTACAATAACCTAGGTGTACATGATAGGAAAATTGATTTTCGGTGAAAAACCTCTCTTGAATGAATATCAAGTGCATATTTCCCTTACACAACTATACAATGCAAACATGATATCATAGTTTTAAATGTCTCCTAAAATTCAATAACTTATACACCAATTTTCTGCAAAAGCCTTAGGAATTCTTTCTCTTATTTTTTCGGATTCCAACAATGTTGCAACATTTCCTTGTGACTTGTAACTGGAAGGAATTTTCAATAACATCCTTGAAAACGAACTTATCGAGTATAAATAGCCTATCTACTGAAATAGCATGCTTCAAGTAACAGTGGTCTTCAATTTCTATAGATCTTTTTTTCTCCTTTATTGAGCACCCGCTCCAGACTTGTTGAAGGTAATAACTTCAATCTCTGACATACACTCAACAACAACTAAGGAAGGGTCACTGATGATGTAATATGCAAGTGAACACTCCAACAGCCTTCATGATGACCTTCAGATGCACCAGTTCAAACAAGTCATGAAACGTGGTTCAGTTTCTTTCAATAAAGTTTTATTTTATATTTTCTGGGACATATTTTCATCCTCTTTATTCACTTCTGGTTAAGATCAACGTAAGGTAACCCCTTTCCACCTTCTGTTGAACCTTAATGCACAATGTTCCATCCTGTAAAAAAGTCTTATGACATTGAAAATTGCTATACCATTAGTAGTACGATAACCTATACAGAGGTCTGGGCTAAAGGTCAGAAGTTAATCCCAGCATTGATGTATGTGTTTTATACCTAGAAAAGTAGAAATTTAGAATAGATTTACATTCATTGTTTGTTCTCTCTAAACTTGGGTTCAATGTAGGACATTAGTTTTACTTCTTTACGTTTCTATTCACTTTAAACTAGTTTTTAATGCTTATAAATTGGAAATCCGGTCATATGGAAAGTTTACGATAATGATACTATAATTTTCAGGTCGAATGTTAGCAGGAGAAAAAAATTAGAACGCTAGCCAAATTTTTGCTGTCAATTCCCCGACGTGCAAAATAAAGGTAAGTATTTTATCTCGGTAAATATTATTCTTTAGGGTTGTACCCTGTTGCCTTTAGAGTACATCAGATCTCTGTGTGTCATAAAAAAATATATGAGTACTACATTTCATCAAATTTCAATGAGTAATTCATGAATTACTTCGTGATAAAATGAATTTTTTAATGTTAAAAAACAAATGATAACTTTAATGTGTAGCTTATGAAATGTTCATGCATTTTATGAACTTCATTTTTAAAATATGTTATTTACTCAATCCTTCTACCAATGAAAATATTTAAATTTAGTTGACTATTTAAATATAAATAAATTATGACTTTCAAAATCAAAATTTAAAGTGTTATATATTATTAGAACATTCCTAAACTTTGTTTTTATTTCAGTCCAGGCTGTAGCCAGAAAAAAAAAGTTGTGGGGGAACGGGATATATAGTGCTGAAATTAAGTTTCGAGTGGGAGGATTGAAGCAGCTAAAATTTTTTCAACTTTAAAGGATATCCAGAATCAACGCAAATAAAAAACTACTAATTAACAGTTAAAAATTGAGGAGGGGGATCAAACCCCAATGATCCCCCCGCCCTTTGGCTATGGCCTTTATTTCAATCAGTTTGTTTCAAAACCTCTGACAAAACGCTTAATCCCATAATGACGATTATGATTTAGAAATATAAGCTAATACGCTTAAAACTTTTATTTAATTAGCATGGCATCAGATTGTACCATTTTTTGGACAGTTACATTTAGTTTTTAATCTGCGCATCGAAATTTTGATACAGTTGTCCTAGTGTTTAATTTCATGTTTGGACTTTGTGAAACTGATAAATAAAGTGCATGAATTAAAAAAGTTGGTTTGTATGCAAATTTCAATTATAAATAAGAATTATATATAGAGATAACTCCTTAAAAAATAAAGCGTGTCTTAATCAATAGCAACCATTGTACAGGAACCAAACGACAAAACAGTTTTATTTCTCAAAAAATGCTATCCCAGATATTACTATCCCAGATTTTTTAACTGGGGAAGTGTCTGACTAGAATTGAAACCTACCACTTAATACAAATATACAAATATAAACACTTTTTAACATTTATCTTGCAGGCTGCTTCCTTTTTTTATGCTCTCAAGGCTTGAAGATTAGGTACAAATCGATTCGCTCCCTCGAGCCATGTTCATCAAATCGCATCAAACAATGGGCATAAGATCATCAAGATGACAAAATAAAAAGATAGGAAAGAGTTTGGAGCATCTTTTTCAGTAGCTATACTTATTTCCATCGGAACTCTATCATTAGTGAGCATTCCCACAAATAAGATATTTGCTGAATATTTGGGCACCCGTTTCCGTGTTGGACCCACCTGAGGCATCTTTGACATTGAATAAACAAGGAGGAACAGGTCGGAAGGAGTTGAAAGTGTGGGTTACTGGGTCTTCTTTACATTCAGGGTAGCATTGCCTTTGTCTCTCAATCATCGGAGTTAGATCGTCAACTGCTAATCCCGGTGGTCAGTGGAGGGACGGTTCACAAATTATTTCAAACGATCTCTTTTCAACTGCTAATAAGCAAGGAAAGTGTCAAATAAATGTGTGTGAGTGCATTTACAATATAAATACCCCGTTATCAATAAAGATTATAAACAGACATAAGATTATCTAGATAGCTGCATATCTGTTACATTAAGGATTCATAATTTGTTTCAGCTGCTCAGCAAGTTTGCAGCATTGTTCACTGAAATATTTTTAATAAATAGACCAATAAATGTGTGTTTTTTAAATGTTTTGCTGCATTTTTATTAGAAGTTCCACCATCGTCAAATGTTTTTCAGCAGAAACTTGAGTACAGCATTGTGTGAGAATCCGTGCTTCAGTAAATGCATACGTTGAAAAAAAAAAAAAAAAACATCAAAACAAAAAAAACTAAAAGTGAATCTAACTGATTTTAGCTTGCATTATCTCGAAGCAATGATTATTTCTCAGCAATTTCTATAACAATAAAAACTATGCATGTAAAATTTGTTTTTTCTCTATTAAGGATCATTATTTTCATGAGAGACGGGCTGGTTTAATACAGTCCGAAATAGAACGAAACAACCAAAATTCTAGATAGCTAGCTAGACCAATCTTAGTGGAGTCAAACCTATCTCACTTACTTCAATGAACTCGCTTTGGTCACTGACGGGTAGCATGAAATGGAAATAGAAAAATTTGGTGCAAGGACATATTTCGAACACTAGTAGATACCGAGATTAATAAACAACACTGTTAAAAGAATTCAAGTTTTCGGGGTATTAAGATTTCGAATAAGGTGATACGGGATGAATTTCAGGCTGATCAGTAATTACCGTGTATATGTGACGCACGTGCACTTTAAATACGGCTCGAAATTCCTCTGGTCGGTCATTAGAAGTTCCCAAGAGGTACCTTTAGTCTGAAGTTCCTTAATTTTCTGACAGGGTTCAATAATTTATGAAATAATATTAACTGGAGCGGATTAGCTCTTAGAGGCTAATCCGCTCCATTTTAATTCCATTATAATTTCGTCTTCACTTTTCAAATAGTAAAAATGAAAAACATTTAGATTAAAACTTCTTCTTTCATGAAGACCAGTAACACTAATGTGTATTAATTAATGATTATATTACAATCATTAGACTCATCTCTTAAAAATGCGGTTTATGCATATTTGTAAAGCAAAGTCAAACATAATTATGTTAATTAAGCCAAATCATCTATGATAACCCCTTAACAATTCAGTTTCTCTATTACGCTGTATTCAAATATAAGCATAATTTTTTTAAATTTAAAATCGATTATATAAATTCAAATTGGCCGTTTAAAAATTTGCCATTTTACCGAACAAATGACTGAAAAAGCACTTTACAGAAATGCATTAGAAATTCTACACATTAAAAAAGAAAGATAGAAAGAAAGAAAAAGACGTCCTGGCAAAACCAGAAGGTTGGCGTAAAAGAAAAATATGCTGCCCCAGCAGCTTTCGGGTCCATAAGAAAAGTCTCCTTTGCTACACCCGATTCTTTTCTGGGAAGAAAACTACTAAGTCAAGGAGGCTTTAGAATGAACCGTTGAAAAATTTCCAACCATTCTTTTATTTTCCTTGTTCTGAAAACATTCATCTAATGCGTTTACAATGCCCAATTTCTTTCGTGAAACTAAAAGCAACAACATCAGTTCCATTATGATGCAAAGTTTCTCTATAGCTGTTAGATGAACATTAATTCCATTATAATTAAAATTCTTCCAATTAACGTTCTGGATTAGAGAAATTTTATATCCTTATAATATTAGATGAAAATTTTCGTAATAAGGAAAAAAAGAATCTCTGAGAAATATACAATCGTTCGTAAAACCTTGAATTTGTAAAGGCAAATTTTTCCGTGGAAAAGCATCAGGTGATGTTTCCCTGGATAGCATGGAAAAGCCCCCTAATACTTATTGCTCGTATGGAAGACTCGTAGAAACCCTGTTACATATATCTAAAGTCCCCTTTAAAATATAGTTCTACTGCTTACAAGGGTTAAAGGATTGAAGCCAAATTTGGTATATAGACTATACATGAGATGCGTTCATGGAATTTAAACAAAAACTCGATAAATGACCACTGGATACAACACCTCCTAGATGGAGAGGGCCTGAGAACAGATAGTTTTGCGTCAGCAATAGGCCTAAGATGACGTCTTCACAGTTTGAATTTCACTTTACTTTTTTTTAAGTAAAACTACTTAAAATTTCTGATGAATGATACAAATTTTAGATAATATCGTAAATTAAACATTAAAATTAAAATACCTTCCTCATGTAAAATTATTCATTATGGTCTATTTCCTGGTCATATTATCAAATTAGTCATGGTTAAAAACGGCCTTTTGTCATAAAATAATATTTTTATCAAATTATTAAAGTATTGTTATTCAAGTATTGTTATTAAAGTACTGTTTATTAAAGTATTCAAATTATTAAAGTACTGTTATTATATTCATTAGAAATTTTTAATAGCTCTATTTTGTGAAAATACAACTTTTAAATGTACGCTTAGTGATGACGTCAAAGCTTGGTGACGTAAGAGGTGCTAGACTTTCGTTACCTAGGAGGTGTTTCCCAAATCCATGTTAGCGAATTTATACGGAAAAGCTAAGTGCATCGGTTTTCTAAATTTGTTTAGTAAAACTAGGGTCAGGTGGGTAAAACGACCATAAATTAGGGCATTTTCAACTTTACTAAGCTACACATCTAAAATGATACAACATATTTAAAATTTCTTGACAAATACTTTACATTGGACTATCTGACAGTAACTACAAATTTTTGTTTTTTTCTTTTACAAACATTAAAACTGTTTGATCGTTAATTCTTTTTGGCTTATTATTATGATCATTTTACCCCATGGTGTGGGGTAAAATGATTATACATGAAAAAAATGAAACACACTCATAGAAAATGATATTATATGAATAAGATCATCTGGAATATTGATAACAAATGTTTTATTAAACAGTTTTACATGGAATTTTAATTTAGCTATCAGAATTTATAATGTCCTCTACTATCGAAATTTGGCTCATCCAGTATTTGAATTATCTGCTCAGTTTGAACTTCCTCGATATCGTCATTTTCTGGCAATGTACATTTTTTCAAATAAAGATTTTGCAAAGTATTAAATTGTAAATAGCTTCTTTTCTGTAGAAGAGATCTGTCCAAAAATGCTTAATAAAACTTTTACCACAGCACTTAAGAGCCAGCAGATATTTTGTCCGAAAGAGGCATTACAGTATGCCATTTTGAACTCTTCTTTAAACTCTTTTTAAATAAGAATTGGGATTTTTCTTCACAAAATTTCAAGAATAGCATACTTTCTTTACTTCATGGTCTTCAATTTCATGCTTTTCTTCAAAATGTGCAGCAAACACATCCTCTGTTAGCATTTATTTATAAATTTATGATTCCAGTATCGTAATTTTGGGCTATTTTTGTTGTTTCCAGGTAAAAATAAAAGTAGAATAACGGAATCTATTTATTTATTCACGTTATTACTATTAATACCTTATAAGACATATTAGAGATAAAAAAAAGAAATCTAAAATGATACATGTGTTCCTTAAGTGCAAGCCTAGCAGTATGATCGTTTTACCCCACTTTCTTTGAACTACTCCAAAATAAAAAATAATAGGAATACAAATTATCTTGATACAGAAATGTATTCCTCAATAATGACAGTAGGCTTTGTATCATCAAAATTTCAAGAACTTTAAATCACAAAAATGCTACAGCAAAGTAAATTTTAACCTTGATAGATAGAGTCAAACATGAAACTCTAAGTGCTGCCATTACAAATTAAAAGAATATTAATAAATCAAATAAATCAGTTTTAAAATATTGCTTGTAATATAAATGAGCTAAACAAAAATCAGTATGCCAATAAACCAATGCAATTGACATTTATTGTCTGCTTTTAGTAGACTGTTCGTTTTACCCCACCTGTTCATTTTACCCCACCTAACCCTATTTAAAATTTCTGGTGAGTGATACAAATTTTATAAACAGCTTAAGTTGAAGATAAAAATTTCCTATTTGTCGTAAAATTAAATTTTCTATCTTAAATCATTAAATTGTTTTATGCGGGAGTAAAGTCAGCACAAACTTTGAATAGTTTTACTTCGTGAAAATAAATGTGTGATGACGTCATTTTAGAGGACCTAGTGGTGACGTAAAAGTTTCTGCTCTTAGACATTGTCTACCTAGGAGGTGTTGCTAGATGACGCTTTGCATGGAAAAAATAAATAATTAAAAATAGAAACGACTAACTCTAAATGTATTAAAAATTAAATTTTATCAATATTGACTTGAAAAAATGAGCAGATATAGTTGGCTTGATTTTTGAAATAGAATTTGCATTTCTATCATGAGTGAGAAACTGGATAAAAAATCATAAAAATAGCTATTTTCATAAATTTTGATGGAGCTATCTGATTACAACCCCCCTCCCCCTTCAAAGTTAATTCATAACTCTACATAAATTTAAAAATAAAATTATTCTTAATATTTCAATTATTATTTAAACTACTCACAAAAGTATAGTCAAAGTATAGTTCCTAAGTGTAGTCAAAATTGAACTATGTTGCTAATGGGGAACACAGTGAAAATTGGGGGGGTACAATTTTTTTTTCTATTTAAGTGGCTAATATCCTTTAATTAACGCTGCATAAGGTAAAATATGCAAAAAACTGATTTAAAATATGCCTGGATCCGAATTCGGTCTGTAAAAGATTAAATGAATTTTTTTAGTCTCGCTTATAATTTTTTTTTCTTAAATCTCGGTTCAAGGAGGATTTGAGTGTCTTGGTGGGCCATAAAAAAACTCTTAGCAGGCCGCTAAATTCTTATTACTGCAGTTCTGAGATATCGTGTATGAGCAAGTGAAACATTTCTGTTGGAAAACATACCATAATAGACTGGCTTTGGCATGATTTATTTTTCTTGTTTAAATTAATAATAATTGTTAAAGAGCATCTCATAAACGCATCATTTGCATGAACACCAAAAATGTGTGTGAGTAGATTCATTAAATGCTTTCAAGTTTAAACGCAGGAAAATAGCTTTATTATTATTGTATTATTAAATATATACTATAAAGAACTATTGTACTATTAAATACATGATAGAATGAAATGGAATGAGCAAACTTCCTTCAGACCTGTTTTAATCTACATGAAGTAAAAAACAATTTAAAAAGTTTATTGACGATATACATTTCGGGAGAGAGGGGAAACGTTTTATTACGTTTACTTCAATAAGAAAAGTAATTATTTTGATCCCTTGGAAAATATTTTGTAAATTATAGGTTTGGTTAAAATATTTCAATTATTTTAATAATACACTAGCTAAAATCTTTCGAAAATGCAATTTTGTTTGAAACACTTTGATTGTTATTTACGAATATTGCACACATTTATAAGCTGAAACGGAAAACTATTTCTATTCGCATGAAACTTCAATTAACTTCATAATTTTGTTTTTGTTTAAATCTTTATAAAAGTATAACAAAAGGAAAGAGGAATTGCTTCATCCCCCCCGCCTCCTTAATTGTGTAGGGAGTAAGGAGTAAAAGGAACAATTGTAATAGTAAAAATTTCGTTATTCAAATTTGACCTTCACTGAAATTACTCTGGCAAGCTTCTTTGTGGCCAAACCCGTCCTAAGAGGGGAAGGGGGGGGCAAGCACCAGACCCCCCCCCCTCACCGAAATTTTGATTTTGTTAACAAAATGGAAGGAATGAAGATTTTATTTGCGGGAAAATCAGTTTTCCTCACCGTTTTGACCTTCCCTGATTTTTTTTTAGCACGATTTTGCGCTGGCTTATGTACGTACACATGTACGTGCGTACGATCCATTTCACTAACCATGAATCTATTTTAAACAGTATTTATGGGACGTCTAAGTATATATTTCACGTAACTCAAAAACGATTTGCCGTAGTATGCTAAAACTTTGTATTTATAACCGGTACACCTAGCTGTGCACCTCCCTTTTGGATAGCAATTGACTAGATATTTTTTTTCACAGTTAGCCAAAAGATTTTGAGAACGTTAAAATCTATGGATAGCCATTGTTTCGGCCATGGCAAAAATCTCACAAAGATTCGCCAAGATTGGGAGCTTTTCGTTAAAAAACACCAAATTTGGCACCAAAAATAAGTTTTTAAAACTGAACCCAGCTATATTTGGCGAGAAATTGCCAAATCTTAATTTTATTGAATTATCATATCGCACTTTCAAATGAAGGGAGTTTTAATGAAGTGCTTCAAATATGTGTATAATTTAATAGGCGTACAAGGAAGTCACGTGCTGTCCCAACCAGACTTTTTAACTACCCGTAATAGTAAAAGTTGGAAAAGAGTGTTTTGTTCGGGTAGTCAAAAAATCTTTAATTTTTTTACTCCAAAAAATGCGCTCTCCACACGTCGCTCACGATGAACGAGCTATAGCAGAAATGCAGAGATTGAGAGGTCTACTTTGTATTACGCAACTCAGTATTAAAATCTGTGAGTGAACGATAAATACCCCCAAATAAACAATGCAGCGTGAAATCTCCAGCGATAGACATTAACATTCCAAAAAATGCGCTCTCCACACGTCACTCACGATCAACGAGCTTTAGCAGAAATGCAGAGATTGAGAGGTCTACTTTGTAAAACACAACTCAGCATTAAAATATGTGAGTGAACAATAGATCACCCCTATTTTCCCACCCTTAGGGTAGTAATTTTTTTCCCAAATTTATATGGGACCAACTTCGAGTATATACCCTATCCAATAAAAAAAGAATTATCAAAATCGGACTACTCTGTAAAAAGTTATGCGTGGTCATACATTGCAATCAGTGAGTGAACGATCAATCATTCCTTGTTTTCCTCTCCTTAGGGTTGGAATTTTTCCAAATTTATATGGGACCAGCTTCGGGGTATACCCTTTCCAATAAAAAAAGAACTATCAAAATCGGATTACTCTGTAAAATGTTATGCCTGATCAATATATATATTAATATATATATATACACGTGTCGACTTGAGAACCTCCTCCGTTTTTTTCGTTGGTTAAAAATGCACAAACAATTTCAACATTTACTCAATAGTTTTTGAAAGCTGAATACACATGAAAAGCGGCACCTAGTAAATATTTTTGGAACTAAACTTTTTTAAAAACTTCCTTGAGTGCATCTCGTGTACATATACCAAACTTGGTGACAATCTTCTCACCCATTTCAGCTACAAAGTGCTGTTTGTAGGGAAAGTTTAATTTTAACCATTTTGTGAAAGGAATCAATAAAACTTAAAACATTTTTAAGTGAAAGAAAAATTTTCAAATGGCAAATATAGTTTTACCTTTACATTTATTAATAAATAAAAATACATGTAAATCATTATTCAAGTTGATGTTTCTTTGAACGTTCTATTAAAAATGTTACGCCTCTTTAAATATTTTCAGATAGATACTCCACAGCTCAACGGTACGCGCTTTACATTTCACTGGAAGAAAGTAATAATACTTAAATTTATTTCCAGTCCCTAACAAACAAAGAAAAGAATCTTGCTTTCTTCTGCATTTTTATGAAGTTATTCATTCTAATCATTGTACTTTTTTGAATTCATGAATACATTTACTCTTGCATCGTTAACTCAATGGCCAAATTAAAATCGTAAAAGAAGATTATCTCTTGCTTCACGATTCACGGTCAAAATGTCAGATTCGAAGACGAAAATTAAACCACGTAAAAGACAATGTTTAACCCTCCCTCCAAAAAATTGAGTCAATATTTGTTTCATCAGTTTCATATTCTAAGAAAGTTCTACAGCATGCAGGGTTTCCTAAAAACAATGACCTAGGCTTTTATTTTATTAAATAAATTTCAAAGTTACGCAAAAAAGGTACAAAATTTTATCGTATGAATTAAAGTTTTTTCAGGAGATTAAATCTAAATAAATAAAAAAATTTAAATTTTTACAGGGCCATGATGAAGATCTTGCAGAAGTGCAAGAGCACTTCTAGTACGAAAAATATATTTTGTTGAATTCAACAAAATTTTGTTGTTTCAACAAAAAATTGGTTGGCGCAATTTCAATCGAATAATTTTGTTCATTTTAACAAAGTTTTTGTTAAATTAACAAAATTATATTTCGTTGAATTAACAAACATATTGTTGGTTCAACAAATATGTCTTTTAAATAGAGCCAACGAAAATTTTGTTCAATCAAAAAGCATTTTTATTAATAGGGCTTGGAACGATGTTGAAATTAAGAGTGTGACGCCTGTGCCTGCCGTAAACCCCCCCCCCCCCCCAAAAAAAAAAAAACAAAGCCGTAGTAAACTGCCCCGCTGCAAAGTAAGAACACCTTTTGAGAGAGTTTCCCTAGAAAATATGGGTGAATACTTTAATGAAAAAAATAATTAATTATATTCCTAATTTATCAACCAAATTTGCCCTCTTTTCTACAAATTCCATCCTTGACGCGCGCGTGATTTAACATTAAAAAAGAATTTTTTTCCAATTACTTAACGGTATATAGAAAAAAAATTAATCCATTATTTTTAAACATGTTTAAGAAAAGTTACATAACCTACTTGGTATTTGGTAGGTACTCCTTTTGTCTCGATTAAAGTATTGATTCAGCGTACTTCTTTGAAAACAGCGAGATTTTTTTTACCACTTGCGAGATTTAGACGCGAAAGAGAAAGAGAGACTTTAATAAATCATACAACGAGCTACTGCTGTTTGCTTGTTTGTTAGCAATTTATAGCTTACGATTGAGAAATAGCCTGAAACATTGTCTTAATTTTACTGAGGCTCCACAATATTAAAGAATTCCTTATAAGTTCGCTTACTCTACAAAAAAGATATTTTAAAACTACCAAAGTATGCTTAAAAACTGCATTCTTGACAAAAATGAAATTCATTTTTTAATTTTTCTTTCAAACTGAAGTACTGAAGTCAAACTGAAGTACTGAAGTAACTGAAGTCAAACTGAAGTTTAATTCTTCTTTCAAACTGGTACTTTGCAGGTACCAAGAAACATCATCTATAAATTGTTATAATAAGTTGGGCGGTACACTTTGACAACAGCAGATAAAATTGAAGAAACACTGAAAAATGTAAAAACAATTAAGTTCGTGGTTTTTAAATCTTTAAAATTCAGAGACACTGCCTATGACTTCCTTAAAATTATCTGCTGACATTTCACAGGGTTCATACAATAACCTAGTTTCCTTAAGTAGTTTTTATGAATTCAAGTTGAACGTTTAACTCTTTGAGGCGCAACCCTTTCCCAATGCTGAAAAAAGGGCAGCCGTTGCCATCGCTCGACTTAAGTACCAGCAAGATGGCGGACAATCGAAACGTTCATCGCGTGCCACAGATCTAGAGACCCTTTTTTGACGACAGCTGGCTGTGCCCGCGCACATCTTGCTGGTAGTTAAGTCGAGCGATGGTAACGGCTGCCCTTTTTTCAGCATTGGGCAACCTATCCAGCTGTTCTCGAATTCTTCCATTTTTCAGCAGATGTCAGTGCTGTTAAAAATAATCGCGAACATTTTTTGACGGGAAAGGACGTGCTCAAAAGTAAAGGATACTCGTGGAGCTGTGTCACCCGCAACTATTTTTATAGAAATCCAATCTATTCTTCGTGACTGGCAACAGTCGAAAACGTCAGAGTTTGGTGCTTCCAGAGCGGGAACACTGCGCGTTAAAGGGTTAACTGGAAACAGCAGGTAGAAAATATTGTGGTCGGAAAGAGTATAGAATAGATTATTTTTTATTAATCGGAAGCAAACAAACAAAAAAAGCAATCTTTACTCTGGGAGTTTTAACTACATATTTTTAGTCATAAGCTACAGTATGGTGTATATGGATTTATTTAGTTTTCTAGCTTAACCAATTTTATCAATTTAGTTTTTGAGGGAGTGAGAATAGGAAATTCTATTCCGGAGATTCATGTTCCTATCAAAAATTAAATAAAAAATAAGAAAATAAAATAAAAGTAAGTCTCACACACACGCGCAAATGTAACGGGGGGGGAGGGGGGGGGAGTTCGAAAATCAAACCCAGGAACACTGATCATCACCTGTCATTTCCGTAAGAAGCCAATTAATAAGCGCATTGTGCCCTGACGCGATACGCCTAACTACCCTTGGATGAAATGTTGATATTTCTAGTGAGACATGTGGGGACTTCGGAGCTATAGTCTAGGCATAAATTGGGATTCTTCAACAGTATTAGAGGCTAGGCATTGTTGTATTTTGCTGCGGAAATGCGTAGTAGTTGAACTCGGGATTTCAGTGACACGAGAAATTCCTTTCGAAACATGGCTTTCCATAATTTTTCTAGTTGAAAATATACGTAATTTTATGAAGGTTAAAAAAATTCATTATACGGGGAATGATGAAAGATGGGGCAAATTCATTAACCCTTTAATGCGCAGTGTTCCCGCTCTGGGAACACCCAACTCTGAAGTTTTGACTGTTGCCAGCCACGAAGAATGGATTTGATTTCTATAAAAATAGTTGCGGGTGACATAGCTCTACGAGAATACTTTACTTTTTAACACGTCCTTTCCCGTAAAAAAATGGTCGCGATTATTTTGAACAGCACTGACATCGGCTGAAAAATGGAAGAATGCGAGAACAGCTGGATAGATTGCCCAATGCTGAAAAAAGGGCAGTCGTTGCCATCGCTCGACTTAACTATCAGCAAGATGGCGGCAGATTTGGACGCAGCTGGCTGTGCACAGCCAGCTGCGTCCAAAAAGGGTCTCCAGATCTGTGGCACGCGATGAACGTTTCGATCGTCCGCCATCTTGCTGGTAGTCAAGTCGAGCGATGGCAACGGCTGCCCTTTGGGAAAGGGTTGCACCTCAAAGGGTTAACTGGTCTATAGGTGAAAATAAGCCGACCCCCCCCTCTCCTCTTCTCTTGGTGAAGTTAAGACATTATTATTATACACATCGACGCATGCACGTAATCCCCCTACCCCCTCCCCACAAAAAAGAAAAAAATAATCTGTTTGGGAAGATAGGTAGAAAAGACACCGTTTCCCGCAAAGAATCTCTTTTATTATAATTTTGTTAACAGGTGTTGGCATTCCGGAAAGAGGACTGAGGTCTTTGGGTCCCCATTTGGTATCGCCACTCTTTTATAAGCATGCTTAAAGTCCGTTGTTCGGATGCTACTATTCTATATGGGAAGAGTTATTTTTCTATATCTTTTTTAATAAACTTTTTTTAATAAATAAACTAATTAATAAATAGGCTTTTTTAATAAACTTTTTTAATAAACAATTTTTTAATTATTTTTCTTAATTTAAAGTTTTATTTCAACTTTTGAATGCCATTATGAGGGCCCTTGATAAAAAAGGGGGTTTGTAAAGAGCATCCCCCCAAACATTTGCAAATTCTGTTAAACTTCACAAAATAAGATACCTCGTTGGCAAACTTGGTAAAAAAGATTAAGGAAAAGTCTAATTTACCTTCTATTTCTGATACACTTTGCAAAACTACACAAACCCAGTTGGTAATATAGTTGATGAAAAAAATAAATAAGTTGGTAAAAACAGATGTTTTACTTGGCAGTTTCCCGACATCTCCCCGCCCCCCCCCCTCCGTAAAAAAGTCTTAGCAATGGCCCTGGCCACTATAAACGTTTACTTAGAACAAACTACATTTCTAATATATGCTGTGAGGAAAAAGAAACTCTGAATGTGGTCATAAACTTTGCTACGAGAAGACCTAAGATTATTTATGTGCTATGAGAAGACCACCCGCCCACTTTTGGCTGCGTCTCTGCACATCAAGAAATCTCTAGCACTTTAGTACTCTGGCACAGAGTACGACAGCTTCTTCCAACGTAAGCAAGAGCTCATTTATTGGAACTTCTGAATAAATTTGCCTGAAACGTGATGACTTATAATACTAAGGAAATAAGTTATCTGGGACGTTTTCATACGAGAGTCGGATTCTTTTGCTTTAAATACAAAATCTGAATAAAGAGAGTAACTTTTTTAGTTAGGATAATTTTGAAATATATGATTTTTAATATAGAGTACATGAAGAAAAATTTGAATTAAAAAAGAAAAGCTCCTCCTTGAGGTATAATATAATGAATATTTATTTCATTATTATTGCGCGTGTATATGTTTATGTATGTGCTACCGATAAAGTGATGGAATCTGTTATTCTGCAGATTATCTAGATATTCCAGATATATATGATTATATTAATCCGGTAAAGTGCGTAAAATTGTTTTATTTATCAAATTAGCTAAGTAATCTGGAAATTACCCAGTTTATCTGCACATTACCTCGTAGGCAATCGTTAAAGTGAGAAAAAGATCTTTGTGGTTTATAGAATTAGTAAAATAATTTGGTGTAACATATTACATTTACGGAAATCAAATTGAGAAAAAGATCTTTGCGGTTTATAGAATTAGTAAAATAATTTGGTGTACGGAAATCAACGTTATGTTATTCATTTATAATGCGATTCTAAACAATCAAGTTAATACAATCAAACAATCTACAAATGAGTTGATAGAATTAATGAATTAAAATCTTATAATACAAAGAAACAAACTTTAAAAAATATTTTTACAATTAAGAAAATGAGTATTCAAAACATGATAAAATTATGCTTACTTTTATAACACTATAACCACTTAAGAGAAACAGACATTTGAAGTTCAACAATACGAATGTCGTTAATGTGCACATTACAGAGGTAAAAAGGGGAAAACTCTTGATTCTGCACTTTAGCGGAGCAATTCAGATAATCTGCAGATTAGTGAGGTAATGTGCATATTAACGGCTTTCGAGGTTTAGCGGTAACATATGTATGTGTGAAATTCTAGTTGTCTTTCAAGATACACGTTGTTGACGATTATACAGATTTATCCTATTATTTAAAAAGACTTAACAAGATTTTTAAAAATATTAAAGAAGCTAAACTATTTGTGTCTCCGTACCTAGCTTTTTCTATTTTGGTGCATTAAACTTTCATTTAACTCTTTCCGGACTTTGTTGACCTATTATTTTCCCTGTTGAATGCGACTTAACCGTTGTGGGCTCTTGTTCGTAGGTGTTGGTAATTAGGATTTCAAATTGGTGAAACTTTTTGACAGTCTATCCCACTAACTTTCCTTCATTTCAATTTGTGCGTAGTCCCTTTGTAGTAAGATTAGTGTGTGTGTGTGTGTGTGTGTGTGTTTGAGTGAGTGAGTTGATAAGATCATAGTTTTAAATAGTTGGCTTATAAGCCTGACTGACTGCAGATCCGGTTGCTTATCATTGGTGGGCGTCTGCTTTGCACGTTTGCTGAACGTGTAATTGTCGTGTGCCGGATAAATAGTCTTATGATAGGAATCTATATGTGAAATATTTAATTGCCAAATTATTAGTTTGATAAAGTCTGATAAGCAAAAAGTTCACCACATAATTAAACTATTCTCTGATGCCAAACGTATAATTAATTGTACTTTGTTCTCTTCAATAGTATTCTCAAAAGTTATATATTTGCATTGCCTTATCTGATGACTTTAATTTGTCAAAGCGTTTGAATGAATTAACGAAGAGTGACAGTTGATGGATTGATTGTTTCGAGTCTTTCATTTCTAGAAATACGACTCGATGTTAGCTGGGTAGTGAATATAGCCGAGCATGACTGGTTTGGAGATTTTGTAAACGCAAAATAGAATTCTGCTTTTGTGCTATTGTACTTGCAAAGTTAAATCTGAAAAACTGGGACTGTGTGGGGGATGGGAGGTTAAAAGCTATCACTGCGCCACCTGTGTCAGCTCTTTGCTCCATCTTGCTCTAAAATATTATCATTTGGATGGCTATTGGCAGAAGGCTTTAGAACCAATTTAGAAATTTTAACTTAACAGCAGAAATAGTGCATAGAACCAACACCTCCTAAATATAGAAAGCCTAACAACTCGTACGTCACAGAGCTTTCACGTCATCAATAGGCCTTCAAGAATGACGTCATCACTATTTAACTCTCATAAAGTAAAACTATTTCAAGTTTCTGATGAATTTACTCAAGCACAACAGCATTTTACTGATTTGAGATAAAAAATTTAATTTTACGGCAAAGAGCAAGTTTTTAACTGTAACTAATTATGTAATGTAATAAGGAAATAGATCGTAATGAATTGTTTTGTATCACAAAGGTATTTTGTTTTTTATCTTTAACTTTAGATATTTTCTAGTAATTGTAGCATTCACCAGAAAATTTAAATAGTTTTACTTTACGAAAGTAAAACTGTAATGGCGTCACTACCTGAAGGCCTAGTGGTGACGTCAAAGCTTCAGTTAGGCTTTCTTATGTAGGAGGTGTTGATAAAACCCTGTATCTTATTTTGTCTTAAAATATCTCAACATTTACTGTAACTGCAAGACAAAACTACCACCACAATGAAATTAATAATTACAATATACTACCTTAAAAGATAGTAGGTCCTGTCCTTGTATGTAAAAGTTCCTGGGGTAGACATGTTAAATCAAAACTATAACACATTAAGTACTTACATTTTCGCAATCCTTTTTGTTGCTTCTTCAGAGACTAGGGCCATACGCGAAAAGTTTTTGGCCATAACTTTGGTTCTGGAGATAGCGGACGCATACCATTCTGGTGTTCCTGGTTTTTGTACAGCTCCTAGAAAAATTAGAATAAGTTTTGTCAAGTTCAAAAAGCAAAACTTCGCATACGTTTATCAAAAAATTTCAGTACATTTTTTTCTCAATTTACCTCTGCATAAATCAAAAAATGTTTACCCATAGAAAAAAGTAGTGTTCTTATAGAATAAAAGCAGTAATTAGGTAGACATTAAAACAAATTTCGATAAAACTCTATTCATTGTTTCCTTTTTTCGGTTATGCTATCATTTTTTACACTATATTATGATTTATGATGCTTAGTTTTTTTTTTTTAAATAAGCCCACAACATTTTTAAGAACACCCCAAAAAACATGACGTTTAACTCTACAAGGCTCAATTTTTTACTGTGTCTGAAATAAGCATATGTCACGATTTTAGTTATTAGTTTTTTAGGAAAATTCAAAAAATAATAACCAAATATTTTACTAGAAAAACACTTTTTCATTTCAGTTTCATATGTGGTACACTGAGGCATAACTGTAATTCTTTTGGCATTTATTTTAAAATTTTAGTGTTCGAATTCTTTCTTAGTATAACGAACTCTCACGTTTAATCGTTTTTTCCGGATCAAAATTCTTGTATAGCTATATTTTGTTAATTTTCTAAAATAAACAAATGGGACACACAAAGATTATGGTTTAAATTTCAATCAATTTTGACAGTAATGAGAACTGCAATGACATCTACACGCAATGGCCTGAATTATATTGTTGTTAGCTATGTATAATTACTCTTAAAAACCGAGAGATGTCTATGGTAATATTTTATAGACGCGGAAGAATAATTATGAAGGTTGTTCCGCATAAGGTACGAGGTGCTTTATAAGGTTAAAGGTTAAAATTAAGAAATTTAGGTTAAAATAAAGAACTTACCATATTTTTATAATGTGAGTTGTTTACAAATTTTGTTATTGAATTTAAGACACAAGTATTAGTTGCGGAAAATATTCTTGTCTCGTGCCTAGCTGCTGTGTTTCGAGCGGCCAGCTAAATTAAAACCATTTCCAAAATTCAAAATTTCTCGCTCAACAAAGCAAAAAGAAACCCCAACTTTCACTTTTTTATACTTACATCGAGTATTAGACGAGGCTCTGTTTTTAACACTTTTTAAGTCGGGAAGTTTTTCTAATTTCGATTTGTATGTTAATCCTTGTTTTTACTCCAGTAAAAAAGCATTCATTGCTATAAAACCTACATATGTTGTTGATATGGTGTATCTAGTCGTTCTAGAACACATATGGGCAACCTCCGGCAGCGGGCCGGATGTTGCTCCCCTTGGCTTTTGATCCAGCCCACGGAACATATCAAAACCCCATATAAAACCCATATAAACCATTCAAAATCCTATATAAATCCCAATTCTACAGCTCGCGACTTTGCTAATATCCTAAAGTTTGGCTCGTAACTTTCCAAAAGTTGCCCATACCTGTTTTAGAAGTGCACGCAAAGATTTCCAATATATTATGGCCTATGCCAATCAGTATTTAACGTGCATTTTAGGGATATTTGTCTATTTTAAACAAAGTAAAATGAGAATATATTGTTGAAGTTTGTAACAGCGTACTTACTACCGTGTTATTATCAACCACGTTTCGAGAATAAATGAAAAAATCTGCTTTATCCGATGCCCATTTTCAGAATTGTTTTTCTAATACTTCTTTTCTTTAAAGATCTTCAGATTCAGCTTTCTACTTCAGTAGCTATATATTTAAAATACGAGTCTAAGATCAACAGAATCCTTTTTGATTTTGGCTGTTCTTTGGTTTGAAACGTGCTCCACCATTCCAACGATGAAATAAATATTTCTTTTGAGGATCCTAATATTAGTAATGCATTTATTAATTTTAATCAAAAGGCCTTGTTTTCGTTCAGGAGATGATCGAATTTCAATCGCAATAACGGAAAAAGTGGGGATTTTGTCCGCCATTCCCAACAAAGCAAAATCGACCAAAAAAGTATTTTCTGCTCGAAACTGGAGTTCAGTTTTTGCATTCGTAAAAATATTATCGATTGCACTGAAAGCCAGATTTGCTGTATTCTTCCAACCAGGGGTGTAGCCAGAAAATTTTTCATGGGGGGGGGGGGGGGTTTACGACTACTACAACTCATATATATGTATACGTGTGTGTGATAATGTAGTGAAGAATATACATTTTGTATGGCAAAAGATTTCTCATGGGGGGTTATGACCCCCTACCCCCCCTTGGCTACGCCCCTGCTTCCAACACACATGTACAACTTTTACATTTCTTTTATTTTCCAATGGGTGGGTCAGCAGCCCACTATGGTTTGATAGCAACGAGGCATGGGGAGGTTGGTCATTTCATCGGTCAGGGTGCCTAGTACGCAGGTCAGTAGCTTCTGAATGATCTTCTAATTTTGACCCCATTCCAGGTGAGATCTAGCACCTGAATTTTCACCTTCAGAGGTGTCGTTTGAACATGGAAAACATTGGAGCTACGACAGATTTTTAGTGCACTAGCTCCATTTAGAGTGCACGGTCCACAGCAGACTCGTTCGAGAAAGGTGTTCACCCTCCTAAGCACTGCCCAAAGCCTGTGCTGCTTCACTTTCGTTGTTCTGATGGGAAACGAGATTAACCAAGCGGCTGAAGGGCTACGATTTTTAGTATGAGCCTACAATTTGTAACATGTGAGGCAAATGCACTGTTGACAGTACTAACACATCCGAAGCCCTGTAAAATTACTATCACGCGAAGAATAATTTTGAAAAAAAGGAGTACTGGTATCAACACTCCCTATCTCTTTATCTATACAAGAATTAACCAAGAACCTACATATTATCACGATACCTAATTTGATGAAACACATACCCAGAGTGGAATTCGAAGTTCTAACTGAGTGAACTGAAGTTTTGTACGACACATAAGGCTATTAGAAGAATATCGAGGAAGAAAATAACAAATAATAATGGTAACTGTAGGAGGATTATTTTGTTTTAATGCAGCTTAGGGGGCAGAGCTAATAATAAATAATGAAAAGATAGTTTATTTCTTATTAATTTTAACTCTTTTCGTCAACGGGTGACCTATGCTATTTCAAAAATTTTTCACAACCAGGTTTTCATTATCATTTTAATTACATTCCGTTTAATTTATCATCATTAGCGAAACACAATGAGGGTATGCCATTAAAAAAATTGCCCTGCTTGCTATTAACCACGGCCCAGTAACTAACAGAAATGATCGGCTGAACGAAAACTGCCATCTGCACACGGAAGTCTTAACAGTTCTGTGCGTTCAATAAACACTCGCATACCATCAATGCTAATAGAACTACCAGAAACCGGACAGGTAAACCGGACTGTTCCATTTTTTTCTTAATAAATATTTTCCGTTGAGCTTTGTTCGTTGCTCCCTGGTGATGCAATAACTGACGAAAATAAACCCGCGTGGGTGTTGTAGTGTCTTACGTGATCTGACAGCTTCTGGGTCAGGTTTGAACTGTGTTTTCCCTGCAGCACATCGTATTGAAAGCATGCTGTGATCATCTGTCACTTACTGAAAAGGCACGGCTGCCCCAACGTCTCCCCAAATCCGGTTGCATCCAAAAATCTGGGTTATTGAAATGGTTCTTGGCTTATTATTTAGGGCCCCTTTTATTGGCAGGGTGAGCGGGGATTGGGTTTTTCCAGGGCCCACTCAATTAGAGGTCCAAAACTTTCTTTCTTTTCTGGCCCCAAACTTCCAAAAACCCATACTGGAATTAACGTTAAAAATTTTTTTTTAGATTCGAAGAAAAATTTGATTGTTCGTTCATTTTAAATTTTATCCAATTTCCTTGCCCATTCAAAAGTTTAACTGAAAAAAAAAAATGCAGGCAGTTGTTTATTGCATTTCGTGCGAGAAATTAATTTGCATTTCTATTCTACGAATAAATTTTATAGTAATACGGTTTTGACAGGCGATCTTATTGTAGTTCGTCAAAGAGAGTCAAGCCAGAAAAAAAGTATACCTTATGTGACTCAGACTGCAGAATGCGTAAGCTGTTAAACGTGCACTAATGATCAAGCTATGGTGGACTCTAGAAGTATAGATTCAAATAGAGCTTATGAAAAATATATATATAAAAAAGCTGAAATGTTTACGTCAAATATAGAAATTATCTGAAAATTGCTGACATTTTAAGCAAAAACAAAAGCCAATTTTATAGCTTTTTTAACACCATCAATTCATATTTTTCATTTACAACTTTTTTTGCTATTTTTTTTTTTTTGATTTTATTAAAAAAGAGGTTCTTTTTAAGTCTTTCTTTCTCCTGCCTTATTTCTGTTATTTTTGTGTGTTTACGAATATTTGGTTTGATTAAAAAAATAGTGTTGTTTTATATGTTGGTTCTTTTAATATTCTCCTTCTGTCTTAATTACTATCTTTTTGAGATTTATATATTTTTTTATGTTTGTCTTATTGCTATCCTCCTCCCCCTTCGTCTATCTTTTTATGACAACTTCTTTTTTTCTTCGCATTCCCTTTTCTGTGCATCCTATCTTTGTTGTGTTTACTTCCGAGTTTTCCTGTCTGGTGTTGGTTGATCATGAAAGTTTGACTTTTAGTACCATCCGTCCTTTATATTTTTAATTTCTGTGTGTTTCTAACAAAGTATTTTATATTTAATCTTTAACTTTTGATTTGCTTTGCTATTCTTTGCTACATCTAAGCTGCATCGAAGTCTGCTGTATTTTATCATGCTTGATTTAGATCGCGTATCTTTCTTGGGTTATTTTCAATTAACTAACGAATAGTTTGAACTATTTTCTGAAAATCCTCAGTTTAAAATTTCACCATACTTAGTAAAAAATGATAGTTACTAAATTTTTACAACTTCTAAGATAAAAAGGCAGACCAGATAATAAAATAAAGGGTTTTATTCTAAAAGTTTTAGGAGCTGCCCGATCGTTAACATTAAAAATATAGGGTGGATATTAGATACTTGCAGACTACAGAGAGTTGTGCTGGTTCTACTGTATATCTTTTTTCTAGGGGGGAGAAGGAGAGATTAGGGGGAAAGTGACTTCTTTCGCAAGCATTTAGTGCATTAAGTATATGCCTTCTAATATGTTATGTACACAGTACACGTTAATATGCAAATATAAGTCAATTCACGTCTCACGGCTTTTCAAGATCTTAAATGTGCGATTCGAAACCCCTGTAGCTTATTTTTTATACCTTTTGTGGATCACTTTCACGCTACTCGCGTTTGAAAAAAGAAGTGCAGGTGGAACACGGGGGAAACAGGTTGAAAGAGGGGTTTCTTTTCTTTTCTTTTCTTTTCTTCTTTCTTTAGCTATTTTTTATAAAACGGGGATAGTGAGAGGGGATTACACCGACGGTTATCAAATGATCAGTGGTTATGTTAGTGAACGCTTCAAGATAAGAAAAAAAGTGCAGTAGTGACATACTTGCAGGTACATTGTGGTGCGTAATAGAAGTAAGACACAAGTAAAGTCTGAGATATTGCACCAGCATCCTCGGTGATGGAATTTTTCTCCAAAATTCCTTTAAACCCTCTGAGGATCATTTTTTATAAGGCCTTTATATTTCATACGAGTTGAAAACGATTGTTGAAACAAAATTCTTCTGTAAAGCTCAGTATAAGTGGATAGATACATTTAAAATTAATTTAATCAAAATGATTTGTTTTAAAATTTTTCATGAATCAGATTATACAATTTGTGAAAAAAAAGTCATTTTTTTACAGTATAGACAAAGAAATGAAGCAACACAAAAGTAACTACCTACCTATCTATCTAAGCATATATAATATAAAACAGCTAAATTTGCGTATTATGGATATCCAATAATAAACCACCGAGCAAATGAAATCTCAAAATAAATGCAACAAGAAAAATCCAGAACTAAGAATACAAATCGATTCACAGGACTTAAAATTTGCACAAAACCAATACAGCAAGAAAATCCAGAGCTTTCCAAACAATATATATATATACAGTCGACTTCCTCTTAACTGTTCTCCGTTTAATCGGATCTCCACTTTAACCGGTCGTAATGGATTTAAATACAATAATAATATGTTTTTAAAAATGACAATAAACTGAAAATTTCGTAATCGTTTTTGAAATTAAAATACAAGTATATATATAAATACATATACAGAATGATGAAACGCTGAACGCTTTCGTACATCACTTTGTTAGTGTATGGAGTACATCTTACTAATTGGGAATTATTTTGTACAGGGGTCGTATAAAAATTTAAAAAGCGTAACTTTTTGAAAAATAGCAAAAGGATATTTTTCTTAACATAGTCCTTTTTCCTACCTTAATTTGAACATTTTTTCAACTTACATTGCTCACTCATCTCTAACAGATGAATAATTAAAGCGCGTTACTACCTTTTGGGACCCCTGTATATATATGTATGTGTGTGTGTGTGTCTCCATCTAAATATGTATACCCCCCGTCTAAAATTCTAAAACGCGAACGCAACAGGATTATAAAAGTCTAACATTTGACTTATGAAAATCTGCCTGAGAGAGATATAATTACCCTGAACTATTCATTGGGATACGATTGCACCCTTATTGTATGAGAATCGGATGGCGCATGTTCAGTTCTAAACTGATAAACGGCCTTTTTATATTACAGGAACATAGCCAGGGCGTGGGTCATGCGAGTCTGGGCATCACCTCCTAGATATAGAAGGCCTGAGAACAGAAACTTTTGCGTCATCAATAGGTCTTCTAAGATGACGTCATCACAGTTTCCATTTCACAAAGTAAAGCTATTTAAAATTTCTAGTGAATGATACAAATTTTGGAAAATATCGTTAGTTAAAAATTAAAATTAAAATACCTTTCCGATAAAAAATAATTTTTATGATCTATTTCTATAATATATTATATAATTAGTGATAGTTAAAATTTCCTATTTGTCGTAAAATTGAATTTTCTGTCTTAAATCATTAAAATGTTTCATTCGGGAGTAAATTCACCACAAACTTTGAATAGTTTTACTTTGTGAAGTTAAATGCGTGATGACGTCAGTTTAGTGGACCTAGTGATGACGTAAAAGATTCTGTTCTCAGGCATTGTATATCTAGAGGGTGTTGGTCTGGGTAACCCCCGAAATTTTGGATTTTTGTTGATTGTACATAAAGTATTTTTGTGAGATATTGTACCTTTTTCACCTTTTGGGCACACACCGAAATTCTTTACTCGCTAATTTCCTGTTCTATTATATCCTCAAATTTCATGTGTAGATTATTCTATGAAAGTATATAAGTAAAATATAAATAAATAAGACTTAATCTGAATACAAAAAATTAATTAGCTGCATCGATTAGGTAAATTAACCAGTAATGAATAAATTAAAATTAAATAAATATAAAAGAATAAAATAGGTTATTTACGTAATGTTACCTGATTGTACAATCAACTAATACCTTTAAAACATCATTTTATGGATAAAATAAATATTGAAGGTTAAATAAAGTATTGCAATTAAAAATATCAGAAATGAGCAGCAAAATTGATGAAGTGGAACGTATTCAAGTAGTTTTTTTTCTAATTTTCTTTATTACCATCGCGTATATATCACAGTAAATAGAATCAAATTACAAAACAGACACATAAAACAGAAAAAACAGATGCAAAACTGCTTGTTGATCTTTGTGAATATTTTATCATACAAAATTAAATAAAATATCAAGGCATTCGTTCTACTTTTCCAGAGAAAGAATTTTTTCCGAATGTTACAAAGGAAATCAAGAAAATTTCATCACCTGCTTACGGGTTCCACTTATCCGCTTTGTTACCTTTTGTCTGTCTTTAAATCTTTCTCAGCTGCTTTTTTTGCGGAAACGCCTGCAAAACTTTTCAATGCGCCGAAACTTCATTTTTCTTGAAAAACTCAAAAAATCTGACAAGGGATTCAGGTTTAAAGGTGCGTTTCCATCGTGGGAAACAAACCGTGGACTCAGATTTGACTTCGAGGCGATTTTGTGCTCTCAAATGCACAGAGGAAGTCTGCTTACTTAGTACTTTCCTAGCACTAGGAGGATGAATGTTTTATAATATCTAGGAAACATAACGAGATGCATGTAAAAATCTGCACTTTTTTTTTTAATTTTATCTGTATACTAGCCTGCGTTTCTACCAGATATTTTGACAACAAAGAATCATAAAGAATTTTATCAGCTTAAGCCGGCTAAATTCTTTCCAAAATCATGCACTGTGCATGATCAGAAAAAAAGATTAACTGCACATGCAATTAAGTTTTCTTTTGTTTCTCCATTCAATTATTCTAAGACGAAAATACTAATGAACCACTAAAGAAAGTCATTAAGCCGCAATTTCCATTCTAATGAATTAAACATTTAAAATGCAAAAACTTCATTCAAGATCAAAATGTATGCCCTGAAATGGCATTGCTCCACATAAAAATTCTCTATCAACAATATTATTTCTGCGTCTATCGAGATTAAAATAATAACGCAACAAATTAAAGTCCCTCAATAAATTATTAGTTATTCGAACAATATACTTAAAGTGTACCTTTAGTTTTGAAATAAGCACTTTCATTTGGTTGCAGAAGAGAAGTATTTTATCACTGCGCACGGTATAAATAGCGTTGTGTACGTTATATTTTGCTAAACCGTGAAGAGGTTAACAGTGTATTTCGAAAAAAATGTGCTTTTCTTACACAAATTCCAATGAACTAATTATGTCAATCTCTGGAAAATTTTTATAATGTCTTTTTATATAACATGTGCTATACCCTGAAATAAATGATGAACCTTTATCATAGAAAAAATACTTAAAAATCAAAAATTTTTAAGGAATGTATCACTGTGAACGATTTCCATAAGTAAGAATTTTTTCTGGAAGTTTCATAAAAGTCACCGTTTTTCATTTATATCAATATTTAGTGTAGCTAAAAATAGCAAATCCTTGTATACGTTTCTGCAGAGATTGTTTATTTTAGTTTGTATACCAAGACTGTGATGAAGATCTTGTTTTTCCAAACCATATCATTAACCTCATTGATTTGAATTTTAGAAATAAAAATATGAAAGTTCGGTATTTTCAAAGATTAAGATTATTAGTATCTAACCATTTCAACCTTTTTAGGACAACAGACTACTTTTGACTCGGTGAATGCTTTGAGTGAAACAGTTCAATTTCCCGACCTGCACTTTCAAACTTAATGATTTACTCTTCACGAAAAGGAGAAGCTGTTGTTAATCCAACACATCCTACATATAGAAAGCCTTACAACTCTAACGTCATCAAGCTTTGACGTCATCACAACGCCTACATTTCACCACAACGCCAACGTTTTATTTTCAAAAACTAAAACTATTAAACATTTCTGGTGAGTTTAATAATGAATAAGGCGTAGGGCGATATTTCCTTCTTCCTTTTAATCGCAGGCGGAATACAACTGAGGCAAACCTATATTAAAAGTATTTACCCATGAAGACACGGATTTCGTCGAGCCTGATCACTTTCGATTCCATAAATCATTTGTCAGAACGAATGACTATCAAAACCGCCCCGCAATTTGATGTGAACATGAATTATATTTATCCAAAAATCTACCTCATAGAAACATTGAACTGTTTCCTAAGAAATTTCACAGCAATGGCCCCTTCAATTTAAGTCAATATTTTCTCTAGAATACATTTCTTAAACTGACCATACGCCAACAGTTTGCATGGATATATAAAAGTAATTGTCATGTTGGGGCGGTAGATTTTAATTTTGCCTATTGGCGAAATGGACATAAATGGGGTCCTGGCTGGACGGCTTCTTTGACAAAACTTTTCTGCTGGTCGTACCTTCCATATTTTACAACCAGAAAAAATATACGATTTTTTTACGTATAGAAAATTAGCATTTCGCTTGCGCAAGCTGTACATCGGTTGCAGGTTGAGGTCTAGAGATGCAGCGTGGTATTTTAAATCACGCTCAGTTTTGAAATGTAATCTTACGAATGCTGTGAAAATTAACCGTATAACAATGCTGGATGTATGCATTGGGAACAACGCTTTGCTTTTCATTGAAAATATTGAGTAGTTTCTCTAACTTAACAGCTTTTACAATTAAATGATTTCGAAAACTGATATATTTAGTTTTTCCATATGCATGCGCTAACATGGGTTTGGGCAACAACTTTTACGTCCCGAAGCTTTGACGCTATCGGTATGACTGCATTTAAAAGTTTTGTTTACACCAAATGGAACTATTAAAATTTCTGGTGAGTTTAATAATAAATAGCAATATTTTAATAATTTGGGATAAAAAATATAATTTTATGACAAATGGCAGTTTTTAACCAGAATTTATTAGATAATATGATCAGGAAATGAACCATAATGAATTATTTTGTATGAGGAATGTACTTTAATTTTAATGTTTTAAGATATTTTCTAATATTCGTAGCATTCACCAGAAATTTTAAATAATATTTCTTTGTGAAAATAAAACTGTGATGACGCCATTCTTCTGAGCCTCTTGATGGCGTCAAAGCTTAAGTTGTTAGGCTTTCTCTTTGATCTAGTAATTTGGCTAGTAATTAGTAAATGGTTAAAGAGATTTCGATCAGTTTTCTGGATACTTGGGTTTTAAGAGAAATTACTTGAAAGATAATAAAAGGTTGTATATGGTTTCAGCAAACGAGCCTCAAACGCATACAAATACATAGAGCTATCAATCTTTATTTCTCGCATCCTCCAGGGAAATAAGAGATCCTTCTTGTTGACAAGAAAAAGAATTTTCAGAATATCTTACTCGAGTAAGTTTTTATTATTCAACCTGCCTCCAGATTAAGATTTTCTAAGATATTTTCAAATCTTTGAAGCTGAAACTTTACATAGTGTGAAACTATATTTACTTCCTATTCTGACTTATTCTATTTACTATAAGTCACTTCCAGAATAAAAAAAGTCAAGTTTTCTAATATATATATTTATACAAAAGTCAAGTAGTAGTTAGGATCAACTACTACGTAGGATATCGGCATAGACCTTGGGAATTATGGAAATATACACGTTTCTTTGTTTGAGACAAAAACACTATATAGAAATATTTTATTGGATTTCGGTTCAATGCGCTATCACATGCATTAGAAAAATCTTTCAAGAGAAAGAAAGAGTAAATTTCCGGACACTTACCACTCCTGTATATACTTGGTTCCGCACTTTCAAATCTAAGCCTCACAAGATCCGCTGCAACATCTATAATCTTCTTCATGTCTTCAAGTGGAATTCGAGGCATCAACACTCTTGGTCCTTCTGGTATAGGATCGATTTCTTTAGCAGGCTTCAAGTGCTGCGTAAACCGCCCTGACTGCCGCTTATGTAACCGAAGTCCCCTGGTAACTCTGGACACAATGCGTTGAGTTTTGCGTCCAATTATTGGCACTTCCACTATCTCCGTGGAAGACAAGAACACTTGTAGCCATAACTCCACCAGCAGAGTTATCAGAACGACTCGGAACCTGAAAGGGAAAAGAAAACAGTTTAAAGCAGAATTCTTTGATTTCATAAAAGTTGAGATGTGATGATGCTTAGTTTTTTGAAATCCCTCAAATTTCGTGAATGAGTGACTGCATCAAGACATCAGGTCGGAAACACATCATGCAGGACAAACATTTAAAAAAACAACATAAAAGAAGATCATTCAGCACAAAATCCAAGGTTCCTTTCAGAATTAGGTTTTGTGCGCCATGTCAGACTGAGTTGATCAGAGCTTAAAGGGAAAAAAGAATGCATGAAAACTTACGAATTTAAATTATACATCCCTCTCATGATTTAAACTGCATGTTTTAGCAAATATCAATTCAATACATTAAAGTTGAACTCTTCCGATTGCCAACTCTTCCGATAAAATCGGAAGAGTTGGCAGACAGAGTTGGGCATCATTAACTAAAATATTAGTTGAACTAAATATTCAACTATAAACTTAGTTAGTTTTAACTGAACACAACTAAATGATCAACTAAAGTAGTTGTTAGTTGAAGGTCAAATTCAATCGGCACAACTATATCAGTTTTAGTTTTCTGTTCAACTAAAACTAATTTAGTTCAGCCGAATTAGTTGACTTTAAAACTAAAACTAATAGTTGTTAGTTGAAGGTTCAACTAGCTTGGCTCAACTGAATTAGTTTATTTTCTGTTCAACTAAAACTAATTTAGTTGAGCAGACTTAGTGGAACCTTAACACTAACAACTATTAGTTTAGTTGTCATATACCTGTCAACTAACTAAATTAGTTCTAGTTGTTAGTTGTTAGTTGAAGGTTAGTTTTTGTCCAACTCTGTTGGCAGCTATGAGTATTGCAAAAATAACTGAAGATTTTTATGCTGAACAAAATGTGATTTATGTGCTAATACATAACTGAAGGATAGCTGCCAACTTTTACGATATATAATTAACCACTTTTTCTAAACAATAATTTTCGGCTTAGAAGATAGCAAAATTTTTGAATTTAATGCTGAGCCCAGTAAAATCTTAAAAATATGTTTAAAGAAATTTACTGTTTACAAAAAATAGTTAAGGATATTCCGTAACTGTTGGTAGCTATGCGGAAGTGAAGCTCCTTTTTTCGTATGTTTCTGAAAGGGCCGGAAAAACTTCATTTGCTGTAAACTAGATTGGTCATACAGCCTCCCGATTTAGTGAAGTGGCTAGAGAGCCATTCTAACAGCATGAATCCGGCAGAAACTTGTATATCTCTTAAACTTAAACCATAAATTAAATACTGCCTGCAACGAATGTAATTCTACCTCAAAAGTATAACATATAGGGAAAACATTTTGTAAATTATTTTATTTTACTCAATCTTTTGTTTAGCAACGATATTTTCTATTTGTATCATAAATAAAATTGCTTATTTAGTTTCTAGACGTTCTCAGATATAATATAGTTTCCCTTTAAAAGAGTACTAGTTTCTTTACAGGGTGGAGGTTTTTTTTTAATAAATTGTGTTAACAGGTACCTTTACAGGGTGGAGGTTTTTTTTAAATAAAATGTGTTAACAGGTACGATTGACATGGTAGACAAGATATGGCGATCACATCGCTTGAGTTAACATGACTTTTCGAGTGCAAAAGGAAATGACAACCGTAGCTTGTCTATCTCGTCAGCCATTTCCTTAGATGTTTCGAAAATTCAAATAGTGCTAAATGGAGGGCCGTATTTCTAAACAGGCCAGAGTAGGCCTCGGCCGTAGGGCGCATTTCCTTCTTCCTTTTAATGGCAGGCGGAATGCAACTGACGCAGACAGTGTATAAAAAGTATTTACCCATTATTACACGTATTTCGTCGACACTGATCACTTTCGATTCCATAAATCATTTGCCAGGACGAATGACTTTCAAAACCACCCCGCAATTTAATGTGAACATGAATTATATTTATCCACAAATATACCTTATAGAAACATTGAACTATTTCCTAAGAAATTTCGCAGCTATGGCCCCTTCAATTTAAGTCAATATTTTTCTCTAGAATACATTTCTTAAACTGACCATACGCCAACAGTTTGCATGGATATATAAAAGTAATTGTCATGTTGGGGCGGTAGATTTTAATTTTGCCTGTTGGCGGAATGGACGTAAATGTGGTCCTGGCTGAACGGCTTCTTTGACAAAACTTTTCTGCTGGTCATGTCTTCCATATTTTACAACCAGAAAAAATATACGATTTTTTTACATATAGAAAATTAGCATTTCTTTTACGTAGTGTGTAGATGCGTCTATGACTGAGTCGAGAAATGCAGCGTGGTATTTTAAACCACGCTCAGTATTAAAATGTAGTACTACGAATGTCGTGAAATTTTAACTGTGTAACTATGCTGGATGCATGCATTGCGAGCAACGCTTTACCTATTATTGAAAATATTGAGTAGTTTCTCTAACTTAACAGCTTTTACAATTAAGTGATTTCGAAAACTGATATACGAGGTGTGTCTAAAAAGTCCGGTGAATGGTCCGATATCTCAACGGCAACATGTGCTACGCGCACGCGCTTGCACATGACGATCCAGAGACATGTCAAAGAACGCCACCTAGCAGGAAGCCGCGTGGCTGTCATGGGAAAACCCGCTACGGGCAGTCGAACGTAGTCAGTGTGAGAGGTAGTGTCACCGTGCAATGGAGCAACGAGTGGACATCAAGTTCTGTTACAAATTGGGAAGAACGGCTACGGAGACTCATGAAATGTTGGTGCAAGTGTACGGGCCACAGTTGAGCAGGACTGGGCAGTGGGTCCTGCTTCACGATAACGCGCCTGTTCACTCTGCAATCCACGTGCGCCAAATCTTGGCTCAGCGTGGCGTAAGTGTTCTCGATCATCCGCCGTACTCCCCTGATCTTGCGCCTGCGGACTTCTTTCTGTTTCCCCGCATGAAGGAGGTCTTAAAAGGGCCACGTTTTGCGGAAGTGCGGCCATCCAAGAACGTGTGACATCCGTTCTGCGATAGATTCCGAAAGAGGCATTTTCTGACCGATTTCAGAAGTTTTATGAACGTTGTCAAAAGTGTGTTGCGTACAATGGCGATTATTTTGTGTCAAGGCCAATAAAGGTAATTTATTTGTATCTTCTGTGACGTCAAAGCTTCAGTTAGGCCTTCTGCCTCTAGAAGGTGTTGGTTTAGGCAACAACTCTTACGTCCCCAAGCTTTGACGTCATCACTAATCGTTCTTTATCAGAAGTTTTCGATGTTTGTTATCAAAAGAATGCTACTATAGTTAAAAATTACAAGTCCACACTCGATATACTTTTACCAACAGGATTAAAGAATTGATGACATTATTTAAAAATGATATTATGTTTTGTTATAATTAATGTTTTGAATAATTCGATGTGGTTAATTCAGCGTTGTATCATACTATATTATAGATTCATGGCTGGCAACTCTTCCGATTTTATCGGAAGATTTTGTACCGCTAATCTTTAGTTAGCAATTTAAGCTTGAAATAGGTCCAACTTTTTAATGAAAATAAATTGTGGGAGCAAATCTTCCGAAAAAATCGGAAGAGTTGGCAACCAGAGTTGGGCATCATTAACTAAAATATTAGTTGAACTAAATATTCAACTAAAATCTTAGTTAGTTTTACTGAACACAACTAAATGCTCAACTAAAGTAGTTGTTAGTTGAAGGTCCAACTAACTCGGCTCAACTGAATTAGTTTGTTTTCTGTTCAACTAAAACTAATTTAGTTCAGCAGACTTAGTTGAACCTTGTAACTAACAACTATTAGTTTAGTTGTCATATATCTGTCAACTAACAGCTGGATTCTCCCCTCGTCGTTAAGTTTTCGCAGTCGTTTACTTTGCCCCGCCTTGAGGTGGAGTTTTAAGGAGGGCGTCAAGGAGTTCATGTGATTGGCTAAAAGATCACCCGTTTTCCTCCGGAGTTCCTAGCGCAGTCGGTAACCAAACAACTGGTTCTGCCCAGTTGACAGCTAACAGCCGACGATTTCGTGAACCACCGGGGCAGAATTCCACTCTTAATTAGCTCTAGTTGTTAGTTGTTAGTTGGATGATAGTTTTTGCCCAACTCTGTTGAGAGCTATGAGTATTACAAAAATGACTGAAGAATTTTATGCTAAACAAAATGTGATTTATGTGTTATCTAATACATATCTGAAGGATAGCGGCCAATCTTTACGAAATATAATTAACCACTTTTTCTAAATATTTAATTTTTGCTTTAGAATTTAGCAAAATTCTTGACTTTAACGCTGAGCCCATTAAAATCTTGAAAAAAATGTTTAAAGAATTTTACTGTTTACTAACAGTGGTTAACGATATTCCGTAACTGTTGGTAGCTATGCGGAAGTGAAGCTCTTTTTTTCGTATGATTCTGCAAGGACCGGAAAAACTTCATTTGCTGTAATTTACATTGGTTATACAGCCACCAGATTTAGTCAAGTAGCTAGAGACAACACCTCCTAGACAGAGAAAGCCTAACAACGCCTACGTCACGAAGCCTTCACGTCATCATTAGTCCTACGTTTAAATGTTTTATCTTAACAAAAAAAAAGTATAAAAAGTTTCTGGTGAATTTACTTATGAATAACAATATTTTAATAATTTGAAGTAAAAAATAGAATTTTATGACAAATGGCAGTTTTTAACCATGACTAATAAGATAACATGATAAGGAAATAGATCGGAATGAACAATTTTGTATGAGAAAGGTATTTTAATTTTTTTTTTATTTAAGGTATTTTCTAATATGTATAGCATTCACCAGAAATTTAAAATAGTTTTACTTTCTCAGAGTAAAACTCTGATGACGTCATTATTGCAAGCCAAGTGATGACGTCAAAGTTTCAGTTGTTAGGCTTTTCTATATGCAGGAGGTGTTGCTAGAGAGCCATTGTAACAGCATGGATGCGGCAGAAGCTTGTATATCTATTAAACCATAAATTAAATACTGCCTTCAAATAATTAATTCTACCTCAAAAGTAAAACATACAGGAATAAGATTTTGTAATTTTTTTTTTTACTCAATCTTTTGTTTAGCAACGATATTTTCTATTTGTATCATAAATAAAATTGCTTATTTAGTTTCTAGACGTTCACAGATATAATATAGTTTCCCTTTAAAGGAGCACTATTTTCTTTACAGGGTGGAGGTTTTTTTTATATAAAATGTGTTAACTGGTACTATTGACATGGTAGACAAGATATGGTGATCACATCCTTGAGGTAACATGACTTTTCGGGTGCAAAAGGACAAGCGTAGCTTGTCTATCTCGTCAGCCACGGCTATAGATGTTTCGAGAATTCAAATAGTACTAAATGGAGGGCCGTATTCTTAAAAAGGCCACAGTAGTACTCGGCCGTAGGACGGTATTTCCTTCTCCCTTTTAATCGCAGGCGGAATACAACTGAAGCAGACCTATATTAAAAGTATTTCCCATGAATACACGGATTTCGTCGAGACTGATGACTTTCGATTCCATAAATCATTTGCCAGGACGAATGACTATCAAATCCGCCCCGCAATTTAATGTGAACATGAATTATATTTATCCAAAAATATACCTCATAGAAACATTGAACCATTTCCTAAGAAGAAATTTCGCAGTTATGGCCCCCTTCAATTTAAGTCAATAGTTTGCATGGAAATACAAAAGTAATTGTCATGTTGGGGCGGTAGATTTTAATTTTGCCTCTTGGCGGAATGGACATAAATGTGGTCCTGGCTGAACGGTTTCTTTGACAAAACTTTTCTGCTGGTCGTGTCTTCCATATTTTACAAACAGAAAAAATATAAGATTTTTTTACATATAGAAAATTAGCATTTCTTTCGCGTAAGCTTTGTCGCAGAATATCTATGAAGTTTCATAAAATCTTTATGAAGATCCTCGTGAGAAGCCGTTCACTACTACATTGAAATAGAATCTTTTTATAGTTGTGTATGTGAAAGTATTTTCAAGACATGAAAAAGGGAGCTGGTTTTTTCGTTAAGATAGATGTCAATCTGAATGGTTTGGTTCTATTAATTTTGATAGAAACGCTCATGAATTTCTTAACAATACAAACTTTAATCACTAACTGTTTTCCTTGTCCTCCGACATGCCATCTAAATATACATTTTCTTCTAAAGCAGGACATAATGGGGCGGTATGGACATAATTGCGGTCCTGGCTGAACCGCTTCCTTGGCAAAACTCTTCTGTCATATCTTCCACATTTTACTACCAGAAAAAATATACGATTTTTTTACATATAGAAAAATAGCATTTATGTTCTGTGGAAGGCGGTATTAACTAAATAGAGATCGAGAAATGCAGCGTGGTATTTTAAACCACGCTCAGTTTTAAAATGTAGTTCTACGCATGTCGTGAAATCTTAACTGTATCGCCCTGCTGGATCTAAGCAACACCTCCTACATGTAGAAAGCCTAACAACTGAAACTTTGACGTCATCATTAGGCCTTCAAGTAATGATGTCATCACAGTTATACTTTGAAAAAGTAAAACTATTTAAAATTTCTGGTGGATGCTACAAATATTAGAAAATATCTTAATAAAGAATTAAAATTAAAATACCTGTCTCATAAAAAAATATTCATTTTGATCTATTTGCTTATCATATTATCTAATTCGTTATGGTTAAAAACTGCCATTTTTCATAAAATTGTATCTTTTATCTCAAATTATTAAAATATTGTTATTCATGAGTAAATTCACCAGAAACTTTGTATGGTTTTATTTTGTGAAAATCAAACTTTTAAGTGTAGTCCAAACGATGACGTCAAATCTTGGTGACGTAGGAGTTGTTAGGCTTTCTTTATCTAGGAGGTGCTGGTCTAAGCATTGCGAGCAACGCTTTACTCTTTATTGAAAATATTGATTGGTTTCTCTAACTCAACAGCTTTTGAAATTAAATGACTTCGGCAACTGACATATTTAGTTTTTCCATACACATGCGCTAACATGGGTTTGGGCAACAGCTCCTACGTCCCGAAGCTTTGACGTTATCGTTTGGCCTACATTTAAAAGTTTTGTTTTCACAAAATGGAACTATTGAAATTTCCGATGAGTTTAAAAATGAATAATAATATTTTAATAATTTGAGATAAAAAATATAATTTTATGACAAATGGCAGTTTTTAACCAGAATTAATTAGATAATATGATCAGGAAATGAACCATAATGAATAATTTTGTATGAGGAAGGTATTTTAATTTTAATGTTTAAGATATTTTCTAATATTTGTAGCATCCACCAGAAATTTTAAATAATTTTTCTTTGTGAAATTAAAACTGTGTGGCCGTCCTTCATGTAGGCCTAGTGGTGGCGTCAACGCTTGAGTTTTAAGGCTTTCTTTTTGTAGTAGGTGTTGGTTTGGGAGATGAACTTGTTCAATAGTTCGTAAATTGTAATTGTGTCACAATGTCAAAGCTTCGTGTTAGAGATGGCAAAGCAGGATTCAAAGCCAGAGTCCATTTTCTTTAATTGTTCTTGAAATAAAGTTAAAAAAAAGGACTGTTGTTTTCTCTTAAATTGCAGATGTACTGATAATGAGTTCTATTAAAATCTTTACCGCTTAACTGTTTGAGGAGGAAGCTCATTAGCTTATGTCTACCCAATAATTTTTAAGAATCACACATTTACTGTTTATGTACTTTTTTCTCCTCCTAAACTGTACATTTCCTATTACTGAAAACTAAGTATTATAAATCTTCCACAAATTCCGCCCCCCCCAAAAAAAAAATTGAAAATCGTCTATTAAAAATTAATAGTGCTCAATATTATAGAGTTTAGAATTAAATTGGTCAACAGATCATTATAAATTAGGATAGATCTATCTATTATACCTTGTAAATGGTCTGTTACACTTACTAGCTAAGTTGAATGGTTAAATTTAACAAACCTTATCGCGGACGTTTAATAAAATGCCTTATCTGGAAACGCGCATATACTTTTTAAAAATAAGTTGTGTTTTTATAGTGTAAAATAAGAGAGTTTCTTCTCAGAAAATTCAACTTAACCGAGTTACTTCCTCGTTAATATTAACAGGATTTCAAAATCAGGGATCTTTAATACAGCATCAATGTAGTCAAATTACAAATGTGTCCATTTAATATGATTCTATTCTGCCAAATGAAGAGACAAGAGACTTACATAATATCAAGAAAGCTTCTAAATTGAACAAACATTTCTGTATACTATAACAATATAGTGTAAAAGTAATTGTAGTTTATTGTCACAGCATGTAAACAGCTTGTTTCTAGACGTTATCCCTTTATTTATGGATATTTATCACTTAAAACAAATTAATTACCCTCCATTAAATATATTAAATGCACCCACATTTAATTTAGCTCCATTTCAATACATAAAAAACACAGGTTTTACTATTTAAGTATTTTTCTCAAAACTACTATTTAATTTAGCATTCTGTTCTTATTAACTGTACTAGATCCATTAAGTAAGAATCAATTTACAAGTGGGACCTTGACGCCCTGGTTTATCCTGTAAAATGTTAAAAAGTTTGCAGGTCCTCCTGAAAGGATAAACTTTTTCTCACTATTTTGTATTTTCAATCAGAAATATTTTGAAATCTTGTAAAGCGAGTTTCCCCAATAGCTGTTAACTGTAGGTGTCAGGGTTTTCTTGTCTCTGAGTATTTACTATAGGTGTCAGGGCTTTCTTGTCTGTTTGATTGTTTTTTCCAAGTCGTTCGTCGAATCGAAACAAAATCTTGCATGCTGACTAAAGTAGTATAAGTGACAACTTTTGCTAATTGGAAAAAAAACATCAACCTTTTTTTTTTCAGTTATTTTTGTCATTTCTTCGATCCATTTTTGCTTATTTTATGTTCTCGCAAGCTGAATTTTCATCCAAAAGCTATACTTCTTTTATCATCAATGCGTAATGAGAATGCTTTCACAAATGACCTCTGAGCGTTGTACCTAAATTTGTTTTTTTAAACGACCTTTTAACATGTCACCGGAAATTGTACAGTACTTTTATTTTGCTACACGGATACGATTTTTCGCGGATTTGTTTCTTAAACTTAATAAACTGGACGCAAGAGTATTTCGCCCTCTGTGTTAAAAAAATGGAAAAGTATAAAATAATTGTTTATAAATTTTTTCCGGCTTTTAAAGGAAGAGCAGTACGTTTTTCTCCTTTCTTCATTCATGACTGCAGAACAAGATATCCGGCTAGCGACATGTTCATTCCCTTTATCGTTAGCCAGTTTTGACATTTCTTCGCACAAGTTGAGGTGTTTTTTTTTTTTTTTTTTTTTTTTTTTTTTTTTTTTTAATAACGGGCGGGAACTTGCCGATTAGGCATTGTCCCTTACAACGGCCCGAAGGTGTGACCATTTTATTATGGGGGCACCCAGTGGGCGGTCAGCGTTACCCCCTATGAAGGAACGCACACAATGACAACCACGCCCAGTCGGGGATCGAACCCCGGCCGCCAGGATATGAACCCGAAACCGGAGTACGGTACTTTACCCACCATACAACTCGGTTGGCCACAAGTTGAGGTGCATTGTTCAAGGAATATATACACAAGGTGGTTATAGTTAAACTTCCCCTATAGCCAGGGTTCTACAGTTAAATCGAGTGAACGGATTGTTTAATCGAGGCTGATGAGATATGCAGGCTACGGCGCTGACATTTTGGTGACACCCCGTTGCACTCGAAGAGTTATGTGACCAAAAGGGTGTGACCGTATTAGAATGGCTATCTCAGACTAAGATGGTCACATGACTTTTCAGGTGCAAAGGGGTGTGACTGAAACATCAACAACGTAGAATGTATATCTCGTAAACTACGTGTTTTATGAAATAAAATCAAACTATTATTTCTACATGGATTAACAATATTTTGGAAGTTACGTTCCGAAATATTGGAACGTAACTTCCAAAATTATAATGAACAATTAGAAACTAAAATTAGAATGAACAATTTTTCGTAAAAATTGTTCATTCTAATTGTACATTCTTCTAATTGTAGACAAATATTTTTAAAAGTTCATATTTACTTTATCCATTAGTGTTGTGAAAATAAGACTTATTTTCATGCGATGAACGACATTAACTGATTAGCAAACGAATTGTAGATATCAGCTAACAGTCTCTTTCACGAACTGTATTATGGGATGTTATAATATATAACGGATGTAGTACAGGTGTTACGTTATGCCTATACACCTATAGTACATCTGTACAACGCTGTGCTATGGAGCTAGTTATAACTATAAAATATCCTATCTCTAAATATAGTTACGCTGACTCACTGATTCACTGATTTTCTAACAATTCCGAGTAACCACTCCAAGATGAAACTTTTACCACCATTACTTCAAAATGATTAAAAAATTTAGGACAAAAAGCGCAATAACGTCTATACCGTTTGCACGTTTCTATTGAAAATTTTCATAGTTATGTATAAAGTATAGAAAACAATCTGCGTTACTTTAAAAAATCTGAAAATTCACCCGTTTCCTAATTTTGAAGCGATTTTTCGCTATTTTCAGCTTCAATTTATTTCCGAGAGTAAAAAAAAGTTATTTATTTGAGTGACAAAATTAGCTCTTGTACGACTACTACGTCAAACGTACGTTACGTAAGAAACAATTACGTCAAACTGAAATCAGGGTTATCAGGCTTCGAAGGGAAAATTGCGATTTCGGTTCGTTTAAAATAGTAGTTTTTTTAGATTACTCAGCTTTTTTTTTCACAAATAAAAGGATTTCGTCTGCATGAAACATTGGTATAAGAGGGAATGTTTCCAGCGAAACAAAATATTTCGAATGCGAAAAAATTTCGCACGTTTTTAGAAGAAAATGTAATTTCGATTCTGGTATAAAATAAAACTTTAATATGAAGTTATTTATTTTAAGCTGACAAAGATTAAATGTTTTCAGTGTAAACACATTTTGTTAAATGTTTTTCTTTCTATTGCCTGCTGTAATTGCCTCTACAACGGGCTTTATCGTCTAGCCTATAAATATTCATGATTCTATAAAAATTATTTTTTGCGAGTTCTAAACAAAACGCACAGCTCTAAAGCTTGTTCTAAAGTAAGCACAAGTCATTTTGCTTTGTACAGTCAGTATGCTGCCTCTATGTAAAAGCAAGTTTTATTTACATTTGTTAATAAAACTAGTTCCATAGGTTTAAAGTATTATTAAATATAGTATACCTAATTTTTCGAATCTAAGACGCATTTTTTCTCCCAAAATTTCAGGTACAAAATGGGGGGGGGGGTCGTCTTGGAATCGCATACAAAACCGCTCCGGTAATGGGGTTGTTTGAACTAAAGTATGTGTCGCCGGTCATTTTATGGAACATTTTCCGCAGGGCCACAGCAGACGAAAGTGTTAATTTTGATTATTTTGAACAAATAAACGCGCATGATTTAATTTGTACTGTCAAAATTTGAGTTGCCTCATTGAATATCCAGGATGCGTCTTAGAAATGAATACAAGCAATTGGCACGACTTTTCAAACTCAGAAATGGGAGTGTATGTTAGATTCGAGAAAATGCGGTAATTTAAAGACGGCTGAAGGAATTATTGTAACTATCTAAACCAAAAAATCATTATGATTTTTTTTCTTTGTTTTGTTTTACTCAAAGCCATGTCTCAATCTGAGGAAAGAACGGTTACAGAAACGAAAATATAAAGATTTAACAAATTGCGACTAAACATTTTTTTATATAAAACGTGTTCGAGTTTTAGGCTTAAGTATATCTTATGTGCTAGTGAAATGAAAAAAAAAATACAGAGTTAGCGGTAGCCGTGAAAAGGTAGTTGTGGCCACCAGGTTGGCCATCGCTTTTCGTAGACGTTAAAAATGTAACAAACAAGTGGTTTCTCCTACAAAACCTTCTGCTATTGTTTTTATGCATGTTTCACAACCGGAAAAGTTGTTTTGAATTTTTCTTTTATCCGCGGAAATCTTATTAACTTTTTTGCAAGGATGTTGGAGGGTCTTGAATGTGATCTCACGAATGAACGTTGGTTTTACTTCAGGTTCCCTATAACGCATTCCTTACTGTACTCCGGGATGGCCTGTTGTGTTCACTGATACCTGCGGCTAAGTTGCAGTCCGTTATCTGTGTAGTGTGTTTTCTGCGAAGGGGAGTTGGAGCATTTTTCTGTGTGTCTGAATTAATGTGTAACAAGACGATCCGTTTTCTTTACGAAGATGCAGTTTTTTATGCTTGTCTACACACGGGGCTGGAAAATGAACTTCAATAATTTTCTCGTATTACCAAATACTCATAGATCTATCATTTACTTCCATTTCAAGTTGTTATTACACAAACTTATAGCTAAACTACGGCAGAGAATATAAAGGCTGCACAAATGTCCGCTACGCCCAGTGTTTTTAGCGAAAAGTCGTGAATACTTTACGCACTTCTGGTTTAGTTACCAAACGAAACTTTTCATTATTTCTACTCCGCAATTTTTAAGGAAACACATACTAATCAAGCTTTATAATTAGTTTTATAAATTTCACGAATAAGGAACAGTGTAAATTTCACGAATAAGGAACAGTGATGAACTTTTCAAAATGAAAGGTCCCCATTGCAAGAATCATCAAGTTTTGCACCACACACAAAATAAATAGTGTCCCTTTATTCCGTCTGGTTTGACGCTACTTAAGCGAATTTTGAAAGTGTAAACTAAAATATTATTCATGAGTTAATGCATAAGTAATGATTATTTATGAAATTGAGATTTAGTTAGATCCGAAGAAATTCATAAGCTAAGGACTGTTTTATACGATGTCAAAATGCACGAATGGATAAAGTATAGGTGTTAGTTTATGCCTTTGCAACTATAGTACATCTGTGTAACCCTGTGTTATGCAGTTATCATCGTTATAAAGTATCATATCAAGTAATATTCATGACTATAAAAGCCATTTTTACGAGTTCTAAACAAAACATGCAGCTTTAAAGCTAGTTCTAAAGCGAACACAAGTTATTTTTCTTTGTGTAGTGAGTTTGCTATACCTCTGTAAAAGCCAGTTTTTTTTACATTGTGTAGGAAGATTGGTTCAGTAGGTTTATTGTATGATTAAATGTAGTATGATTCTCATGCATGTTTCACAACCGGAAAAAATATCTTGAATATTTATCAAATTCAGTCTGGTTCGCCTTTTGGTACGTCTGTTCCTCTTGGTTCATAAGCTCTCACGAATGAACCTTGATTTCCTATCGGGTTCGATGTTAAGTATTGCGTATCGTACTTTGGATTGTGGCCGGTCCTATGTTCTTCACTGATACATTTCGCGTAGGTTGCACAAAGATTTCGCGCTTATCTACCAGGTGGCACATTTTTTGCCAAAAAAAAAAAAAAAAAAAAAAAAAAAAGATTGCGCATTATCCTTAACAACCAAATTAATTTTGCAACGGAGCAATCCGTTTTCTTTTACTTACAGGTTACTTGTACAAATAGGGGACTAGGAGACGAACTCCAGTAATTTTCAATTATATACTACCCAATGAGTACCAAATACAAATCCCGCAGTGTCTTAGTCACTAAACTCCGTTCCCGTAAGAGCACGGAAAGTGAAGTGCCATCCGGCTAGTCCAGTCCTTGGGACGGTGAACTCTCTCGGATGGATTGTTGTGGGACTGTGTATTCTAACACCAGCTGGTGCACATAAAATCTGCCGTGGCTCCAATGTCCATCAAGTTTAAACGGTACCTTTGGGGCTGCTGACTTCATGTGGTTGGTCCCTCGTCTGGAATTCGTTCAAAAATTGGAGAACCCGAGTGAATCCGGAGTTCCTCCCACTGGGGCTCATTAAAATGGTAGCCGTCCCCTTCCGACCATCACCGTCCTATAGGGGGATCTGGCACTGCTCCGCAGTTTCCATGTGGTATTAGAAACAACAATAATGCTAAATGCCATAACTTGCTTCCACATTAAATTGCTTTTACACTACCTGACAGCGAAAATACAGCAGAAAATAAAGCTAAATGAATATATTTTTCCTGTGTATTCTAAAAACCAATTTAAAGTTTTACAGTACGATAAACAATAATTTAATCATTAAAAAAATTGCTCTAAGAATACTTTTTTTGCAATGCCTTCTAACAAAAGTAATTCCTCCTACCCTGGCTGTATGTGTTTCACTATTAAAAAACATCCGATTGTTTAATGTTGTAGAGCAACAAATTAGGTGCTTCGAATATAACATTGAACATGAAAGTCGAAAGATGTCTTTGAATCAGTTGTGGCTTAAGACAGTCGCTGTAGAACGTTAACGCTGCCGACGTCCCAAAGCTGTAATTTTGAGATCCCCGCATAGACACCGCATATGGAGAGGGTTGCACAAATATCCGCTACGCCCAGTGTATTTTCTGCGAAAGATCTTGAAAACTTTACGCACTTTTAGTTTAGTTACCAATCGATACTTTTCATTATTCCTACGGTCGAACATTTTTTAAGGTATTAGTTATGCAGTTATCATAGCAGTCATCTATCATAACTAATAAATATTCACAGGCGCGTAGCCAGGAAAATTTTTCGGGGGGGGATATGAACTTTTATGTGTATAAATAGACGGTATTTCATCACTAATCCAAAAATTTCGGGGGGGATATATCCCGATATCCCCCCCTGGCTACGCCCCTGAATATTCATGACTACAAAAGCCATCTTTTACAAGTTCTAAACAAGACATGTGGCTCTAAAGCTAGTTTGGCCTACCATGGCCGAGTAGATAAAGCACTCAAAATGGTAGACGGAAGAAAGTGCAAAAGTCCTGGGTTCAGGCACCGTCGCCGGGCTGTCGATATAATGGTCTGGAGATTTGGTCGGTTTTCTCCAGATGTCACGTGAACACGTTGGAACCCCTTCGAATGTGGTCCGACCACGGTACTACCCATCCTAGGCAGATACCCCTCGTGAAGGTTTGCCAAAATATATACAATTAAAGCTAGTTCAAAAATAAACGTAAGTCAGTTTTCTTTCTGTAGTGAGTTCGCTATATCGATGTACGAGCAAATTTTATTTACAGTTAGTATAATAAGAGTGTTTCTGTGATTAGTGTATTAGTTTTAAGAGTGGTTCTGAATGATTAAATGCAGTTGTATAGATTCAAGACGGCTGAAGAGAGCAATTATTGTAAATCTCTAAAACGAACCAATCATTATGATATTTTTTTTTGGTTCCCTCACAGTCGTGTCTCATTCTGAGGCAAAAACGGTTACAAAAACGAAACTATAATGACTTAACATAAACAAAATTTTACAACTGAGCATTTTTTGTGTAAAATACTTTCGAGTTTTAGAGCAAAGTAAAGTTTAACTCATGTGCTAATGAAATGAAGAAATTTTTAAAGTTAGTTGCATGCGAAAACAAGGCAATTGTGAGGCAGGCCATCAAGTTGGCCATCGCTTTTCGTAGCCGTTAAAAATGGAACAATCAAATGGTTCTCCCTATGCAGAAACTTCTGCTAAGGTTTTCATGCATGTTTCAACACCGGAAAAAAATAAAAATATTTTGAACGTTTTAAGGAATTGAGTCTGGATCCCCATTGGGTTTTTAGCATATTCTGACTCTAAGATCTCACGAATGAACCTTGTTTTCTATCGGGTTCGTTATTAGATATTGCGTACCGTGCTTTGGATCGTCCTGTCATGTGTTCTTCACTGATACCACTGGGGTGAGTTGCAGAAAGATCTCTGCGTAGCATGCATTTTCTGCCAAAAAGTGTCTGAGCATTTTTCTTAACAACCGAATTAATTTTGCAACACAGCTATCGTTTTCTTGACGTAAATAAAATTTTGTTTATACTTGTAGAAACAGGGGACTGGGAGACAATTTCAATAATTTTCATTTACTACCAAAATCAATACCAAACGCCGCAGGCAGAGTCAGGTTTGGACAGTGCTTCGGAGGGTGAACTCCTCTGTTGGCCATTGTGGGACCGTGCACGCTAATGGGAGCTGGAGCACATAAAATCCGTCGTGACTCCAATGTCCTCCATGTTCAAGCGGTACATCTGGGTACAGCTCATTAAAATGGAGGACGTCACCTTCCACCCATCGCCGTCCTATATGGGAGATCTTGCACCGGTCCGCGGTTACCAGAGGGCATTAGAAAGAAAAGCAACAGTACCAAATACTATCATTTGCTTATTCAACAAGTTGTCATTACACTACCTGACAGCAAAAGTACAGCAGGAAATAAAGCCCAAATGAATATATTTTCCTGTGTACTCTAGAAACCAATTAAAGTTTTACAGTACAATAAACAATAATTTAATCATTAAAAAATTGCTCTTAGAATATTTTTTTTGGCAATGCCTTCTAACAAAAGTAATTCCTCCTACCCTGGCTGTATGTGTTTCACTATTAGAAAACATCCGATTGTTTAATGTAGTAATGCAACAAATTAGGTGCTTCGAATATAACGTTGAACATGAAAGTCGAAAGATGTCTTTGAATGAGTTGTGGCTTAAGACATTTGTTGTAAAACGTTAACGCTGCCGACGTCCCAAAGCTGTAATTTTGAGATCGCCGCATAGACAGCGCATGTGGAGAGGGTTGCACAAATGTCCGCTACGCCCAGTGTGTTTTCTGCGAAAGATCGCGAATAGTTTACGCGCTTTTAGTTTAGTTACCAATCGAAACTTTTCATTATTCCTACTGCCGAAAATATTTTAAGGTAAAATACGTTAATCAAGAATTATACTTAGTATTATAAATTTCACGAATAAGGGACAGTACTGAGCTTTTCAAAATGGAAGTTCCCCTATTGCAAGAAACATTATCAAGTTTCACAGCACACTCAAAATAGTGTCTTTATTCGTCTGGTTTGCCGATACTTTAGCGAATTTTGAAAGTTCTAGCGTAAACTAAAATATTATTTATGAGTTAATACGTAGGTAAAGTAATGATTTTTTGTGAAATTGAGACTTAGTTGGATCCGAAGGAAATTATGAACTATCTCTCTTTTAAAGCACCATGAACAATATTTTACTGATTAAAAGGACATTACGTGAAAATGTGTGTCCAACTATGCTTTTTTCTGATTAGCTGACGATTACCGGATATCAGCTGACACTCTCTTTCACGGACTGTATTGTAGGATATTATAGTACACGAATGGATAAATTATAGGTGTTAGTTTCAGCCTTTGCACCAAAAATACATCTGTACAGCGATGTTGCTATGCAGTTATCATAGCTGTTAACTATCATAACTAATAAATATAATGGCTATAAAAGCCATCTTTTACGAGTTCTAAACAAGACATGCAGCTTTAAAGCTAGTTTGGCCCCACCATGGCACAGTGGATAAAGCACTCAAAATGGTAGGCGGAAGAAAGTTCAAAAGTCCTGGGTTCGGGCCCCGTCGCACGGCTGTGGATCTAATGGTCTGGAGTTTTGGTCGGTTTTCTCCAGATGTTACGTGAATACGCGTTGGATCCCCTTAGAATGTCCTCCGACCACGGTACTGCCCATCTTAGGCAGATACGCCTCGTGAAGGTTTGCCAAAATATACACAATTGAAGCTAGTTCAAAAATAAACATAAGTCAGTTTTCTTTGTGTAGTGAGTTCGTTATATTGATGTACGAGCAAATTTCATTTACAATTAGTATAATAAGTGTGGCTCTGAATGCTTAAATGCAGTTGTATAGTTTCAAGGCGGCTGAAGAGAGCAATTATTGTAAATCTCTAAAACGAACCAATCATGATGATTTTTTTTTTCCTTTGGTTCCCTTACAGTCGTGTCTCATTCTGATACAAGAACGGTTACAAAACGAAACTATAATGACTTAACTTGAACAAAATTTTACACTAAGCATTTTTTGTATAAAATGCTTTCCAGTTTTAGAGGAAAGTAAAGTTGAACTTATGTGCTAATGAAATGAAGAAATTTTTAAAGTTAGTTGCATGCGAAAAAAAGGCAGTTGTGAGGCCATCAAGTTGGCCATCGCTTCTCGTAGCCGTTAAAAATGGAACAATCAAATCGTTCTCCCTATGCAGAAACTTCTGCTATGGTTTTCATGCATGTTTCACAACCGGAAAAAATAAAAATATTTTGAACGTTTTAAGAAATTGAGTCTGGCTCTCCATTGGGTTTTAAGCGTGTACTACCTACAAGATCTCACGAAGGAACCTTGTATCGGGTTCGTTATTAAATATTGCGTGCCGTGCTTTGGATTGTCCTGTCATGTGTTCTACACTGATACCACTGGGGTAAGTTGCGGAAAGATCTCTGCGTAGCGCGCATTTTCTGCGAAAAATTGTCTGAGCATTTTTCTTAACAACCGAATTAATTTTGCAACAAAGCAATCGTTTTCCTTACGAAAATAAAATTTTGTTTATACTTGTTGAAACAGGGGACTGGGAGACAATTTCAATAATTTTCACTTACTACCAAAATCAGTACCAAACGCAGCAGGCAGAGTCAGGTTTGGACAGTGCTTCGGAGGGTGAACTCCTCTGTCGGCTGTTGTGGGACCGTGCACGTTAATGGGAGCTGGAACACATAAAATCCGTCGTGACTCCAATGTCCTCCATGTTCAAGCGGTAAATCTGGGTACAGCTCATTAAAATGGATGACGTCACCTTCCACCCATCGCCGTCCTATATGGAGATCTGGCACCGGTGCGCAGTTACCAGAGGGCATTAGAAAGAAAAGCAACAGTACCAAATACGATCATTTTCTTACTCAACAAGTTGTCATTACACTACCTGACAGCAAAAATACAGCAGGAAATAAAGCCCAAATGAATATATTTTCCTGTGTACTCTAGAAACCAATTAAAGTTTTACAGTACGATAAACAATAATTTAATCATTAAAAAATTGCTCTAAGAATATTTTTTTTGGCAATGCTTTCTAACAAAAGTAATTCCTCCTACCCTGGCTGTATGTGTTTCACTATTAGAAAACATCCGATTGTTTAATGTAGTAATGCAACAAATTAGGTTCTTCGAATATAACGTTGAACATGAAAGTCGGAAGATGTCTTTGAATGAGTTGTGGCTTAAGACATTTATTGTAAAACGTTAACGCTGCCGACGTCCAAAAGCTGTAATTTTGAGATCGCCGCATAGACAGCGCATGTGGAGAGGGTTGCACAAATGTCCGCTACGCCCAGTGTGTTTTCTGCGAAAGATCGCGAATAGTTTACGCGCTTTTAGTTTAGTTACCAATCGAAACTTTTCATTATTCCTACTGTCGAACATTTTTTAAGGTAAAATACGCTAATCAAGAATTATACTTAGTATTATAAATTTCACGAATAAGGGACAGTACTGAGCTTTTCAAAATGGAAGTTCCCCTATTGCAAGAAACATTATCAGGTTTCACAGCACACACAAAATAGTGACTTTATTCGTCTGGTTTGCCGATACTTTAGCGAATTTTGAAAGTTCTAGCGTAAACTAAAATATTATTTATGAGTTAATACGTAGGTAAAGTAATGATTTTTTGTGAAATTGAGACTTAGTTGGATCCGAAGGAAATTATGAACTATCTCTCTTTATAAGCACCAAGAACAATATTTTACTGATTAAAAGGACATTACGTGAAAATGTGTGTCCGACAATGCTTTTTTCTGATTAGCTGACGATTACCGGATATCAGCTGACACTCTCTTTCACGGACTGTATTGTAGGATATTATAGTACACGAATGGATAAATTATAGGTGTTAGTTTCTGCCTTTGCACCAGAAATACATCTGTACAGCGATGTTGCTATGCAGTTATCATAACTGTCAACTATCATAACTAATAAATTTTCATGACTATAAAAGCCATCTTTTACGAGTTCTAAACAAGACATGCAGCTTTAAAGCTAGTTTGGCCCCACCATGGCCGAGTGGATAAAGCACTCAAAATGGTAGGCGGAAGAAAGTGCAAAAGTCCTGGATTCGGGCCCCGTCGCGCGGCTGTCGATCTAATGGTCTGGAGTTTGGGTCGGTTTTCTCCAGATGTTACGTGAATACGCGTTGGATCCCCTTAGAATGTCCTCCGACCACGGTACTGCCCATCTTAGGCAGATACGCCTCGTGAAGGTTTGCCAAATTATACAATTAAAGCTAGTTCAAAAATAAACGTACGTCAGTTTTCTTTGTATAGTGAGTTCGCTAGATCGATGTACGAGCAAATTTTATTTACAATTAGTATAATAAGAGTGGTTCTGTGATTAGTGTATTAGTTGTAAGTGTGGTTCTGAATGATCAAATGCAGTTGTATAGTTTCAAGACGGCTGAAGAGAGCAATTATTGTAAATCTCTAAAACGAACCAATCATTTTGATTTTTTTTTCCCCTCACAGTCGTGTCTCATTCTGAGGCAAGAACGGTTACAAAAACGAAAATATAATGTCTTAACTTGAACAAAATTTTACAACTAAGCATTTTTTGTATAAAATGCTTTCGAGTTTTAGAGCAAAGTAAAGTTTAACTCATGTGATAATGAAGTGAAGAAATTTTTTAAGTTAGTTGCATGCGAAAAAAAAAGGCAGTTGTGAGGCCATCAAGTTGACCATCGCTTTTCGTAGCCGTTAAAAATGGAACAATCAAATGGTTCTTCCTATTCAGAACCTTCTGCTAAGGGTTTCATGCATGTTTCACAACCGGACAAAATAAAAAAATATTTTGAATGTTTTAAGGAATTGAGTCTGGTTCCCCATTTCTTGACAAGATTGTCGTCAGAGGCTCTCACGAATGAACCTCGATTTTCTATCGGGTTCGATATTGCGTATCGTGCTATGGATTGGCCTGTCCTGTGTTCACTGGTACATTTGGCGTACGTTGCAGAAAGATTTCGTGCATATCTGCCAGTTGCGCATTTCCTGCCAAAAAAAATATTTGCGCATTTTCCTTATCAACCGAATTAATTTTGCAACGGAGCGTTTTTTTTTTCATAGGCTCTCACGAATGAACCTCGATTTTATATCGGGTTCGATATTACATGTTGCGTATCGTGCTTTGGATTGGCCTGCCTTGAGTTCTTCACTGATACCACTGGGGTAAGTTGCAGAAAGATTTCTGCGTAGCGCGCATCTTCTGCCAAAAAGTGTCTGAACATTTTACTTAACAACCGAATTAATTCTGCAACAAAACAATCGTTTTCTTTACGAAAATAAAATTTTGTTTATACTTGTAGAAACAGGAGACTAGGAGACGAGCTTCAATAATTTTCACTTACTACCAAAATCAGTACCAAATGCCGCAGGCAGCGTCAGGTTTGGACAGTGCTCCTCTGTCGGCTCCTTTGTCGGCTGTTGTGGGACCGTGTACGCTAATGGGAACTGGAGCACGCAAAATCCGTCGTGACTCCATGTTCAAACGGTACATCTGGGTAGAGCTCATTAAAATGAATGACGTCACCTTCTGGCGCCGGTCCGCGGTTACCAGAGTGCATTAGAAAGAAAAGCAACAGTACCAAATACTATCATTTGCTTCCTCAACAAGTTGTCATTACACTACCTGGCAGCAAAAATACAGCAAGAAATAAAGCCGAAGTCCACATAGTTTTCCTTTGTACTCTGAAAAACCAATTCCAGCTTTTCAGTGCGATGAACAACATTTTAATCCAAAAAAAGTGTTCTATGAATGCTTTGACAATGCTTAGACAATGCCTTCTAACAAAAGTAACTCCTCCGACCCTAGCTGTGTGTATTTCACTACTAGAAAGAACATATGGTTGTTTAATATAGCAATGCAACAAATCAGGCGCAACCCTTTCCCAATGCTGAGAAGAGGGCGGCCGTTGCCATCGCTCGACTTAACTACCAGCAAGATGACGCAGCTGGCTGTGCCGCATAGCCAGCTGCGTCAAAAAAGGGTCTCTAGATTTGTGGCACGCGATGAACGTTTCGATCGTCCGCCATCTTACCGGTAGTTAAGTTGAGCGATGGCAACGGGTGCCCTTTTTTCAGCATTGGGCAATCTGTTAAAAATAATAGTGACCATTTTTTGACGGGAAATGACGTGCTAAAAGGTAAAGGATTCTCGTGGAGCTATGCCACCCGCAACTATTTTTATAGAAATCCAATCTATCCTTCGTGACTGGCAAAACGTCAGAGTTTGGTGTTCCCAGAGCAGGAACACTGCGCGTTAAAGGGTTAAGACTATGCCGTTTAACACGAAAGTCGAAAGACACCTTTGAATGACCTGTAGCTTAAGACAAGCAGCTGTAAAAAGATAACGCTGCCGACGGCCCAAAGCTTTAATTCTGAGATCCCCGCAAAGACTACCCGTATGGAGAGGTTTGCACAAAGCTCCACTAGGCCCAGTACGTTTTCCGTGAAAGATCGTTCATGCTTTATGCACTTTTAGTTTAGTTGCTGAACGATACTTTTCATTATTCCTATTCCTACTTCTGATGAAGATCACATATCTAATTTTAATAATCAATTAATTTGTGTTCCTTTAATATAATCTATCTAAAATCAAGAATTCTAAATCATTTCTATTCTCATTTTTCTGTCACTTCGGCTTTTAATCTGTATATTCGCTTTTTCCCGTATGCATTATTCTTAATTCTTTATTTGTTTCATCAGACCTGTGGAGCCATTCTGGGCTAAAAATAGATTATATTACGTCCGTTTACAATAGCGACGGCTTATTGCTTACCACCTCTTTCGCATAGTGTTGGCGTTTGTTATTTTTTCGTTGCCCTGCGACATCTTTGAATTGGAATTTGAATGCCACAGGTTTGCCGGCTTGGTCGGTGGAGCTGACCTTCAAGCCTTTACGGCAATCTACAGAGTTAATTGAGAAAAAGAAAAAAGAAAGAAAGAAAAAAATAGTATTTTTACAAAATACAGTTGGGAAGGTCGGGCACAGGGATTTCCCTCGCAGGGGCCGTGTCATATAGTGTCTCGACATAAATTAAGAGGCATCTGCATATTGTGCGGGACAGGAGGTCCTGCTTGGATGTTTTCATCCCTTTGAGAGATGACCTTCGTGACTGGGCCTCTGCTATGCTGTTGGTTGGGCTGTGTTTGTTAAAAGAGTACAAATTCTGCCCATTTTCTCTGTGGCCACTTTGCTGCGAAGGATGCTTAGAGTCCATGCCTGAGCATGTTCTTGTGGTGGTCTGCGCAGGTGGTTAGATTTTGGGATTTTGCAATCAAAGAGAAAATTCTCTGCTGTTCCTGCTGCACCGCAGATCCAGAGATCATTTTCCCGGAGATTGAACCGATGGAGATAGGCAGGGAATGGCCCGTGTCCTGTGAGGAATGCAGTAGTTTGGAATGTGAGGGGAAGCTCATATAGAACTGGCATGGGCAGCCATTTATGGCCGTAGCGACCCTTTGGGCTTGCATTCCACTGTTGTTGCCATCGTCTCTTCAGCTTATTTTTTAGTTTTCTCTTCAAGAAGGAGACAGGCGCGGGTATTACTTGAGCTGGAGATTGTAGTTCTGTCGCTTTTTTGGTTAGCTCATCTGCTTTCTCGTTCCCTGCTACCCCCACGTGGGCCTTGATATTGTGAGGGGAAGCTCATATAGAACTGGCATGGGCAGCCATTTATGGCCGTAGCGACCCTTTGGGCTTGCATTCCACTGTTGCCATCGTCTCTTCAGCTTATTTTTTAGTTTTCTCTTCAAGAAGGAGACAGGCGCGGGTATTACTTGAGCTGGAGATTGTAGTTCTGTCGCTTTTTTGGTTAGCTCATCTGCTTTCTCGTTCCCTGCTACCCCCACGTGGGCCTTGATATGGTAGAGTCTGACATTTGGCTGCTCGATTAGTTCTTTTTTTAAATCCAGAACTTGTTTGGAAGCTGTGCCATATTGGGCTATTGCAGTTAGGCCAGACAGACTGTCGCTGTAGATTTTTGTAGGGACTGCTTGCTGCTCCCTCGTCCATTTGAGAGCTTGGTAGATTGCATTCAGTTCTGCTTGGAAAACTGAATTGTGGTCTCCGATGCGGCATGTGTAGTACGCAATTTCGCTGAGGTGGTTGTGTGCTACAACGGCGACTCCCACCCCTGACTCCGATTTCGATCCATCTGTGTAGATTGTTCTACCTTTGGTCAATGGTGAGATTATGGTGTTTAGAAGCCATCCGGGTATTTTCCTTGTGAATGCTGGTAGAGGACCTAGTTCCGCTTCCCAGGGGTTCCTTGTAGTGTCGAATCTCGTTAGCCAAACTCTTACCTCAGCTTCTACCTCCAAAGACAGTGGTGGCAGCCCTGTTATGACGCGTAATGCTTCAGTCGATGTAGTTCTGTAACCCTTGCTGATTCCTAGAAGTGGAATACGTTGAAGAGAGAGGAGCTTTTGCTGTGCCTGCTTATTTAAACCAAGTCCCCAGACTCCTGCCGCGTGTAGTACTTGTCGTAGGTGCACGACTCTGTAATTAATATTAGTTTTCTAACTAATATTAATGAAGAACGTTGCTTTATTCACGTTTACATCTAATTTTGGACATCATGTGTTTTATTTTGAATTTTTGATTTGGTAGAACTTTTACTTTAATCATATTTCTATGTAAACATTATTAAATTTAATATTAATATTTAGTCAATTTGAAAGAGTGAACCTTCCCATGTAAATAACAAATGCGTTTAGTAGCGTCTAGTTGATTCTGCAAATTTTATAAATGCAAACAATAAAAAAAATTGTACATACTTAAACATAATAAAACTGTTTCCTTGCAAAACGTTTTTCGTTTAGTGCATGTATGATTTTCTTACACCTCAATGTCAAAACGCACCTCTGAATACCACTATATATGATAAATTTAAACATAAACAAGCGATAAAGAATGTATTGGCTCATGAAATAACTTTGAACCAATAAAAAATAATCGTATAGTCTAAATTAATCCTCAGTCTCCTGATTAGAACTATACAATTAAAAAATCGCAAGGTTTCATGCAGTCTCTCTCTCTCTCTCTCTCTCATACATACATATCTATCTATATATCTATATATATAAATCCATTATCTTAAATTTTCTGTTTGATGTTTTTAGAAGCTTGTAACATCCAAAACTTGTATGCATTAAAAAATATATATTTAATACGAAATTATCTTTTCCTCTTACAAGAGAAGCTCAAATTTCGTTGATCAACTTTTGATTTTTATGTACCAAGTATATTCTATAAAATAGTAATACTTTTAACAATTTAAATCACAAACTTAACCCAATTTTGTCCAAAGGTGCGTAAACACACCATTTCAATAAATGTTCTTTTATTAACACTGTGACGTATATTTTTCACTAATTTTATTTTTCTGCTATTTTTAATGGTTTTGAAGACATTTATAAATTATTAGTAGTTCAATTGGAGTAAACATTTTCTGTTGAGAAATTTTCAAAACACGCTAGTTTTTCATCTTGAAACGGTTATTGATAAATTTGACTTTTCGACAGTGTGTGATTATTCCACTTGAGATTAAACACAGATTTTTTATAAAATTTCTATGCTTGGACTGAAATGGGTTAATATGGTTTAGAGTATTTTTCCAGTATACATTACTTGTGAAAAAGCATCATTAATGCAAGGATTTGCAGAAGTATTATTACGTCCAATTGTCACATTCTTTCATTAATTTTTCCCTTTAAAATATTAAGATATGGATATAAAATTTTGCATTGTTAATTAGAACAATAATAACTACATTTATAAAACTTTTTACTGAAACCTGAGACAGCGGGTGTCATGGCCTGGGAGAAGTGACATGGGCCGTGTTGGCGCATACGGGCCAACGAACGGTCGCCATCTCGCCAACTGCAGAGAAGAGGCAAAAGTCTGAACGTCAAGATATTCGAATATAGGTAATTAATTCTTTCACTGAAACCCACAATTAAAATTAAACGTTACATTCTGCTGTGCAAATATATTTCTTGTACATACTGTACAATAAAAGTTTTTTTTAATTACATTGCAGTGTTCCGTCGATAATATACATAAGTCCTACTTACTGACCCAAGTAAACGTAGAGAAAAAGTTGGATGTTTCAACATTTACTACACAGTCTTTAAAATAACCTATTTTTCAAGCTGTTTTCGAGCTCTAATTACAGGGCAGTGAAAAGTTCGAGCATAATTTGAAAACCCTGAGACATTTTACTTAATTAGGAAGGGATCTTGACCCTTATCAACGACATAAAACACATCACTGAATGAAAAATCTCATTACATTCTCATCCCATTTTCGCGAAACATTACTTGAAGACAGCCAAATAGTAATACGTGTTGCTGTAAGAGGCTATCGATAATAAAAGTAAGAATGGTAAACATACATTCTGAGTTCCAAGAAAACATCGAAAGAGTTACAAGAAACTCCAGCTCTTTTTTAAATCAATCTGATTAGTATACTTCACGGATCTAATAAAATCCATAATCTTAAATTTCTCATTAATTACAGAGCCCATTACGAATCTCTCTCAGCAGTAATTACAGCCGAACGTGTTTTCTGAACTATTCATCATGGGTGAGAAAAATCCAGCTCCTTCCTATCTGCAGAAATCTTTATTTGTCTGCATTCGCACCTGGTTGGCGCCGTAATACTAAAAAATAAACTAACCAGCTCATCGATAAAGAAAAACCAATTGTTGGTTCATCACCTAGGTCAGTGTACCGAGCGAATTATTTTGAAGTCACGACGACTCTTTTGATCAGGCTTTTAGTGTTTTTTATTTCATGAATAATCAAGATCACTTTCTCAACACTGTTTTAACTTGACGTGTATTCGAAACAATAAAAAAATGTTATAATTCCTGTAATGGCATTCCTCTCATTTTGTATGCAGTAATTTTTGTCTTCGGGGGGAGTGATTGCAAGTGTTTTGTGAATCGAATGTTGTGTTTTGTACAAGACTTGTAAGTCTGGTTTGCGAAGGGCACGATAATTTCCAGCTTTCGTAAACAGCTTTTGTGAAATTATTTATTTGTAATTATCCATATATTTCGCAGTAGAGTTATAAGAGTGTATGTAAACTATCAGAACGCCGAAATATTAAAGTGTAGGAAACTGATGTCCTTAAACAATAGATCAACAATTTGTAAAATGTTTTTAATTGTGTGATACAGCATGTTTCCTTACCATACCGATAAACTCAGAAGAGTAACAGATGAGATCATGCAGAGCGTAAATGAACATAACAACCCAGGCCAATCCCTAACCGTTTTAAAGTGGTTGCGGATAGAATGGAAAATCTCTAAATCCTACAAAGTCTCTCATTTCTGAAATTACTAAGCACGCTACATTAAAAAAAATAAAGACACATTAAGAGAAGACGGAAAAAATTCTGTTAAAGAACATCAGTTGCACTCACTATCTAAATTTAATGATGAGCTATAAGCCCCGAAAGAGTGGAAAAATGTAAAGTCGAACATTCCTCAAAACATTTAATCAGCAATTCTGCAAACACCATCAGCTACAACAGGAAATATAAACAAAAAGCTACTCCATTCCAATAGCGTTAGAATAATCTAACAATGATTTCATATCGGTTGTCTATTTCAGGAGAAACTAAGCTGAATATTTGCTATAATAATTGCATTTCACACTAATTGGAAATCAGGCTCCAATCATCGCTCCGCCTCCTGAGCTTACTAATTTTTATAAACAAAATACCAATGAATTGATATCATAATTCCAAAGCAGATTAAAATATTGTGACAAGTTACTATTCCCCCCAGAAATGTACCAAGGACTCGATGTGTTTCTTACGATGCGGAAAGCACACTTGACCAGTGTACATTCCAAGAGCAAAGGGGGTCCTTTGATTTTGCCGACCGACCCCACACGACGAGTGCGAACGCACAGGGGGCTTGGAGGAAGATCGGAGGCGAGGCCTTTTGATTTTGCCGACCGACCCCACACGAATGTGGAAACCCTAGACTGGGCGCTGACAGAGAGCTCAGAGTCGTTTTGGAGACGGTTCGAGGAGGTCGGACAGAAATCGGCTCTCAGAGGGACAAGAGTTCCCGAATTCCAGAGCGGAAGTTGGTGTTTGTATTTTAAGTCTGCAGAATACAGCCAGTGTGTACATAATGTGTATTAATGATGAACCTTAAACAAAAACCTCAACTCCTGTCGTTTCTTTTTTTTAGCACTTGTGGCGGGTACAAAACGCCACAATATATATGCTATCTGTGTAATAAATAAGCTGTAGATTAACGGACATAAATATGGTAAAAATAATTACTAAGCTGAGGAGGCGGAGTGATGGGTGGAGCCTGATTTTCAATTAACGTGAATTTCAATAATCATAGCAAACATTTGGCTTCATTTCTCCTGAAGTATACAACCGATATTATTTAATGCTATCTTACTCTAAAGCTACTGGAATTGACCAGATTTTAGTACCTTTTCTCTATTGTAGCTAGTGCGGTGTTTGCAGAATCGCCGATTAAATATTTTGAGGAATATTCGATTTTGCATTTTTCACTCTTTCAGAGCTTATAGCTCGTCATTAAATTAAGATATTGTAATGCAGTTGGTGTACTTTAATAGGAGGTTTTCCCCTCTTTCTTAATATGCTCTTATTTTTGAGTAGCGTGTTAAGTAATTTCAGAAATGAGTGACTTAACCCTTTAACGCTCAGTGTCCCCGCTCTGGGAACACCAAACTCTGACGTCTTGACTGTTGCCAGTCACGAAGAACAGATTTGATTTCTATAAGAATAGTTGCGGGTGACATAGCTCCACGAGAATCCTTTACTTTTTAGCACGTCATTTCCCGTCAAAAAATGGTAACGATTCTTTTAAACAGCACTGACATCTGCTGAAAAATGGAAGAATGCGAGAACAGCTGGATAGATTGCCCAATGCTGAAAAAAGTGCAGCCGTCCATCGCTGGACTTAACTACCAGCAAGATGGCGGACGATCGTAACGTTCATCGCGTTCCACAGATCTAGAGAACTCTTTTTTGACTCAGCTGGCTGTGCCGCACAGCCAGCTGAGTCAAAAAAGGTACGCAATCCATTATTATGGATTGCGTACCAAATACTCCCAATGCTATGCCACTAAAACAAACAACTTCAAAATATTGTGGATTTATCTTGAATAAGCATTACAATTTAACAAATGTTCATTATTTCGCTTAACATGGTTAAAAGTAAAAATATTCCCATTATTCAGTAAATTTTCATTGTACTGAAAAACTGTTATATAATGAAGTAAAATGTCTGACACCAGATAATTTAAAGTGGTTTGATTAAGGTTATTAAAATAACCCATTCAAAATACTGGAGATTGTTTACAATGCAGCAATGTTTTTTTTCGGTACATTTTTAAGCATTTTTATTTTGCATTAAATTTTGGCCTTATTTTTAAGCATAAGCTGCTAAGTAAAAATTAGTGGTGGGAAATGTTCCGAAAAAAACGGAAGAGTTGGCAGCTCTGAGTAACAGTGGTATATATTATACCTATTTTTATACAAGAAATCGTCCTGTACGAGAGTTTACCGATAGAATAGTTTACATGCCTTGTAGTTATTTATTTTATAAACATTTTTGCATAAATATAAATGCAAATTGTGTCTGGTATAATATATGATCACGTGCAGGTAGAATTTTTACACTAGTTTCTAAACAACTTCATAGAAATGTCGTTCAATGCAAAGTATTGGGTTGGCAACAAAGTAATTGCGTTTTCTTGTATAAAATTCAAGCAAATAAGTTTTCAACAAGTTTTTAATTACAGGTAAGCTGTGCCTGAACATACGATTCCTATTTGTTACATTTTAAAGTAAGAATTTCACTGGCAGTATTTTTTTTCGTCCATAAAAGATAGCCACCCTCCCCCTTTTTTCGCTTCTATCCTCCTTAGAGGACAATATTAAAAATGTCCTGAAATTAATTTTTAGGTATTCGTGACTGCTGTCTTTTACAGAAAGAATTTCACGGATATCTCTATTTTTATTTGAGATCACGCGGGATATGTGAAAAGAACTTTTTGGCCCCTTACCCCCCCTAAGATTACGAATTTTGGTTGGTTGGTGTTTATTGGCACAAGGTCCAAAAAGGACATGCTGCGGTACGAATTTTGGAAAATGCGCTCTGATCTAGCACCTATGTTGAAAAACTCATGTACGTGCCAAATTTCGCATAATTAACTTTAGTAGTTTTGGCCAGGCGAAATATTGACATACGGAAAAACGCAATTACTTTGTTGCCAACCCAATAGTATACCCTGTTTAAGGGTGCTTCTATTTTGAAGATGTAGATCCAATGCATCAGTAGCCGATAAAAGTTCTATCTGATGTAATCCCGTCATTTTGAAAGCATTATTTAAGAGAAATGATCTTCCTTAAATCCTTTAGCATGCACTGATATCATGCATTGCAAGTTCTACGACCGCCCTTGAAAGGTAGACTGAGGCGAGGAGTGTTGACCTTCTAACATCGTGGGATGCGCCTAAATAAACGGCGTGGGACGACTGCCTCTTGGGCTGGTTTGCCCTCAATAAAAACCACAGTCCACTTTACTTGGCCTTTGCACTCAACTTAACACATTCTAATATATGAAACTGTGAAAAATTGCTTTATCTTCGGAAGACCCCAAGGGAACGTAGAACTTTTCAAATATTTTTTTTTTTTTTGTAAGAAGTGTGATAGTAAAAATTGGGAACTCATTTTTTGTAAAAAAGCATCTTTATAAATTGCACATTAAATTGAAATTTCTAATTTAAAAAAATGAGTGATTTTTTTTTTTTTTTTTGAGCTCCTGTAATTTTTTATGTGGACTTCTTGAACGATTTCTTTTACACAAATCTATCGTCCATTACTTTTTATGGCTTGTTTTATTTTACATTTCATATTGTATTTCATATATGCTTTTAAGATCTTATTGTAACGATGAAATATAACGCTAATTCTTATATTTTTATTTACAGTAGAAAATCGCTTATCCGACTTATTTGGGACAGAACCTACATTAGTCTCCTCTATATTAGTCATCTAGTTATAGAACCTATATTAGTCATCTAGTTATAGAACCTATATTAGTCATCTAGTTTAATATACTGGATGATTCAAAATAGATGTTAAGGATTATTTTTTAACCGTAAGTGATCGAAACATACTTTCAATTAGAAAAGTTCGTCAAATTAAGAGTAGCTTTCAGATATGGCTGTTTTTTACTGGGGGTTGTATACATATTAAAATACGAAATTTAATTTTTATAGGGTCCCTCCTTTCCTACTCTTTATATTTAGAAAAATGTTGCTGTTTGCCTAAGAAAATTAATAAAACAAATCCCGCGTCTCTAAGTGAAATAGTTAGGGAGAAAATTAATTTTATAAATGATGACTTACACCACTTTACCTACTGTGTAGGCGTCCGTTTTCAGGCGAAAAAAAATCTTTACGTTAGGGGACCCACTATGAGTAGATAAAAGTTAAATAAAGATCCCATTGTTGGGGAAAAAAATCAAACGGGTTCAAATGTGTGAAATGAACAGGGTACAGTTTTACCTAAAAGGATCGTTACTGCTTTGTTAAATTAGCGATAATCTAGTCTTTTAAGGGGGTCATCCACCCATTACATTACGCTTTCAGAGAAGGAATTCTAAAGTGCAAAAGAGAATGAGAAAATAATGGTGTAGGTTACTATGGTGTGGTGACTTTTACTACAAACTGCCAAACATGCGTTACAGGAAAATTCTAGCTAAATTAAGATTTGAGGAGTCAGCTATGTCTATCGAGTGACAATTAACATAAAAAAAGCATACCTGAAAAGTAATTACATTTTTCTCACTTTTGAGACACCCCCTTATTGCTTGGCGACACATGCCAAAATTTTCAAAATGATATACCTCGGAAATTATTTCACTTAGAGACACGGGATTTGTTTTATTAATTTTCTTAGGCAAAGAGCAACATTCTTCTAAATATAAAGAGTAGAAAATGAGGGACCCTATAAAAATTAAATTTCGTATTTTAATATGTATACAATCCCAAGTAAAAAATGCCATATCTGAAAGCTACTCTTAATTGGACGAACTTTTCTAATTGGAAGTATGTTTCGATCACTTACGGTTTAAAAAATAATCGCCTTAACATCTATTTTGAATCCCCGGTATAACATTATCACCGAGCTGTTTTTATGACTGTTTAAACTGCTAAATAAATATCTTAATTAAAAGCTTACATGAAAGATTATTCATGTATAAAATGTGATTGGACTGTTGGCAATTGGCAATACGGCATTCCGAATTCTAAAATGGGGAGTGTTAAGCAAATTTCAAATGAGTTCTGAGAAAGGGGAACCAAAATATTTATCTGTGCTCGTAGTTTGGCAAGAACGGTTGAATACACAAGAAATGTGAAATAAGAAATAAAGGAAAAGCTTTAAAAAATGAAAGTAAAAACAAAAGCTTTAAAAAGGGGATTTTAATTAACAGAAAGTGACGTTTAAGAGTTTTTAGATAATGGACGCTGAAAAAAAATCAGAAAACCAGAGTCATTCAAAGGAGAGTTCCGATTAAACGTAAGTTGAATAATCGAGGTCTAACTATATTTATTAACAGAAAACCTTAATTCTATGGACAGTTTTCTTAAATATGTAATAAAAACATGAATTAATGAAAATTAACTTCCAACTTTAAAAAAAGGAAAAAAACTGAGCTTGAAAAAAAAAATAATGAAAAAAATGTAAAAAAAGGCAACTCAAAATGCTTATTTGGTAAGAGAAAAATCCTCTCCCCTTTTTATAAGACCTTAATATGTTTAAATTTTGCCTAAATGGGGTAAAAGATTAAGGTGTTAACTAACATTGGGTATTGTGTCCCTAAAACTAAGTAGTCAGAAGCAGTGTCGAAATCATATTACTTATTTTTAAATCGATCCTACAAGTATTAAACGCAGAAGTGGGTATAAATATTGTTTGATTTTTACTATCAAGCTGTTCCGATATTTTAAAGAAACCCATTTTTACACTCATTAAGATAGAAAAGTGTGTCCGTTTAAAGTACTAAATAAATCATTCAATTTTTTTTTTCTAACCAGGATAATTTTGAAATAGAAATTGTTTTCTTAATTTGAATGATTGTGTGTGATTAAGGCAAACCTGCGCGTGGGGTATCTGCCTAAGATGAGGGATGCCTTGGTAGGAGGACTTTCTAAGGGGTTCTAACGCGTATTCACGTTACATCTGGAGAAAACCTACCAAAACTCCAGCTCGTTAGATCGACGGCCGCGTGATGGGACCCGAACCCGGGACCTTCACACTTGGGCCGTCTACGATTTTCAGTGATATAACCAGTGTGCCATGGTGAGGCTTCGTAATTTGAAATAGAGTAACCTGTGAGAGAGAGATGGAGAATTGGGAATTATATACTACCATTGATATACTACAAATGTTTTCGTAAATTAGCGTACCACTCTCTGTTTCGATATTTTAAAGCAGCTGAGTTAATGTGGTCTTTTAAGTAAAATAATCGTCCTTAAAATAATTATAATTATAAAAAGCTATGCAAAAGCACATATTGCATAAACGAGACTTGTATTCCATATCATATATTTTACGTCTTGTTAATAATTGATTACATGCAAACATACTGAATTGAACATATTAAATTATTCTTCTTTTCTAAGTATCCAACCGTTAACTGCATAATAAAAGGAATTACTACTAATAATCTGTAGGATTCATGCATTAAAACATAATTTCGGAATTATTTTCGACGATGTTTTACACACACACACAAAAAACCTAATACAAGATGCTTCATTTTCGATATCACAAACATTTACTACATGTTGAAAAGAAGAAGCGGAGTGGCTGCAGTTTAACAAATTGTAACGGATAAAATGCAATTTCATGGATAAATGAACCGGGAGAAAGTACGTTATGCAATATTTGTAAACGGCAGATTTTCTCCCTCTCTCCCTCTCTAAATAAAATGTGGAGCAGGAGTACGTAAAAAATACTCTTCCATTGATAGAGAGGCATGGTTACGGATGAATGACTTGTACGTATCTTTTATTCAATAGGAGAAACCAAAAACGGCATTTTTATTTTCTGTGTTTTGAAGTTCTTCTTTTCTATGAATAGTTTTTTAGGGATGTAAAGAACGCAGATGTTTCATCTTTCAACTACGCTTGCATAACTACTTGGCACCTCTTAAGCTTGTCGCTTAAATATTACAGGTTTACTGCTTGTAAGGGTGGTCAGTAAAAATTGCGAAAAAGCATTCTCGGTTTTCTTAAACTACTGACGTCAGTTATTTATTTTTAAAAGCAGTCTAAGAGCCATGCAATTTCTTTTTTCAAAAAGCAATCTTGATAAAATAATTTTAATTATGCAGAGCAAGTGGTACTCTGTGTATTATTTATATAAAATAAATATTAAGCTGTATAATTTAAATATTTAATTAAGAAGTAATCTGAAACAATGAGCTTTACATGGCTTTTAAACATATTAAAAACATAACGTAATTGAGAGATTTGGGAAAACGTTTCATCATATTATGCAGAGGAATAAACATATGAAGCTTTAAAAAAATTCTTTAGTATAAAATAGTATCAAAAAGTTCGCTAAAGTGGGACACATATAGGAAAGTATTTGATGCTTTGAATTTTCCTCTCACAACTCACGCAGATATGTCACTGTTAAAAGTGTGGAGACCAAAGAATGAAAAGACGATATGTCTTCAACGCAATTTTGGTTAATCGTTTATAACAAACATAAAACTGAAGTTCTTATTGCTTCTCCGGCACAATTTTAACGCATCATAATAGCGAAAATGAATTACAAATGTATCGCAATTGCTGTAAAACGAAACCTGTGTGTTACTAAAACATCTCATTCAGTGTTGTCCTTAGTGAAAATGAACCTCTTTAAGCTCTTCATAAACACTAAATAACTTCTGGAATATTAAGATACAGTTCTGAAATTAAGACCTTATAATTTAAGCTGTGTACTTTTCAATAATTTGGGAAGGAAAATGCCCTCTTATAATAATAAAATTTAAAGTTTTAAATAATCTAAATAGGCTTGGGGTTTGTAGCTAAAATCTTGTGACATGTAGTGCGTAAAATTTCACAAAGCATGAGAAACTTCGGATATATTTTCATATCTCTATGCATAACGACCCTAACAATTAATTAAGTTTTCAAGAAAAATCGGGGTAATTGATTAAGCTTTTCCTTCTGGCGTGACCAAACAGATCTCGCTCGATAGGAAATGTTCAAACAAACCTTCAGCTGAATATTAAATGAAAAAAAAAAAAAAAAAGTTCGGGAACCCACAGAAGGAAAACGTTTGAGGAAAAGATAATGGCCAGTACTTCAGAAAAGGGACGTGTGGCCGAAGAGAATGGCCACTTGAAATTGTAAACATGACCCAGAAATAAACAAAATGGCACAAAATAGCGCAAACTGCTGAACGTGAAAGTCATTACTTCAAATTCAAGGACAGTAACAATAGTAAGAATGTCCTTGAAGTTATGGCTGCGGGTTTTTCACTAAGGGGAGCTGAGAGTGAAATGGAAATTTTTGGATTTTGCTCTTATTAAAGTTGGTAAACGCATAGAACAGACACTCAGTGTCTGTTTTTAGAGATAACTTTAACTTCTCTTCTTCTTTATACGGAGTTTTGCTCAAATGCTGCTCAGTAAGCCCGTTTCCTTTGATTAAAACGCTTAACCCTTTGAGGCGCAACCCTTTCCCAATGCTGAAAAAAGGGCAGCCGTTGCCATCGCTCGACTTAACTACCAGCAAGATGGCGGACGATCGAAACGTTCATCGCATGCCACAGATTGAGAGACTCTTTTTTGACGCAGCTGGCTGTGCGTATAACTGTGTCACAGTGTGCTATCATAAATAACATATTCTGTGAAGGCTTGGTCAACTTTTTTTTTTCAGTAAATATCTCAAACATTACCACAAATCAACCATTAACACACTTATCTACCTACTTTATTATTAAAATTTAAATAACGATTTTTGAAACTGTACATTCAATTTCTCACAAAAAACTAAATACAAGTATTAGGTATTATGGAATGTAATCTAGTTGATGTCAATTTTAGGATTTTTTGCGAAATATTTCACATACGCAAAATGATAATCATACCCGAATATTTGACCTTTGCAAGCTAGAAATGTTATAATTTAAGTAATTAATTAAATATTATAATTTAAGTATTAAATGTTATAATTAAAGTATTAGCTGTGTTATTGTTACGTGTAAGATAGTATTGTTACGTGTAAGATAGTATAGAAATATTCGTTAATATTTAATGTAATTTTAATCATTATAACTTTTTAAGACATTCCTTTAATTTTTAAGTGCATGCTCTCTAAAAACAATAAAGCCAAATCCAAAACTTTAATTGGAATTCATATGCATCAAATCACATCGCTTTTGCAATTACGATTATAGATTTGATTACGTATTCCACTGAATAAGTGAACAGTTTTCACATTGACCTTCGATTGGAGCTTCGATGCGGCATTGGACGAGCATTTATTACGCCTGTTCTTATCTTAATTTGCATCATCTTGACCTTTTATGAGCCAAATTATGAATTTCTTAAAAATATCAACTCTAACTTACTTAATTGTTTTATAAAGATACAATAGAAAATCAGTGCTTAATAATGTAACGTAAAAGAGCAAAAGAAAGATCAAAACTTGACTGTCACTATTGAAACTTCCGATGATTGTTTTACAATAATTCCTGTATTTTTAAATAGAATATATAACTGGCAAAACTGAAAGATTTAGGTATGAAGTATTTGAATCATAGATAGGGATGGACGCGAGACGAAAAATTGGCGTCTCGCGTCTCGCAAAACAGCCGAAAAGCTTGTCTCGTCTCGCAAAAATCCCTATATCATAATGTTAAAAATGTTTGTCTCGTCTCGCAAAAAAGCTGTAAATCTCTGTCTCGTCTCGCAAAAAGTCGTCTCGCGTCCATCCCTAATCATAGATACTTTTTGAGGGATATATTTTATTCCTTAATAAATATTTCTGCTTATATTCTTTCAAGAGTTAATTGGCATATCGAATTAAACCATCATCAATTTGTAATTAGTTCTGTAACGTTTGGATAACTTTTTAATGTTACGGCAGAGTAATATAGTGTATTAAAAACTTTTGCAAATACATAATTCAATTGAGAACTTAATTTCTAAGAAGTTCGGGAGCCCTAATGTGTTGTATTGTAAATTATAACATTCACTATCTAACTTATTCCAAATTTAAGGAAAGTTTTGCTTACCACTGTTGTTTTATCCAAGGTAATAAAATTAATGTAATTAGAGGAATAATCATAGAATATATTAAAATTTCAAATTTACTGTAACATTCATTGAAAGGAAAAAATAGGATCTGAGGGGGGTCCCGTGAGCTTACATGCAAATAAAACTCCGATTCTAATCAAAGTTTTTAAACTTTCCACTGACTTATAATATAAAAACTAAACAAAGAAAATTTATTTATGTAAATGTCACCTGAAAACTATATTTTTATTGAATATAATACTCTTTTTAAAAATGCGGCACTATCAGTGCCTTGTCCTTTTGAAATAATCCATACTTAGTTTTTATTTTAAAACTAATATGTTAAAACACTCGAACTTTGAGACGAGTACTTATTATGTTATCTGAAATTTCCACTTTTTTATTAGTTTAATTTGGTTAAATTAGATGTTTTTATAGGGGCAGGTAATGGAACTCTATTGAATATAATGAAGAAAATTGATAATGAAGAATATATAATAAAGAAAAGGGAAATAAATTCAAATATGAATTTTTTTTAAATCCCCAGCAAAAACGCTTCTACGAGGATCAACTGATTTTTATGAGAGTAAAAGACAAGTAAAACGTAATTCCTATTTTTATGTAGAGCGTTCTTAGATCTAGTCTGAAAAATTTAAGCAAAAAATCCTTTAACTAAATCGCGAAGTTTTAAAATTAACTTTTTCTGCGCAAAAGCGTTATCGGCACTTGGTCATTTGAAAACATAGAGCTTCATAAAACTTAGACTATATTAAGGCTTGCAATTTTTAGAGTTATTGTACTAGACGTCTTTGAATATATACTTGTCTGAAACGCAAAATAATTATTATTAAAACAGATAATATTTATACATTCAGAAAATAAATTGTTATGCGTAAAATTATTGATGATTTAACATTTGTCGCACAACAACCTGCTTACAAAATAGTAATAATAATAATAATAATAATAATAATAATAATAATAATAAATATTTAAGGATTTGTTTCAAATGGCTCATTATTTATTTTATAATTTCGTTTACTTTTTACACAAAAGGATCTAAATAAACTATCATTTATGTAAAATAATTAAAAATACTAAGAATAATTTATAATGTCTGGGTGTTTCTATGGTGTTAAATTTAATTTCAACAAAGTTTTGCAAGGTTGTACTACCAGACAAAATGTTTCAAAACTATTTTTGAAGCGCAAAATTTTCTGTAGTAAAATGAAATAAGTCAAATAACAAATAGACCATCTTTATATGATTATTATATGATACTTATTTAGTGTGATACCTACGAATTTCAATGATAAATTTTTGTTCAAATTACACTGCTAATTTATGTATAATCAATAAATCATTTCAACTAGAAACTCAATTGTAACAAGACAATTTTGAACATTCTCTTGAATCATCTTAAAAATTAAGATGTTTTGATGCATATATTGCTAAATGATATTTATTGTTACATTCAATTATATAATAAATAAGTATTTCTCCTTTTTAACGCTCTCAATTATTTTTTTTTTTCGTCTTCTAGATCCATAAAGTCTTTTTCGGGTGAAATATCAGAAAGGATGAAGGAGAGTTCAGGATCAATGCATTCTAAGGTTTCACCCCAAAAAAATCATTCTTTAGAATAAAGAAAAGGTAATATTCCTTTTTCTAATTCTTGTTGTCCAACAATTGACAATTTTTTACATGGTTTTTCAAATTCAAAAAAAGAAAGAGAGATAATCATATTATAAATATTGATCCAGCATGAACAGAACAGGGTGAAAAAAAATCCGGTAGCCCAGACAACTAAAAAGTATTCCTTGGCGACTAGCTTTTTTTTTCCATTAACATAATTCAATATATATGCGGCTTATATTACATTTTTGTTGACTCTTAAGATTTTTCAACTTTTGTCAATTCCTGAACATGAACACATCAAATGTTCTCGATGGATGTTTAACAAATGAAGACACATCCAGCCTGGACGTTTCTATAATTCTCCCATAGTTTTTTCGCATTTTTAGTTTTGTCACTCTACCTTTAATTTAAATGTGTAGAATACCTGATATTTAAATTTCATGCATTATAAATAAATGTAACCATATGCAATGATTTGCTTTTGAAAGCATAAAATCAGCATACCACAAATAACTTTATCTGGTTAAGATTTGTGTACGCCTGCATAATTATGCAAAACAAAAGGGTGTTAACTCATTGATTAAGTTACTTAGTTTTTCTCCTGAAGTTTTCCTGTGACTTTTAAGCATGTTATTTGCTTTCTTTATGCGTAGATTCTGAGTTAGTGCGTTTTATATATACTTCAGCTAATTTCTTGTGAAACACATTTAAGTAGACAGTATAATAATAGTAAATGATGATTAAAATAGAAAAATGTCAAAAAAAATCAAAAGTTCACCCAAACGTAAATAAAGAGATAGGAACTAAGAATATCTAAGCAGTGTCCATTAAATGTCGTTAAGATAGTGATAAAAAATAAAGGCTCTATAGAAAGATTAATGTTCTAAGAGAGACACAAGCGAAACAATTAAGGCGTTGGCGTTATTTGTAAAGGCTTTTTACCTGCACGAAAAAACATGTATATAGGATTGGCATGATATGGTTTATATGAAGAACTTTTCAAATGGAAAGAAATATAAATTACTTTTCAATTTAGCATTTAGGATATGGTTCAAAATGTTAATAATACATGTCGTAATGTTGATAAAAAATTTGTAGCACAATATTGAATAAAATTGAATTTCGAGGTACTAGTCTGAAAATTAACAAGGTATTTTATTATAAATAAGTTGACGTTATTACTTTCTCTTTATTGAAAATATTGAAACTTTAAATATCTGTATTGTTTTATTATCATAAAAAATGTTGATTTCTCTGTGCAGGAATATAAATTTAAAATGAATTTCATTTTTTTATAAAACAAAACAATTAATGTAAAATAGCATAAAAATTGAAAAACTTTGTCGAAATTATGTGGAAAGCGTTATAAAGTTTCTTTTATTTTGCAGTTTGTGAACATTAGAACTTAAAATAAGAAAATATTGGTTTGTTGATTTATTCCCCTTAAAAATATTACCAAAATGGTGCAACAGAATATCTCACGTCCTACACAGTATATATAATTAGCCAAACGTAAATAAAACTACTTAATCATAAAACAACTTCAAACACCAAAAATATTTTTATAACTTCGATATGGAACTATTTAATATTTGACTATAAAAATCCGATTATCAAATTAATTAAATTGACATATAAATGCCTTAAACCACCAACGTATGATACTTTAAGATTTTCATACTTTGCATTGAACTATTATGTTTAAAACATTCTGTAAGCAGCATTTCGAAATAAAGTTAAAATTCATATAAGCAATGGATAATATATGGGCTCGAAATCTGTTTTGAAAGTTCCTTTTTCTAAGTGTGATGGTGAAAGTCGTGCCAAAATAGAGAAAGATCTCGACAAGTGATTCCGAAATGTCTTCCACCAGAAATAAACCGGTAAGATGATCTCTTGGTGATGAATATTAAATTCATATCACAACGTCTGGATATCCTAGCTTTTGGAGATTATATTACTTTACTTCAGATTTCACAAAAATATTTGCATGGAGTGGAGGGAATCCGTAATAAAACCTCACTCAAGTTTCATATACTTTCTATATTTTCGTATAATGATGTTTGGATTTTCATATACATAACGAGGAAAAAACTGAACAGAAGTAAACATTTCAACTCTCATCCCAATTTTCAAAAACTATTTTCTAACTATTTGCTGTGAAACTAAAAATAACCTTTACTTATCGTTTGTACTATTGCTATCGTCCGATGGATATTTTAGTTTTTGAGGGGACTATTTAGTAAAAAAGTAATTTAAGATTACCAGTAGGCTTTTAATAAACTTTGGTAAGAATTGTCTATGCATTGTTTTCATGGAATGTATAAAACTGTATATTCACGCTGGAATGAACTATGGTGAATTTATAACTTGAGCTGATTTATTTTAGGTATGGCGGTTGTATGTTTTTCGATATTCTCCTAAATATTTTCTCCTAAATAGTACAATGTAACAATGTTGATCTAAAATTCTTGAAAATATTTAAATTTTCATATAACTTATTTCGAACGATTTTAGAGCAAATAAATTTAATAGCATTTCATAAACTATTCTGAAGGTTTTTGTTTTGTATAATTTGTTTTTATGTCACAATAATTTTTATAATTTTGCAAAAATCACACTGTTTTATCGTAGATTTCGTGTTTTATTATTACTTATCTGAAATGAGGTACCAAAAAACTTAAAACTTAGATAAACTTAAAAGTTTGCTTTATTTTCTGTTGCTATAAAGTACTCTAAATGTTTAAGAACATTTTTAGCTAATATTCAGACACACATTTGTTGATATTACCTACAATAAATTTAAATCCATGTAATTTTCTAAATATGCAGTATTTTTATTAAAAGTTCTGCATTATAAATAAGTTAAGTTATAGTTAAATGCCATGTTTAAATATACTAAACCTAATACTTTAAATACTGGTATCATTTTCCCACGGTACCGTGTATTTACAACCCCAGGATAAAAAAATAATTTCAGTTTTAGCAATATTAAACTGTTGTCATTCAATTCTTTTTTCTCAGAAATGGGTTTAAATTGAGAATATATCACCAATATAAATCCAGTATTCGCCATAAGTTGAATACATAAGAAACATTTCTAATTTAAATTATTATTTTCTGAATAGTGCAGTTACATTGGAAGAATTTTCTCTCTAAATCCAATACTGGGAAAATATTGGCTTTCAACATAAGTTTCACAGTGATTTAAAACTTGGTGGCATAAAATTAACTTAATACCAATCTCACTGTAATTTTTTTTTCTTCATTTATCTTCGTTGTGGATTTGAAAATAATGTAATTATTTTCCTTGCGAAATTTTTTTACTGGGTTGATGTTTTTGGTAATGAGAATATTAATTAATATTAACGCTAGATTTTTCAGATTAATGGAAATTATATTTAGAACATCCTGTGAAACTTAATAACGTGTTAACTTTCACACCAGTAGATTTCAGGACAAATAACTGATTTAAATATAACTTTACACAGTTGAAAAAAAAAACTTGAACAGCAGTTGTATCGTTGCAATTGTGACATAATTATTAAATGTATAAAGCAAATCGATTCTGAAAATTTATTGTTTTTATTAGTATTATAATAGGATCTTATTTTCAAAACTTTTCTAAAATGTAGTCTCGTGTAATACTGGTAATACCGGACCGCAATTAATAAAGAGAAACTTCTGGGCAGAGAGGTTGAGAACCACTTCGGTAAAGCTTCGCCTGAACATAACTGTGTCATAGTTATTAATTTCACTAATAAACTGCAGAAAGTAAATGAAAGTATTTTCATATTCTTTTTAATCGAACACATATGTAATACTGACGATAAAGAGAGGCTAATTATTTTTTCAAATATTAGCGAGCGGCGGATTTTCGACGGTTGAGAACCGCTGCTCTAAAGCTTCACCCAGAAGAAGAAGAAAAAGAAACCTACCTGACATTCATCCCTTGCTAAACTTTCGAGCGGACTGATGCAACAGGTGTCACTGTATTCCTCGTTCGGACTTGACTAGCGGAGAGAGGTCTGATGCCCGCGAAAGCTGTACGGCGAATGGGGTTACGCAGACAGAGAAAAAAAAAAAGGGATGGACCCGGTGTGTTAAGACCGGCTTTCCAAGCTGTTCGCCTACTCGAAAAAAGATCTCTAATACACGACCAAAAGTTTTGGTGTGGAAAGTTTCTCTGTCGATCACGTGGGTTCTGTCATTCCCGTTATTTTGCGGTTTTGATGAGACATCTTTATTTCCAGATATCTTGTTTGTTAGGATGGGTGACAGTTTTGTTTGGCGAGTGTCGGAGCCGTATCGTATTCATGAGAATGATGTTGATGCTGTAAGAAAGTTAACGTTTAATCGTAATTTTATTTGTTCCGATGATAAGAGATTTTGCTCGGCCCCTGTCAAAATGGTGTTATTTTGATAGTAAGTCGTCTGAATCTACAATTGTGTTATAATAACATTTTCTATTCTCTTCATATTTCGGTTGTATCGACAAATGGCAATTTTTTAGTGAATTGAATTGATATCAGCTTGATATGCAGGTCTTTGATATTGCTGTTGACATTTACGCGTAATGGTGTACGTTGGCTAGAATTTTTAGCTGTAAACCTCAGATAATCCTGTATCCATCCAGACAGCACAGCAAACTTGCAGCAAGCTTGATTTATCAAGTCAATAAGCTTGAATTAAGCTTGAAAATTCCAAGCGTGTAAGCTTGATGCAAGCTTGAATCAAGTGTTCTAGTTTACACTTGCCCAGATTGCATTAAGCTTGACATTTCAAGCTTGAATCAAGCTTGACATTTCAAGCTTTAAAAAAAAATTCTAAATACACGGGGCGCCGAACTCGCCCCACATATTTTACTTTGCCACGCATTTTCCCCCTCTACGCTGAAATTTCAATTTAATTTATTTCCATCGGGTGTTCGTGGCTGGAATAGAACCCGGGCCTTTGGCTTAGCAGTCGAGCACGCTATCCATTCAGCCACCGAGACTTGTGCAGCTATGACTAAAGTTTGAAGTGACTTACCATGCTGTTTTCTCGCCAGATTGATAAGTGGGCGATGTGTTATTTGTTTCTTTTATTTTTCCATGGGATGCATCAAAATTAAAATAATGTTATTTGGGATTTAGAGACTCTACTAATAGGGAAATACACATAATATAAACTTAAGAGCAGCATACGTTTTAAAACTTTCAGTACCGCAACACTCATGAGCAATACTGCTGGCCAAAATCGGGACAAACGACTGATTTGAAATCAATTTCGTAGTATGATTGTATTTTATTTTGAAGAATTTCCTTATTTGGAAATATAGAATGAGTTTACTTACTTAACACAAATTTTGTGTTAAGTAATCTGAAATCAAAGAAACAGATAGTTAAACGTTACTTCGAAATGCTATATCACAGTTGCTAACATGTATGGAATACAAACACTTTAGTCATTTTTGTAAATATTTCTTAAAGTAACAAATAATTGAAAATTTTTGCTATTTTTTAACGCTAAAAATTCTCTTTACAAATGTGGTTATTTTCCTAAATATTGGTATGCTATATCGATATAGAGCAATTTGAAGAATTAAAAATAAGTTTAAATTAATTTATACAAATGTAAATTTGAATTATTTTCATTGTTCATACTTTATAATTAAAAAAAATATTTAACTTCTGAATTTTTTTTTATCCTTTGTAATTGTATTTTTAAATTACAAAAGTGTAAGATGTAAGATTTTGGGGGGTGTGTCTGTGGTGGGGGGGATCATGTAGGTTTGATACCCATCCACCCCAAAATTTTAGTTAGTGCATTTGTATATTTTTATTTTCGTTGACTCTGCAGATCAACGAAAATAAAAAACGCAGAACTGTAAGAAATTAATATTTTAACCCTAGTAATTAAAATTTAACAAATGTATTTCAGTCATTAAATGCTTATTTCCAAATTGTTATTTATGTTACAGTAACAGTTAAATTATCTAAGAACAGGATATGCCTTAATAAATTGTCATATTCGGTTTTGTTTACTTTTCACCAGAAAAAAAAATGCCATTTATTTATACTTTTCGTTTCAAAGCATGTACTCTGTATCTGTGATTGGTGATTAAAACATAATTTTCTCACAATGTGATGAATCGTTTTCTCCAGATAGGGAACGTATGGAATGAATTTTGGCTAATCAGGAAAGTGTTTAATGTGCTCTCGGATAATCATACGTCTGCAGTATAGACCCCCTTATAATACGGATTCGTATAACAAGGCAAAAATGTTTGATCTTCTTCCTATAATACTTTAAAAAGACTCGTACAACACGGATTCATATAACACGGAACACTGAATATATCTATCGTGTTATAGGGAGGTCTACTGTACTGCATTCTGTAAAAACGGAAAAATTCTTAAGTGCATTTTTTTATTCTTATGTTTTTATCAAATAACAATAGAATTCAAGAAAGTAAACTTTTAATAAAGAAAATTGCATCAGGTTTTTCTTTGAAGTAATCTTCATAGTTCCATATCATTTTATAAATAGCGGGTCAGCGATAAAAATAACAAGTACTTGATTCTTCAGTGTCCCCTACCAGGCCTCAAAATCTTCGTCCGTAACTAACTTTCCCTTCGGATTTGTTTTGAATTGCTTCATAACCTAAATATTGCTACACGAAAATTTCCTGGTGCGCTTTATTTGTCTGTTTTTACCCTATTTTGAGTATGGATTTTTTTAACTTAACAGAAAAACATTAGTTACTTCAATGTAGAAAAAAAAGTCACTTTCATTTTTATATAATGTCTGTGTGCTAATATTATTTTAAATTATCGATAGTAAAATGATTCTGCTTCGTTATAATTGGAAATAAAATATTCCAAACGCGTTCTAATGACGTTTCAAGATATTCGAATTTTAAAAAATAATATTAATGTTTTAAGTAATTCTTAAACAAATTTTAATGTAATACATTTAAAATTTAAATAAAGATTTCGTAATAAAAATTTTTTTACAAGAAATTTTGACTCGCTCGAAAATAAAACATTATTTCATCAAAAATTACGACATTTGATTTCAGTTTTCTAATAGTAGAGTTTAAATGTAGTTAAAGCCATAATCAATATTGAGTCACAGTTCTTAGCCAAGTACAGCTGTAAATTTAATAGTGTATTACAACAGAATATTTTGTGCTAGTAAATAAACGGTCATTTCTTCTAAATTATGTTTGAGACACTTTTTAACGTTATTGATTTCAAAGAAAAATGTGTACAAACCCATTAGAAAAGGCACGAAGGAATTAGTAAATCATTTAAAGCTTTAGAATTAAATTGTGTAGTATGGACCGTGCGCCTATGCTTACGTTAGATTAGAGACACTCGAGATAAAATTTCTAATCGTAAAAATAACGCCAAATACCATGTATTATGTGTTACACTTGGTTGAGTTATTTATAAGCAAAATATGTAACTAATTCATCAATCAAAAATTTCATAGTTTGCTTTTGCGGATGTCATTTTCATATATTATTTAACAATAATATTTGAATGCAAGAATGGTACAAATTTTTTTAATGCCTGTATAGTATATTTCTATACAATGGCGGATAAAGGCAAGGATCTAGGAGCTCCAACCCCCCCCCAAAAAAAAAAAATGAGAGAGAGAGAGAGACAGAGACAGAGAAAGAGAGATTGCTAAGGGGTATATAACATTCTCCTTTATTATACAGTTTGAATAGGTAAAATGACGTTGTTTTTGTTTTTTGTTTTTTTTAACTCAACCTCTAACAACAACAAAAAAAAATTACATTGGCTTACACTAAAATTTTGCTTTATAGTACAATTTTTCAAAATTTAGCCCCCTTAAAAAAAGTGGATCCGACACTATTTCTATGCAGTTCCATATTTGTATTTTATATATTTATACTCTATAACAGACATTTACTATTAAAAAGCACAAGAAAGTATTAAATTAAATTTTTATTAATATAATGCTTATTAAGTTGTGCACACGAAAGGCGGGAAATTAACTTACTTTGAAGCATTAGTGGCTAATTTCCAGCGAGTCATCTAGCAGAAAAGCAAATTCCTAGCATACACGTTAAATCTTCGTCGCTGACTTTTTATGTTGACTTTTCTGCTAGATGACTCGTGGTATTTGGCCAAACAGGTCCAATCGTAGTTCGATATTTCACCAAACTTCAATGGAATAATATACATATTTATATATTAAAGATGAAACCAAACGACTTCAAAAAGCCTACCAACGCTTTTGCTTGAAAGAGTAAAAGTCCCTTTTATAAAAATATGACTCCTCACAAGTGCTCATGGAACTATTTCAGATTATTAATAATTAAATTAATAATTAAATTACAAACTAATAATAAAGTAAAATTAATTTCCCGCCGCTCAAATTTTATGTAAAATGTATCACTTAATCCATGTGCTTATGCGTTTGACACACAAATACACCTATACAAAAATTAAGGTTTCATATATTAGGTTTAACTAAAAAAAAAACTCTCAGCGAGAAAAAAAACTTGTGAAGTAAGCATATTATAAATAATTAGATTCATTGTTCGTTGAGCCTTAAAGAATTTCCAAGCATAACTTTATCAATCAGGAAACGTACAAATGTCCTCCATTTAATAGCTACACAAACATTCAATAAAACTTAATTGAAAACGGATCACGTCCAGTATTTCAGCATTACTTGTGCGTAGATTACGTGACAAGTGTTGCAAACACTGAGGATATCTTTCCCGTCAAATAAAGCAATCCCTTATTCAAAGCTACATCAGTAATGCAAAGGTGATCAATAATGGATACTGAAAATGTCAAGCTTGAAAGAATTGAAAAGTCGTTGCTTCACGCCGAAAAACATTTTGTCGAAAGCAATGAAATATTTTGTGGAATATAGCTCCGATAGAATTTTTGTTTGAACTAACTAAAACTAAGGAAGTTAGTTTTCGCTATACGAACTAAATCACTGTACACAATAAAGTGCTCTCTTTTTTTTAATGCAGCATTAACTTTCATTTAATAAACAAAGATACTTGATTGGAACTGTATTAGCAAAAATATTATGCATTCATTTTTTGTGTTGAAAACGCTCAAAAAAGTGTGGAATTTTTGTACCATCACACCTTTTTATGTGTGCTTATGCAAAGCATTTTTTAATTGCACTTGAATGCGTTCTTCTGCTAATCACAGATTGTGTTATAGCTTTGTGTAATATTTCGCATTTCTTTGAAATACACTGCTGGCCACCCAAATTGCAACACCAAGAAAAACAAGAGATATCACAACAAAATTTATTGTGTAGATAACATGTTGACCAAGTAACAAATGATTAAATTTACAGCATTCTATGAAGCGTGGTTCCTGCCAAAATCAGTACCCAGAGTAGCCGCCGTTGTTGGAGATCACAGCTGCCACACGCCTCGGCATTGATTCAAAGAGACTTTGAATGTGTTCTTGGGGTACAGCAGACCAAGCAGCTTCCACACGTTGCCAAAGTTGATCTGGTGTGACAGCTGGGGATGAACTCTGGGTCAGTCGTTGAGCAACCATGGACCACATGTTTTCTATCGGCGAAAGATCCGGAGAGCGCGCCGGCCAGGGAAGCAATTCAATCTGGTGATTGACGAAGAACCCTTGGACAATGCGTGCCACGTGTGGCCGTGCATTATCCTGCTGAAATATGGCTTTTGGCAAGCCCTGAAGGTAAGAAAGGACAACTGGCTCCAACACCTCGGAGATGTAGCGCTGGCTGGTTAAAGTACCGGCAATGCGTACTAGAGGAGTGCGAGAGAGATATCCGATACCGCCCCATACCATAATACCCGGTGCAGGACCAGTGTGACGGTGCATAATGCAGCTGTTCAGCATCCTCTCTCCACGGTGTCTCCAGACTCGAATCCGACCGTCGTGGTGTTGCATACAGAAGCGTGACTCGTCAGTAAAGAGAATTTCATTCCATTCTGTCGTCCACATCCTTCTTTCATCGCACCATTGGCGGCGGAGACGTCTGTGGTTCCGCGTCAGAGGTAGACAAAGCAACGGACGTCTTGCGGACAGACCATTCTGCTGTAAACGACGTCGAATGGTACGCGCAGACACTGGATGATGCGTTACAGACTGAATCTGCTGTGATATGGTTCGTGATGTGACTGAGCGGTCCGTCACTGCCATGCGTACAATCTGCCTGTCATCACGTGACGTGGAGCACGGAGGTCGATGCGGTCGATCACGTCTGTCCGTCGTACCCTCCTGCACCCAACGATCACATATCCGCATCACAGTTGTTTGGTTTCGTCCAATACGACGACCGATTTCCCTGAAAGATAACCCACAATCTCGGTATGCCACTATCCTTCCTCTGTCAAACTCGGATACTTGATCAAAAGATGATCGTTGTTTCCTACGAGGCATAATTTATCGTTTTTTTGAAAAAAAAAAGCAAGAAAAACACAATTGCTGTACTTGAAACCGTCGAAATCTCCAAGCCTTAAATAGCGCTTTGAGGTGGCGCCACAGGCGCTCTTGATGTGCGTCTGCGCTGAAATTCTAATCATTTGCATATCTCACCTCAGCTAATGCATGTTGTAAATTTCATATTATTTGCATGCTTCCTTCAGGGTGTTGCATTTACGATGGCCAGCAGTGTATATCTCTGGAATAATAATTGTCTGCTAGAACAATATTTTTATGGCATTTCACCCCACCCCCAATTTTGTGCTAATCATAAGCACCCTTGTCAAATTTGGACCACTCTCAGAAGTGACAACTATGTTAAAATATTTTTTAATTATTGTAATAAGTAACAATTTATTTAAAAGTGCCAAAAAAATCAGACTGGAAAGTTGAGTTTTCATGAATTGACTCTGGAGGTATCAGCACAGCTGCCAACTACTATTGAATATAATTAACCACTTTTTTTTAAACAAAGACTTTCGATTTAAAATATAACAATATTTTTGTAGTGTGTGCCAGAGCTGGTTACTATTTTAAAAAACTACTAAAATAATGCACTGTTTACAAGAAGTGGTTAGTTATGTTTCGATGTAGTTGGCATCTAGGTATCGGGGGTGTAGGGCATCGAAAGGAATTTTGAATTTTTGTTGATTCGATGTCAATAAATCATGCATTTTTGTGAGAAACCTTTTTCACTCATCCCGAAGTTTTTTTCTATCTAAATCCCTGGGAGTTATAATACCGTATTTACCCGCGTATGAGTCGAGAAATTTTGGACCAAGAGGCTTTAAAGTTGGGGGGTCGACTTATACGAGGGTCCTTAATTTTTTTTTAATTTTTTTGTTTAATAAGAAGTCAAAAATGCCCTTTTATAAGACAAATGTTCTCTTCCTGCATTCCATAACACATTGGCGTCTTTTCAGGTTGATTTTCATACCAGTAAGAATGCAGCGATACAAAGATTGAAAACGTGTATCATGTTGTTGTTCTTGTTGGATTACGTCCCATTAGCTACGCGTGGACTCTAGGCCGAAGGGTAGGGTGCCCCGCCCCCCGTGGAGGTCTTTCTAAGGGATCCTAACCAACACCTCCTAGATAAAGAAAGCCTAACAACTCCTACCTCACCAGTCTTTGACGTCATCACTAGGCTTACAGTTAAAAGTTTCATTTTCACAAAATAAAACGTAAAAAGTGTCAGATGAATTTACTCATGAATAACAATATTTTAATAATTTGAGAAAAAAAATATAATTTTATGACAAACGGCAGTTTTAAAACATGACTAATTGGATAATATGATAAGGAAATAGATCGGAATAAATAATTTTGCATGAGAAAGGTATTTTAATTTTAAGTTCTTATTTAAGATATTTGCTAATATTTGTAACATACACCAGAAATTTTAAATAGTTATACACTGCGAAAGTGAAACAGTGATGACGTCATTACTTGAAAGCCTAATGATTCAAGTTTCGTTGTTAGGCTTTCTATATGTAGGAGGTATTGTCCTAACCCAATACGTGTACATGATGAGCCGATGACGACGAAGGAATTTTTTTTTATTGTTTGATGAGTCCGATATTGAATCGGATCTTGAATCAGTTTAACTTTGTATACTACTTTTGTATTGTTATTATCTTTATTATTGATTTAGTACTTTCTTTTTCTGATGATTTTAAATAAATGTATTTAAAAAAATTAAAGTTTCTTGATCGGGAAAGTGGTGGATCGACTTATACGCGGGATTTTAAAAAATTCCAATTTTTTATCAAGAAAGTGGGGGGTCGACTTATACGCGGGGTCGACGTATACGTGGGTAAATACGGTAAATATTTTTAATCTAGCTCAACAGGTGTAATAAATTGACACAAGTAAGCATTTTTAATGAAATAAAAATATTCTTTTTCGACTGATTACTTGAAAAAAGTATACTTTTGTCACACTTCTAAACATATACATCTATAAATTGAAATCTCTCAGCAATAAGAAACTATGTTAGCATATGCGAGATAACTAATCGATTCAAACATAATCAAAATTGTAATATTTATTCACGTGCATGCCCAGTCAAGTAATGCTGCGAGCACATTCACTCAGCTGGAGATGCAGCGAGAAACTTTAATTCAATTTATGTCATATCACGTGATGTCTCCTACTCCATTAAAACACTGAAGTATTATAATGCATTCAGTAACCTTACGCATTTGCTTGCATAGAAACGCCATTAACTAAATGGTTGCACATTTTAATCCATTGACTGAAGGTCTGACGGCACACCTTCAAATATCACTGCATACTTGTAATGTAGATTATTTGAAGATACACTTTTTTTTTTTTACTTTTTGTGGATAAAGGGTTTATATTTAACAGTATGATGTTTCTGCTTTATCAAATATCTTTTGTTCTGGGATCAGCCTCAAATCTTTTGCAGATTTTAAAACGGTAAATTAAAAAAAAAACAATAGACGTATCAAGTACTTTTTCAGTGTTACTAGGTTGAGATATTTTCTTGCGGTAGCTATGTTAAACATGGAGGAATATTGACGATTATCATATAAAGGAATAGACTATCGATTGGATTGTGAAATGTCTGTGTAATTAAGAGTATGCTTCCCATAGCACACACTATGTGTATTTTTGGAAATCTACCTATTCACAATCTTAACTTCAATTTCGCTGTCTCAGAAGATGTGGAAACTGGAAAATTATCAAATTTATAAGCCCAATAACAGGCAACAAATACCCATTCTGTCAACAATAAAGAGTGGCCGCAGGTGCAATAATGATCTAGACCGTCATGGTCGGTATTCCTCAATACTGTGATACTGCCTGGATCAGGATACCTCTAAGAACTAGAGGGTAATTATTTATTTCTATTGTTTTGAGCCAATTATTGCAAGGAAATTAATTGGATGAAATGTAGAAATAACTGTCCATTTGTTTTTAATTTCTAAATATATATACACAAATATTACATGCGGTCTTAATATCTAAACAACAGATACTTTGAATTATATGTCATACACTAAAATACTGAATCAAATTAAGCATTTATTCTAATTATCCCTTATTCTATGGAGAGAAATCTATTTTTAAAATAAGCTTCATAACCATAGCTAAAATATTAATAGCGACGTGCAAAATCTTTTAATCTTGGATTTCTAGATATACTATAATTTTAAAACAGTGTTCAAGCGTTGATTGTATGTTCTAAAACTTCAGATAAGTTGATGGTCATTTAAAAAAAAGGGCTGTTTTTAAAATACTTTCCTGCTTTTAAATTTTAAATATATCGTAAAGTGCAAAATAGATGTAAAATTAATAAATGTAAAGTAATATAACAAAGTAAAAGGGGTAAAAAAGATATAAAAACAAAATAATGCAAAAATCTTATAGAATTTTTTATTTTTTTTTGGTTTACTTGCTAAAACTTTCATTATAAAAAAAAATGTGTTTTTAATTTTCCTTAAATTTAAAATATTTTCCGAAGCAGCATCAAAACCAAAATTACAAAATTCAGAGCAAAGACAACTGTGTGTTAAGAGAACGAAGTTTAATAATACATGCATAGATTTTATGATTACTTACTAAGATCGGATGATAATTTGAGAAATATTTTTATGCGTTATAACTTTTATCTATAAAGCTTACCATAAAAAATCTTTCCGAAATTCAAAATATCAGATTATATTTAAATATATATATATATATATAGCATCTACGTACCAGAGAGTCATGAGTCTCCTACAGATCTTCGGAAGATGCAACTGAGAAGTGTCCGGTTTGCAGTGAATTCGGCGATGGATCTCGGGAATCATTTATAATAGAAAAACTTTTCTCTTTTCGAAGGCTGGCAAATATCCTCTCAATTGCAATGCCATCCAAGACTTTAATGAAGGTGAAGGGAAAGAAAGCAACATGTGTAACCTATTCTTTGGCGGCTATCTCGGGTAGTCTGAGTCTCGCTCTGGAGATTCCATTGTGGCCAGTCGTGTGCCACCACCTCTTAAACCTTGAAACTGTTCCAATTGTAATCATTTTCGGATGGAAGGTTAGCGATGCATGGCCCAGGTAGGCCGACACGCCATGGGCCAGGTGCGGCGCGCAGGGGGTCGGCTTTCGGGGATTTTGAAATCCACTTTGTGGGAGCAACCCGATTCTCAGAAAGTGAAATCCGACAGATGGATATGGAAACATGGGATCTTTTTATAAACAAAAAAACCAGGGAGAGCTCGAGTTACATGAAGATGAGGCGAATAATGAGAAGCCTGGTGCACAAAGTGTGGGCCTAGGAGGGGGGGGGGGGTTGTTGAAAAGCCCGTGGAGTGAAACGCCCGCTATGCCTTGAACTGGGTCGACGAAAGCGTTCCATTTCAGTATATTTGTGTTTCAAATATGACGAAAGTGTAAAATTTATTTTTTTATCAAAAGTTTGATTCGGCAAGAGAAAAATATATAATTTTGTTCAGTGTTTTCCTTAATGCGTTAAATTTACTGAAATGACATCTGTATGCCTGCACTTTATACGTTTTTGAGCTTAGGATTTCATTCATTCGTTTATTCTCCTGTGATATTAGAAGTGAGAATTTATTTCAATGTAAAATTACTCAAGTCTTCTATCGTCCTAAATTGTTTTTGTCATATTTTTGTCGCTCTGTCTCTCATAGTTTGGCATTAGATTCAGTCATCAAAGAGTTCAGACTTCCATTATCACCTTCGATATACAGAGTGTCCCAAAAAGGTGGTAACACGGGCTAATTCTTTATCTATTAGACAAAAGTGGATGATATAAATTGAAAAAATTTCTAAGACCACGTTAAGAAAAAATTCATTTCGTTATTTTCAAAAAAGTTACACCTTTTACTTTTTTGTACGACCCCGTACAAAAAAAAAAAAAAAAAAAATCATGATTAGTAAAATGTGCCACCCACACACACTAATGAGGTGATGTACAAAGTTTGAGAATTATAAGCTGAAACGTTTCAGAAGTATGAAGATAAATATATTCTGACTTAAAACACTTCTTAATGGCTGTCGAAGGGGAAACAAATCACGTCGAATGATCGCGATTCAGAAGTCGTACATAAATTAAGAAAGAAAAAATCTTTTTTACACTCTAGAAATTACATAAAATTCATGTATAGTCCCTGACCATCTTCGTTTAAAAATATCTCTGAGACGTTTTGTGATGAAAGGCTGAAATTTTGCGCCTCATTAGTGTACCACATTTTACTGATTGGGAAGTTTTTGTACGGGAATCGTGTAAAAATAAAAAAAGTGTTACTTATTGAAAATTAACATGAAGAATTTTTTCTTAATAATGTTTTTTCCAACTTTATTCTCAACGTTGTTTCCAAATTACATTGCCCACTTATGGTTAAAGAATTAAAGTGTGTTACCAACTTTTGGGGACACCCTGTGTATTTATAAAAAGATTCATTCAAGAAAGTTATATTTGATTAATATGTGTATCAATAGATGCATGTTTAAAGCTCTAAAATTTCGTAACAATTTTTCTAATATTTCTATAATATATCTATCATACACAGAACAAATTTTGAATTCTAAAATGCATTTATTGAACTTTAAAATATTTCAGTTTCTTGTGTACCACAGGATGTGTTTATTATCTTTAAGCCTTTTGTGGAGTTTTTAAAACTGTTAAGATTTAAAAATCCCACAAATTGACACCCACCTGCTAGCAAACCACTGTTTATAGGTAGATTTCTGTATGTGTCATTCTTAGCTGTTTCTCCAATACTTTAGTAAAAGTAAAATTTAACTGAAGATTTTGATCTCAGTATAAAGAAAAAAATTTTAAAAGCCTCACAAGTATGCTTAAACATTTTTCTAAGTAACAAGTGTTTTACTGGAAGAGAGTAACCACTACTCACATCTACATTTTTTTGGCCATGGTGAGAGATTCAATATTTTTCTCACAACTTTCAGGAAATTTAACAACTGGACATTTAAGGATTAAAATTAATATTCATTCACTACAAAAATGTATTAATCGCATCTCCAGAAAAACTAACCACTGTGCATTTTTTTTTTATTGAAGTTCCTTCAAATCGAACATTCCGGCATATTTGCTTACTAGCAATTATTTACTTTCCAACAGTTTTAGCAGCAAATTACCGCTGAAACTGAGTTCTTGAGCTGTTGCCCGAATCTATGAGACTCCCAGTATTGAATTTAATGAGTAATGATGCACTGAAAAGCATTAATCAAATTCTGGTAAATGCTGATATAACTAAGATAGCTTTACAAAGATGTATAATGTGGACAATATATTTTTCAAAGATCCAAATTTCTAGAGCTTCGAACTGTCACGTCCTTTAAAAAGTTTATTGTTTCTCAATTCACACTCTGTGCTCATATTTACTGAAAGTAAAATATGGAAATAGCAAATTAATCGGAAATTTTTATTTTAATTTTTATATTGCTTAATCGCTACCTTGTAGTAATGTAATATTCTGTACATTTTTAAAACTGTCTGTTAATATTACTTGCTTTGCGTAAACAGGAATAGCAAATCTTCATTCATACAATCATATAGATGCCAACCTTCCCGATACCTTCGGGTGATTTCTGACCGCAATTTTTAAACAGCTTTATTTTGCATTAAATTTTTGGCATTCTACTCAGCATGAATTGGTCGATAAAAATGTGTGGTGGAAAATCTCCCAAAGAAATCGGGAAGGTTGGCAGTTATGATATAGTGAATCTATTTTTTCTGTAATAAAACAGTAGAAAGAAAAACTAAGGAAAAAATTTCTATGATAACTGAACAGAATTATTAAGCAAACAAATCACGTCGCATGATCGCGCTTCAGAAGTCGTACATAAATTAAGAAAGAAAAATGCTTTTTTTTACACTCTAGAAATTACATTAAAATTCATGTATAGACCCTGACCATCTTCGTTTAAAAATATCTCTGAAACGTCTTGTGATGAAAGGCTGAAATGTTGCGCTTCATTAGTGCATGGGACACATTTTACTCATTGGGAATTTTTTGTACGGGAATCGTGTAAAAATTCGAAAAGTGTTACTTATTGAAAATTAACGAGAAGAATTTTTTCTTAATAATGTTTTTTCCTACTTTATTTTGGACGTTGTTTCCAAATTACATTGCCCACTTATGGTTAAAGAATTAAAGTGTGTTACCACCTTTTGGGGACACCCTGTGTATTTATAAAAAGATTCATTCGAGAAAGTTGTATTTGATTAATATGTGTATCAATAGATGCATGTTTAAAGCTCTAAAATTTCGTAACAATTTTTCTAATATATCTATATTTTGTAATATTATTGATATACATTTCATCTAATATTGGTTTTAAACTAATAAAAAAGGCATTGATATTGTATATAATAAACTTCAACATGTTTGAGTGTGTTGAAATGTTTTTTCACTTTCTCTTCTAAAACTTTTTTATTTTTATTTCTTTATTTTTTTTACGAAACAGTTCTTTGAGAAACTTATAAAAATGCTCCAAAGGATATATACCCTGGTAGCACAACTAGCTCAAAAAACGTTCAAATTACGTTAGAAACACGTTTTATGACGTTAAAAAACTTGTTTTAAACGTCTTTTGGACTAATTGTGGTACTAGGGTAAACAGCGATTGCGTTAAGGTATATATATCATACACAGAACAAATTTTGAATTCTAAAAAGTACTTATTTAACTTAAAAATATTTCAGTTTCTTATGTACCACAGGATGTGTTTATTATCTTTAAGCCCTTTGTGGAATTTTTAAAACTGTTAAGATTTAAAAATCCCACAAATTGACACCCACCTGCTAGCAAACCACTGTTTATAGGTAGATTTCTGTATGTGTCATTCTTAGCTGTTTCTCCAATACTTTAGTAAAAGTAAAATTTAACTGAAGATTTTGATCTCAGTATAAAGAAAAAAATTTTAAAAGCCTCACAAGTATGCTTAAACATTTTTTTAAGTAACAAGTGTTTTACTGGAAGAGAGTAACCACTACTCACATCTACATTTTTTTGGCCATGGTGAGAGATTCAATATTTTTCTCACAACTTTCAGGAAATTTAACAACTGGACATTTAAGGATTAAAATTAATATTCATTCACTACAAAAATGTATTAATCGCATCTCCAGAAAAACTAACCACTGTGCATTTTTTTTTTATTGAAGTTCCTTCAAATCGAACATTCCGGCATATTTGTTTACTAGCAATTATTTACTTTCCAACAGTTTTAGCAGCAAATTACCGCTGAAACTGAGTTCTTGAGCTGTTGCCCGAATCTATGAGACTCCCAGTATTGAATTTAATGAGTAATGATGCACTGAAAAGCATTAATCAAATTCTGGTAAATGCTGATATAACTAAGATAGCTTTACAAAGATGTATAATGTGGACAATATATTTTTCAAAGATCCCAATTTCTAGAGCTTCGAACTGTCACGTCCTTTAAAAAGTTTATTGTTTCTCAATTCACACTCTGTGCTCATATTTACTGAAAGTAAAATATGGAAATAGCAAATTAATCGGAAATTTTTATTTTAATTTTTATATTGCTTAATCGCTACCTTGTAGTAATGTAATATTCTGTACATTTTTAAAACTGTCTGTTAATATTACTTGCTTAGCGAAAACAGGAATAGCAAATCTTCATTCATACAATCATATAGATGCCAAACTTCCCGATACCTTCGGGTGATTTCTGACCGCAATTTTTAAACAGCTTTATTTTGCATTAAATTTTTGGCGTTCTACTCAGCATGAATTGGTCGATAAAAATTTGTGGTGGAAAATCTCCCGAAGAAATCGGGAAGGTTGGCAGCTATGATACAATGAATCTATTTTTTCTGTAATAAAACAGTAGAAAGAAAAACTAAGGAAAAAATTTCTATGATAACTGAACAGAATTATTAAACAAACAAATCACGTCGCATGATCGCGCTTCAGAAGTCGTACATAAATTAAGTAAGAAAAAAGCTTTTTTTACACTCTAGAAATTACATTAAAATTCATGTATAGTCCCTGACCATCTTCGTTTAAAAATATCTCTGAGACGTCTTCTGATGAAAGGCTGAAATGTTGCGCTTCATTAGTGTAGGGGACACATTTTACTAATTGGGAATTTTTTGTACAGGGATCGTGTAAAAATTTGAAAAGTGCTACTTATTGAAAATTAACGAGAAGATTTTTTTCTTAATAATGTTTTTTCCTACTTTATTTTGGACGTTGTTTCCAAATTACATTGCCCACTTATGGTTCAAGAATTAAAATGTGTTACCACCTTTTGGGGACACCCTGTGTATTTGTAAAATGATTCATTCGAGAAAGTTGTATTTGATTAATATGTGTATCAATAGATGCATGTTTAAAGCTCTAAAATTTGGTAACATTTTTTCTAATATTTCTATATTTTGTAATATTATTGATATACATTTCATCTAATATTGGTTTTAAATTAATAAAAAAAGGCATTGATATTGTATATTATAAGCCCCAACATATTTTAGTGTGTTGAAATATTTTTTAAACATTCTCTTCTAAAACTTTTTTATTTTTATTTCTTTATTTTTTTTACGAAACAGTTCTTTGAGAAACTTATAAAAATTCTCCAAAGAATATCTAAACAGTGATTGTGTTGAGGTATATCTATCATACACATAACAAATTTTGAATTCTAAAATGCATTTATTGAACTTTAAAATATTTCAGTTTCTTATGTACCACAGGATGTGTTTATTATCTTTAAGCCTTTTGTGGAGTTTTTAAAACTGTTAAGATTTAAAAATCCCACAAATTGACACCCACCTGCTAGCAAACCACTGTTTATAGGTAGATTTCTGAATGTGTCATTCTTAGCTGTTTCTCCAATACTTTTGTAAAAGCAAAATTTAACTGAAGATTTTGGTCTCAGTATGAAAAAAAAAATTTTAAAAGCCTCACAAGTATGTTTAAACATTTTTTTATGTAACAAGTGCTTTACTGGAAGAGAGTAACCACTACTCACATCTACATTTGTTTAGCCATGGTGAGAGATTCAATATTTTACTCACAACTTTCAGGAAATTTAACAACTGGACATTTAAGGATTAAAATAAATATTCATTCACTACAAAAATCTATTAATCGCATCTCTAGAAAAACTAACCACCGTGCATTTTTTATTGAAGTTACTTCAAATCGAACATTCCGGCATTTTTGCTTACTAGCAATTATTTACTTTCCAACAGTTTTAGCAGCAAATTGCCGTCGAAACTGAGTTCTTGAGCATTTGACCAAATCTACGAGATTGAATATTTAATGAGTATTGAATTTAATGAGTAGTGATGCACTGAAAAGCATTAATCAAATTCTGGTAAATGCTGATATAACTAAGATAGCTTTACAAAGATGTATAATGTGGGCAATATATTTTTCAAAGTTCCCAATTTCTAGAGCTTCGAACTGTAACGTCCTTTAAAAAGTTTATTGTTTCTCAATTCACATTCTGTGCTAATATCTACTGAAAGTAAAATATGGAAATAGCAAATTAATCGGAAAGTATTTTGTTTTTTAATTTTTATATTGCTTAATCGCTACCTTCTAGTAATGTAATATTCTGTACATTTTTAAAACTGTCTGTTAATATTACTTGCTTTGCGTAAACAGGAATAGCAAATCTTCATTCATACAATCATATAGCTGCCAACCTTCCTGATACCTTCGGGAGATTTCTCACCGCAATTTTTAAACAGCTTTATTTTGCTTTAAATTTTTGGCGTTCTAGTCAGCATTAAATGGTCGATAAAAATTTGTGGCGGAAAATCTCCCGAAGAAATCGGGAAGGTTGGCAGTTATGATACAGTGAATCTATTTTTTCTGTAATAAACCAGTAGAAAGGAAAACTAAGGAAAAAATTTCTCTGATAACTGTACAGAATTATTAAACAAACAAATCACGTCGAATGATCGCGCTTCAGAAGTCGTACATAAATTAAGAAAGAAAAATGCTTTTTTTACACTATAGAAATTACATTAAAATTCATGTATAGACCCTGACCATCTTCGTTTAAAAATATCTCTGAGACGTCTTGTGATGAAAGGCTGAAATGTTGCGCTTCATTAGTGCATGGGACATTGGGGGATTTTGTAATTGTATTGATATACATTTCATCTAATATTGGTTTTAAACTAATAAAAATGGCATTGATATTGTATATAATAAACTTCAATATATTTGAGTCTGTTGAAATGTTTTTTTAACTTTCTCTTCTAAAACTTTTTTATTTTTATTTCTTTATTTTTTTTACGAAACAGTTCTTTGAGAAACTTATAAAAATGCTCCAAAGGATATCTACCCTAGTAGCACAACTAGCTCAAAAAACGTTCAAATTACGTTGGGAACACGTTTTATCACGTTAAAAAACTTGTTTTAAACGTCTTTTGGACTAATTGTGCTACTAGGGTAAACAGCGATTGCGTTAAGGTATATATATCATACACAGAACAAATTTTGAATACTAAAAAATACTTATTTAACTTAAAAATATTTCAGTTTCTTATGTACCACAGGATGTGTTTATCATCTTTAAGCCCTTTGTGGAGTTTTTAAAGCTGATAAGAGTTAAAAATCCCACAAATTGACACCCACCTGCTAGAAAACCACTGTTTATAGGTAGATTTCTATATGTGTCATTCTTAGCTGTTTATCTAATACTTTAGTAAAAGTAAAATTTAACTGCATTGAAAGAGTTTGGTCTCAGTATAAAGAAAAAAAAATTTAAAGCCTCACAAGTATGTTTAAACATTTTTTAAGTAACAAGTGCCTTACTGGAAGAGAGTAACCACTGCTCACAGCTACATTTTTTTTAGCCATGGTGAGAGATTCAATATTTTTCTCACAACTTTCAGGAAATTTAACAACTGGCCATTTAAGGATTAAAATAAATATTCATTTACTACAAAAATGTATTACTCGCATCTCCAGAAAAACTAACCACCGTGCATTTATTTAATTAAGTTACTTCAAATCGAACATTCCGGCATTTTTGCTTACTATCAATTATCTACTTTCCAACAGTTTCAGCAGCATAATGCCGTCGAAACTGAGTTCTTGAGCGTTTCAAGAGTTATTAAGATGTCTCAATTCCGATTTTAATGAGTAATAATGCACTGAAAAGCATGAATCAAATTCTGGTAAATGCTGATATAACTAAATTGCTTTACAAAGATGTATGATGTGGACCATATATATTTCAAAGACCCCAATTTCTAGAGCTTCGAACTGTCACGTCCTTTAAAAAGTTTATTGTTTCTCAATTCACACTCTGTGCTCATATCTACTCAAAGTAAAATATGAAAATGCATCGGAACAAATAGCAAATTAATCGGAAAGTTTTTTTTTTAATTTTAGATTGCTAAATTGCTACCTTGTAGTAATGTAATATTCTGTACATTTTTAAGACTGTCTGTTAATATTACCTGCTTTGCGTAAACATGAATAGCAAATCTTCATTCATACAATCGTAGCTGCCAACCTTCCCAATCTCTTCGGCAGATTTCCCGCCGCAATTTTTTAACAGCTTTATTTTGCATTAAATTTTTGGCGTTTTACTCAGCATTAATTGATAGGTAAAAATTAGTGGTGGGAAATCTCCCGAAGAGATCGGGAAGGTTCACAGCTATGATGCAATGGATCTATTTTTTCTGCGAACAAACAGTAAAAAGAAAAACTGAGGAAAAAATTTCTCTGATAACTGAACAAAATTATTAATTTATCTGTGTAAAAATTTTAGCGTAGTTTAATGTAAATCATGTAAGAAGATTCTAATTCTAATTTATTACTAAATTTTCAGCCATTCTATGGAAATTAATTACATGTTACATTTTACTGTCTGTAATTTCATTATGATTTTCCCAGCTTTTAGTTATGCGTCATGAGATCGTAAATAGAGACATAATAGTTAAATTTTAAATTTTATTAAAACAGTCGTCATTTCTAGCGGGGTCAACGTAACATTTTAACTACCTAATTTTACATTAGCCACATCTCTTAAGTTTCAAAAATGATCATAAAAATTTATCCATAGATACTGAGATAAGGTCGAATTTTGATTTTGGAAATTAAAGTTTACTAAACTACGGCTATTATTCATACTTTTCATCATTTACGCTTCATAACCACACAAACTAGCCAACCATGTGAGCAACATCCGGACTTCATGATTAAAAAGCTTTACAAGATTTGGGAATAAACACACTGGACTGCAGAGTCCAAAATAATGAAAGTGCTTCAAACATTGCTAGGTAATGTTCAGAATTACAAGTTAGAACAAATAACATTAATACATTAGCCAATTTTAGTGCATGTTCGACTCACTCTTTAAATTTGTCAATGCTGTGGAGTCATCTAATCGTGCAACATAAGTTTTTCTTGTTTTTTGTTTATGATTAGTCCAGCAAAATTTATAGCTTATTTCATCTTCAACTCATAGATAGCATAGATAAAGGAACTGAATGGAAAGTTATTGAAAAATATGAACGGTAAGTATTAGAAGAATCTTTCTGGAACTAGTTCGTGTGCTTATGAAGAAGCGGTCAAATCTATCCGTAAAAATAATTCTTCAATTTCAGTTACTATTACCTATCGGCTACAAAGGATGATGAAAACGGATATACAACTCAAAAACTTCAGATCATCTAAAATATTACTGAAATTCGAAACTCATTTGAATATAATATGGGACACCTTTCTAGATGGACTTGATCAAACGAATGTGGATAGTCAAAAGTTGTCCCTTAATTTAGCCAAAGTGATAAAATACAAATCTTTGTACTTAAAATGCTAGTGAGAATTTTGATATTTATGTAAAATTAGCAATTGATATCTGGGGAGGAGAACAAGATTACGAAATATCAAGGAAAATATTTCCGCCACGTAGTAAACATCTCCATGTATCTTCGAGTAGCTATGAAATTCAAATGACAACCCGAGAAAGGTACAAAAGGAATATTTATTTTGGCTTTTGAGATGCATTAATTACCGATATTTCAAGACGGGTCCGTACAAATGCTTACTTGAAAAGTTTCCTTCTTCTGCGAAGAAAGCATGCATCCCTTCCATGCGCAGAGGGTTAAAGCAACGCCTCCTTGATGTAGAAAGCCTTACAACTCCGACGTCACCAAGCTTTGACGTCATCATCAGGCCTACATTTAAAAGTTGTGTTTTCACAAAATAAAACTATTAAAAATTCTGGCGAGTTTACCTATAAAAAGCAGTATTTTAATAATTTGAGCTTAAAGATATAATTTTACGAAAAATGTCAGTTTTTAAATTATCTAAAAAAAATAATTGGCATTATCTCTTAAACGGCATTATCTAATTAGTCACGGTTAAAACCGTGACTAATTAGGCAATATGATTGTGATGAAGATCACATATCTAATTTAAAAATCATTTAATTTGGTTTTCTTTAATGCAATCTATCCAAAATTCAAGAATTCTAAATCACTTTTGTTTTCATTTTTCTGCCATTTCGGCTTTAAATCTGTATTTTCGCTTTTCCCGTATGCACTATTCTTTTTCTTTTTGTTCTTAATTGTTTCGTCTCTCCAGACCGGTGTGCTAAAAATAGATTATATTGCGTCCGTTTGCAAAATCAACGGCCTTTTTGAGTTTCTTCTTGGCATCCTGCTGGCGTAAGTTATTTAGTTGTTCCCCTGCGACGACTTTAAAATTATTTGTTCGCGATTACGTCATTGTAATTTTATTGGATTAACTGTTAGGGTTGCTCTGGAATTGGCGCTATTAATCTCAGCCAAGTTATTGTTCTCGCCAATGTGTAATTCTGTGCTGGCGTAATTTTTATTTTATACCACCTTAATTTCACTGTCCATATAGGACGTATTTTTATTTTCGCTGAGCCACCACCGCCCGTTATAATAATGTTTCAATAGTATATGTTTAATAAAAAAGTTTCAAGTATTTAACGTATTTTTATTTTATTGCAACTATAAGTGTATTTGAACCTGAATTATCATGTATCACAACGCAGTCTTTAAATTTAAATCAGCCCAACCAAAAACCTTCTTTACATAAATCAAGGAATAGATCATAATGAATAAATTTGGATGAGAAAGGTATTTTAATTGTAACGTTTAATTTAAGATATTTTCTAATATTTGCAGCAGTTACTTGAAATTTTAAATAATTTTACTTTGTGAAATTAAAACTGTGATGACGTCACTTGCGTCGGCCTAGTGATGACGTCAAAGCATATTGATGTAGTAGTTGTGAGGCTCTCTATATCTAAGAGGCGTTGGTTCAAGCCCTGTCATCTATCGATTACCAGCCACTTATCGATTTTTCTACGTGGTTCCTGCAACAAACGGTCATAGATCCAGTTTTCCCCGCACCTGTGACGACTGTACATCCACGCGAGAGGGTATTTTAAGTACCCATGAAAATAATGTACAGTGAAACCTCTCCGAGCGGCCACCCCTCTAAAAGGCCAATTTTTCATGGCACGGATTTTTCGACTCATAGACTTAATGTTAAAATAACTTCCATCAGCGGCCCCCCCGACCCCCCTTGTCCGTCCCTTCATAGAGGGGAATGCTGTCCGCCCACTGGGTGCTCCCATAATAAAATGGACAGCAACTCGGGCCTTTGTAGTGGCGAATGCTTGATGAGCAAGTGCCCGCCCATTGGAAAAAAATAATAATAATGCTGTGATACAAATAAACGTACAATTAGTGCAGATGAAATAAATTGATACGTATAAATACGGCCAAAAATAAAAGCTGAGGCAAGAGCCGGTGGGCAGAGCCACTTTTTCAAGAAACTATTACTTCAATGATCTCTGACAAATTAAAATTTGAATTTGTTTTGGACAATACAATCAATGTAGTTCAAGGTAAGCTTTTTCGAAAGCTATGAGAATGGGAAATATTGTATTATATTTCATTTTGCATTTTTCACTGTTTCATTGCTTGCAACTCGACATTGAATCTACATATTGTAATACAATTGATGTCACTTTATAAGATTGTTCCTGCTCTTTATAAATATGGGATTACATTTTATCTAGCGTGTTTAGGTACTTCAGAAATGAGCGATTTCTGTTTTTGAACTTTTTCATTCTATCCGTAATAGTGGGAAAACAATTGGAGATAGAACAGGGATTCTTTGTTGATTTGTGCTCCACAGGAGCTCTTCTATCACACCCCTAAAATATTTTACAAGAGTTCTGAATCACTCTGTATAATCTTAAAGTTTGGAAACATATGTAAAATTTGCTCAAAGTGGCCTTTTAGAAACATCAGAACTCAAATAAAGATATGTTCATTTTGAACATTTTATTTTAATGATTGAAACATTATTGAGGTAATGAATCACATTCAAAAATACGATTACCTTATAGCTGCCAACAATACCAGAATACAATTAACCAGCATTTGTAGACAGCAACTCTAATACAAATCTTTTTGTGTTAAACGTAGTAACACTTCTGAGCTTGCTGCAGGCGTGGTTACTATGTTGAAAAAAGATTTTTTTTAAATATACTGCTTATAAAAAGTGGTTAATTATATACCGGAAGCCCCAATTGGCAGCTATGCTAGAACTTGTGGATGTTAACGTTTCTATTAGGTTGTAACGAAAGTTTCCCGCCACCACAAATATCGTCTGCAAACAGTTCACGTTGGTGTGTTTGCGCATATTTTGTCAAACAATTTTTGTCATTTGAAAGAAAGAGACTTGCTTTAGAACAATGTGTTGTTAAAAAATATAGTTACCATTAAGTACAAGGTGTCTGAAATGGAACTATCACGTTACTGGATTAGAACCATCATTTACTTCCAGTTCTGTTGCAAAAAGTCAGTTACAGAATGTCAAAGAATTATGTGCGTAATTTAGATTCTACTGTTGTATCATATGGCACTGTGAAGGTTTGGTACTGAAACTTAAAAAACAGGGTCTATGACATTCAAGGAGCAGAGCTCTCTGGCCTGCCTACTGAAATTGAGGAGGGCCACCTGCGAGAACTTGTAGAAGATCACTATTTAACCACTTGAGAGCTAACTAAAGAGTTAGACATTAATGCCATGCCCATTAGCCATGCCATGCACCACATAAACTACATGCGCAAGTTCAATCGCTGGGTGCCGCATGAGCTGACTCAAGCAGATTATGGCGGAGAACTTTAGTTACAACCTGATACTTTTAGAAAAATCATAAAAATATCACAGTTAATACATTCAGTAAACTAAAAAATAAAAAATAACTTACGTACATTCATAGTAAGCAGAAATCCATTCTATAAAACAAATTCTTCAGAGTATTTCAGCAAAGCTTTATGACATTACATATCACGTAGGGCCGTATTTAAGGGGGACAACGAGGAGGTTCGGGCCCGCACCGCAAATGTGCAGCAATTGTTTTTAAAAAAATATTTTAAAACACTAACATTGATACCGGTATTTAAACAATAATGTTTTAAATACCGGGTGGGGCCCCTCGCGAAATGAAAACCCATGTACGCTACGGATCTCCAGATTTAAGAAACGTAGAAAAAAATTCTAACTGATTTTGAGAGCTGAAATCTCAAACAGTACATTCTGTAGTTCTCTAAAAATCGTCATTTTCTTATTTTTGAACTTTCGTTTCTTTTAAACGTTAAAAATTACATCTAATTTCTGTTTCATATAGATTATAGATTCAGAGAGAGAGAGAAAAAAAGAGAGAGAAGCTTTGATATTACATTTTTAAATACACACACAAAAAGAACAAGATTTTTATCATTCATTCGATTTAACGTACTAATTCATATGTCCTTCTAACTTAATTGAATTAATTGAGCACTTACAAAATTCTTAAATATTTTTAACTTTTGAAGTCCAGTTTTTAAATGTGACCGTTATTAACAGCGCTTGGTTTACTGTGTTACTTGCTTTGCTGATTTTTTGTGCGAAAAGGGGACAAAACATAGACCTTAAAAGGTGCAAGCAGTCAAGTATTTTTCTCAGTTCTTAAATGGCCACTTTATTTTAGCTTTCATTTTTTAAATCAAATGAAACAGACCTTTGAGTTTAAAGAAAAGTCCTAGCTAATCTTTTTGTAATATTACTCACGCGTTATTTTTTTGCAATGGTGACGGATAAAATATTATTCTCATAACGTTCAGGAAATTTAACAATTGGACACTTAAGCTTTAAGATAAATATTCATGAACTAGAAGAATCTATTGCTAGCATCTCCAGAAAAAACGAACCTGTGTACATTGTTTTTATTGAAAGTAGTTTAAATCGAACATTTCCTTGAACAGTTAGCAATCTAACTTACTAAAATTTATTTACTTTCTGACAATTTCGGCAGCGTAATGCCGTCGAAAATGTGTTCTTGACAGAGACTTGCATCTAAAAGATGTTTACTTACAGTTGAATCTAATGAGCAACATACACTGAAAAACATTAATCAAATTCTGGTAAATACTGATATAACTAAAATAGCTTTCCAAAGATGAGTAATATGTTCAATTTCCTTTTCAAAGCTCCCGATTTCTAAAGCTTCGAACTGTCGCATTCATAAAAGTTTAATGTTTCTCCATTCACTCTCTGTGCTCATATGCACCCAGAGTAAAATATGAAATCGGAACAAACAGCAAATTAATCGGAAAGGTTTTTTTTTTAATTTTAGACTACTAAGATGCTACCTTGTGATGATGCAATTTTTTGTTCATGTATTGAGAATGTCTGTTAATATTGCTTATTTTTTGTAAAGAGGAATAGTAAATCTTCATTTATACATAGAATCTATTTTTCTGAAAGCAAACAGTTAAAAAACAAAATTTAGAATGAATAAAAAAACTAAAGAAGAAATTTCGCTGATAACTGAACAGATGTATTAATTTAACTATTTAAAATATTTTAACATAGATTCATATAAATTATGCTAGAAGATTCTAAATCTAATTTATTACTGTTTTTGCAATCATTATGTGGAATTAATTACATGTTATGCTTTATTGTCAGGGTAAATCCATTTTAAATTTTTCAGCTTTATAGTTATGTGTTATGAGATCCTAAATGAAGACATAATAGTTTAATTTTGAATTTTATTAAAACACTCTTCATTTCTAGTGTGACCAACGTAACATTTTAACTACCTAATATTACATAATTCACAATTCTTAAATTACCAAAATGACCATAAAAATTTATCCACAGACACAGGTCGAAGTTCGAATTTAGAAATTAAATGGTTTACCCCATTGTTTTCTAAACTACGGCTATTTTTTCTTACTTTTCATCATTTATGCTTCATATTTATACAAACTAGCCATAGCTGACAACCACTCCGGAATATAATTAACCAAATTTTTAGAACAGGAGTAATCGTCTTAGAACATAGCAAAATGTTTGAGTTCGACGAGAGGTATGGCCACTATTTTGAAAAACAATTATAAAAATACACTGTTTAGAAAAGTGGTTAGTTATATTCCGGAGCAGTTGGCAGCTATGAACTAGCCAATCATTTGAGCAACATCCTGACTTCATGTTTGAATAACTTTACAAGATTTGGGAATAAACATAATGAACTGCAGATTCCAAAATTATGAAAAAGCTTCAAAAATGCATGGGTACTATTCAGACTTGCAAGTTAGAATTAATAAAATTAACACATTAGCCAATTTTATTACATGTTCGACTCACTCTTTAAAATTTTCCCAGCTGTGTAGTCATCAAATTGTGCAACATAAATTTTCCTGTTTTTTGTTTGCGATCAGTACAGCAAATTTATAACTTATGTCATCTGAAACTCATAGATGGCAGAAACTGAATGGAACATCATGAATAGTAAGCATTAGAAAAATCTTTATGGAACTAGTTGGTGTGCTTATAAAAATGCGGTAAAATCTCTGAGAAAAAATTATTCTTCAGTTCCAGTCACTTATCCGTATCGGCTACAAAGAATGTTGAAAACGTATTTACAAGTCACAAGCTTCAGATCTTCTAAAAAAATTACAGAAATTCGAAACTCATTTGAATATAATAATATGGGACACCTTTTTTGATAGACTTAATCAAACGAATGAGGCTATTCAAAAGTTGTCATTTAATTTAACTAAAGTGCTAAAACACAAATCTTTTTACTCAAACAGTTGGTGAGAATTTTGACATTTATGAAAAATTAGCAATTGAATTGCGTTTAAATTTAATTTAGAATTTTCTAAAATAAAGCTCATAATTAATTTTAACCTTTAAAAGTCAGTTTTCGAGTGTTCTTTTTATTAATTGCTGGTTTTGCTCTCTTTGCTGATCTTGCGAAAAGGTATAGTAAATCTTCTACTTTAAGTGTGTGAAAGGGTCAAGTGTTTGTCTCAATTCTGAAATGGTCAATTTATTATAGTTTTTATTTATTAAGGCAAGTAAAAATGAGCTTTAAATTTAACGAAAATTCCTTCTTAAAATTTTGTAATAATCACGAGTTAATTTTAAACCGTGATAACTGCTTCAATATTATTCTCATAAAATATAGAAAACTGAAGAATTGGATATTTAAGGACTAAAATAAAAGTTTTATGAACTACAAAAAGGCTTTACTTGTCTCTACACGAAAACGAATCTGGATGCAATCTAATTTGAATTAATTAAAATTGTAAACTCTTAACTAGTTAAAAGTGATTAAAATAACTCATCAAAATTGAAAGGCGCTATAATACTTAAAAAGGCTCTATTTCCCTCTTTCAACTATCGCTTCTTTAAAACATTCTTTTAATAGTACTACTAAATTCATGCTGTTACCTTTACAACATATTCTGTGCTTACATACAATTACAAAGCATGAAAAAATATTTTTGAACAAAAAAAAAAAATTAAATACCTATTTTTTATATTAACAGATTTTAATTTCTAAAAATGTCTTTCTTCCTGGGTTTATTGTGTTCGTTTCTTGTCATTACATTATTATTCTATATTAAACAGGCTTAGCCTATCTATGTTTTTTAATTTGCCTAGTTTATTTGCCTTTGCTAATCTTTGTGCTTAAAACTAATGCAAAGTGTACTTATAAATCGATATCGAATTCAGCTTCGTGTTTGCCTTATATAAGTTACCGATTCGGAGCCCAATATGGTATGAATATAGAAAAAGTAATTTCTGCCAGACAGTGCATGTAAAATGTCACTTGTATAAAAATCTCCATCAATGTTGTTCTTTCCACATAATTGTTCTACGTTTTTGTACCCATATGGGCGTTGTTGTTCTTAAAGTGCAGTATGCATACCTGCAAACTCTTCCGATTTTATCGGAAGATTTCCCACCACAATTTTTAAACAGTTCGATTTTGCATTAAATATTTGTTCCCTTTTTTTTCAGTTGAGGTTGCGAAGTAAGAATTAGTGATGGAAAATCTTCCGAGCTGAAGTCAGAAGAACAGGTAGCTGTGAGTGTGTATCAGATATGTGCGTTAGGGTGGTGCGAAAAACATTATTTTAAATTAGAAACGTCACCATGTGCAAGAATTGCGATTTTGATAGTAAAATTAAACCCTGAAATTTGGATGAAATTGTTTAATATCTTACGCCACCTCAAGATCTACGAATTTTGGAAATTATAGGGAAAAATGGTTTAAAATCAACTGCTCTTTTCATTAAAGAAAAAAAAAATTATGAAATGTCACCAGGTTATTTATTTGCAATTTTGAGTATATAAACATTTGTAAAAAGCTAGCAGATGTAAAATTAATTCTTAGGCATCCCCAAATCCCTTAAAGTTTGCCATTTTTAGTCCAAAAATATCCCGATAAATTGGAAAAACAAACTCGTCTACATCCACTTCATTACAAAAGCATAAGCTTGATATTAACAAATCTCACCCTCTCAGATACTTTTTCTAAATATCGTCTTGATTTTCAGCTTGGATTCTTCTTTAAATTATTAATTATTAAAGGGGGGTGGAGGGGGCGACTGCCCCCCCCTTTCCGGGAAAAGAGAAATTAATGTAAAAGATCCTATTTTACTTCCATAAAATGGATGTGTATGTCAATCTTCTAACTGCCCCCACCAGGGGCGACTGCCCCCCCTTTCCGGGAAAAGAGAAATTAATGTAAAAGATCCTATTTTACTTCCATAAAATGGATGTGTGTGTCAATCTTCTAACTAACTGCCCCCACCAACAAACTAAACCCCCCCTCCTGTTCTCCGATAAAACTTGCATTAATTCCTGGAAAACTTTCCCGTTCTCGCTGGCTATCGTTCGCAAATCGCATTTTGCGTTTGTATTTTGGAACATCTTATCCAACACCATAACTTATTGTATTAGCCACATTCGTAATGAAAGTATACGCGCCAGCATGTTTCAGAATCAATTGTAACAGTGCCTTTCAGGATGGCCCAAAGAATTTGCAATATTTTATACCTCGATTTCAGTATCTCCCAGATAATTTAAAAGGTATAATAAAAAACGTAGTTCAAAACAACGCTTATTTTGGTCATGCAGAAAATGTGCTCTCTGCAATGTTATTCGACGACAGAATATCTGTCCGTCAGCTTGCCATTCAGCGTATCATAAAGGCCAGAAAATCTTCGGAACAAACAACGAGCATTAGAAGGTTTCAGATTCCAAAGGTGAATTTCGAAAGCAATCACTACATTGACCTTATCCTTTGGAAAGATTGTGTTGTGACTGAGCCTCCCATCACAAAGATATGGACAAATAGTGTGTTACACAAATTAATGAATTCGGATAAACATCCAAGTTCTTGCAATAAATTTCTAAAAATACCCCGCCATTCCCAAGCTGTTGAGATGGATCCAACCAAGCAGAAACATTCGATAGGAAGCTAATGCCATGTTTTGAAAAAATGTCCGATTTCAGAGTGAAATAACCTACTCCTGACATGAGAAGGTAAGACTAGTATCTTCTCTATTTACCTATTTTTGCGTACCATTTTCAGTGAAAAACGCTCAACTTCAAGGAATTTGGGCAGGCCTAAGAATTAATTTTACATCGGCTAGCGTTTTACAAATGTTTGTCTACTCAAAAGTGCAAATGAATAACCTGGTGACATTTCATTTTTTTTTTCTTTAATGACAAGAGCAGTTGATTTTAAAGCATTTTTTCCAATAATTTCCAAAATTCGTGGATCTTGAGGAGGCCTAAGATATTAAATATTTTCATCCAAATTTCAGGATTTAATTTTACTATCAAAATCGCAACTTTTGCACATGGTGACGTATCGAATTTCAAAAAAAATTGTTTTTCGCACCACCCTAATGTGCGTGGTTACTGTGCCATTAAAATAAGAGTCAACACCACTATTTTTATCTGCCCTAATAGCTGTTTTACTCTATTATTGCATCGTTCAAGGTTATATTCCCCCACCTCAAGATAAAGAACCACATGATTTCTACTTCTCATCACTGGAGATAAAGCTTTTATGCTACGGCGCTCCATGAAAACCAAAACTTCAGTCAGTCAAGGTTATATTAACGGTGTATTTCGGAAAAATTGTGTGATTCCTTCCGTATTTAAGGGGGTTTCCGTATTTAAGGTTAAAAAAAATATTTTTAACACTTATATTGACACCGGTATTTCACGGTATTGACACGAACAATAATGTTTTAAATACCGAGTGGGGCCCCTCACGAAATGAAAACCCATGTACACTACGGATCTCAAGTTTTAAGAAACGTAGAAAATAATTCTAACTGATTTTGAGAGCTGAAATCTCAAACAGTACACTCTGTAGTTCTCTAAAAATCGTCATTTTCTTATTTTTGAACTTTCGTTTCTTTTAAACGTTAAAAATTACATCTAATTTCTGTTTCATATAGATTATAGATTCAGAGAGAGAGAGAAGCTTTGATATTGCATTTTTAAATACACACACAAAAAAAGACAGAAGATTTTTATCATTAATTCGATTTAACATGTACAAATTCATATGTCCTTCTAACTTAATTGAATTAATTGAGAACTTAAAAAATTCTTAAATATTTTTAACTTATGAAGTCCAGTTTTTAAATGTGACCGTTATTAACTGCGCTTGGTTTACTGGTTTACTTGCTTTGCTTATTTTTGTGCGAAAAGGGGTAGAAAACATAGAACATAAAAGGTGCAAGCAGTCAATTATTTTTTTCAGTTCTTAAATGGCCACTTTATTTTAGTTTTCATTTATTAAATCAAATGAAACAGACCTTTGAGTTTAAAGAAAAGTCCTATAGCTAATGTTTTTGTAATATTACTCATGCGCTATTCTTTAGCAATGGTGACAGATTCGATATAATTCTCATAACGTTCAGGAAATTTAACAATTGGACACTTAAGCTTTAAGATAAATATTCATGTACTAGAAGAATCTATTGCTAGCATCTCCAGAAAAAAACGAACCTGTGCACATTTTTTTTATTGAAAGTAGTTTAAATCGAACATTTCTTGAACACTTAGCAATCTAACTTACTAAAATTTATTTACTTTCTGACAATTTCAGCAGCGTAATGCCGTCGAAAATGTGTTCTTGAGCAGAAACTTGATCTAAAGGATGTTTACTTACAGTTGAATCTAATGAGAAATATACACTGAAAAACATTAATCAAATTCTGGTAAATACTGATATAACTAAAATAGCTTTCCAAAGATGAGTAATATGTACAATTTCCTTTTCAAAGGTCCCGATTTCTAAAGCTTCGAACTGTCGCATTCATAAAAGTTTAATGTTTCTCAATTCACTCTCTGTGCTCATATGCACCCAGAGTAAAATATGAAATCGGAACAAACAGCAAATTAATCGTAAAGTTATTTTTAAATTTTAGATTGCTAAGATGCTACCTTGTAATGCAATTTTTTGTTCATGTATTGAGAATGTATGTTAATATTACTCATTTTATGTAAAGAGGAATAGTAAATCTTCATTTATACATAGAAGCTATTTTTCTGTAAGCAAACAGTTAAAAATAAATAAAAATAAATAAATAAACTAAGGAAGAAATTTCGCTGATAACTGAACAGATGTATTAATTTAACTATTTAAAATATTTTAACATAGATTCATATAAATTATGCTAGAAGATTCTAAATCTAATTTATTACTGTTTTTGCAATCATTATGTGGAATTAATTACATGTTATGCTTTATTGTCAGGGTAAATCCATTTTAAATTTTTCAGCTTTATAGTTATGTGTTATGAGATCCTAAATGAAGACATAATAGTTTAATTTTGAATTTTATTAAAACACTCTTCATTTCTTGTGTGATCAACGTAACATTTTAACTACCTAATATTACATAATTCACAATTCTTAAATTACCAAAATGACCATAAATATTTATCCACAGAGAATTAGGTCGAATTTCGAAATTACATGGTTTACAAACTACGGCTATTTTTTCTTACTTTTCATCATTTATGCTTCAGATTTATACAAACTAGCCATAGCTGCCAACTACTCCAGAATATCATTAACCACATTTTTAAAACAGGGGCTTAGAACATGGCAAAATTTTTCAGTTAGACGGGGTGCATGGTTACTATTTTGAAAAAACTTTTATAATAATACACTGTTTAGGAAAAGTGGTTAGTTATATTCCGGAGCAGTTGGCAGCTATGCACTTGCCAATCATTTGAGCAACATCCTGACTTCATGTTTGAATAACTTTACAAGATTTGGGAATAAACATAATGAACTGCAGATTCCAAAATTATGAAAAAGCTTCAAATATGGCTGGGTACTATTCAGACTTACAAGTTAGAATTAATAAAATTAACACATTAGCCAATTTTATTACATGTTCGACTCACTCTTTAAAATTTTCACTGCTGTGTAGTCATCAAATTGCGCAACATAAATTTTCTTGCTTTTTGTTTGCGATCAGTACAGCAAATTTATAACTTATGTCATCTGCAACTCATAGATGGCAGTAACTGAATGGAACATCATGAATAGTAAGCATTAGAAAAATCTTTCTGGAACTAGTTGGTGTGCTTATAAAAATGCGGTAAAATCTCTGAGAAAAAATTATTCTTCAGTTCCAGTCACTTATCCGTATCGGCTACAAAGAATGTTGAAAACGTATTTACAAGTCACAAGCTTCAGATCTTCTAAAAAAATTACAGAAATTCGAAACTCATTTGAATATAATAATATGGGACACCTTTTTAGATAGACTTAGTCAAACGAATGAGGATATTCAAAAGTTGTCATTTAATTTAACTAAAGTGCTAAAACACAAATCTTTTTACTCAAACAGTTAGTGAGAATTTTGACATTTATGAAAAATTAGCAATTGAATTGCGTTTAAATTTAATTTAGAATTTTCTAAAATAAAGCTTGCAATTAATTTCAACCTTTAAATGTCAGTGTTTGAGTGTTCTTTTTATTAATTGCACATAGTTTACTGGTTTTGCTCTCTTTGCTGATCTTGCAAAGGTATGGTAAATCTTCTACTTTAAGAGTGTGAAAGGTCAAGTGTTTGTCTCAATTCTGAAATGGTCAATTTATTTTAGTTTTCCTTTATTAAAGCAAGTAAAAATTAGCTTTTAATTTAACGAGAATTCCTTGAGTTTTGTAATAATCACGAGTTAATTTTAAACCGTGATAACTGCTTAAATATTATTCTCATAAAATATAGAAAACTAAATAATTGGATATTTAAGGGCTAAAATAAAACTTTAATGAACTACAAAAAGGCATTACTTGTCTCTACACGAAAACAAATCTGAATGCAATCTAATATGAATTAATTAAAATTGTAAACTCTTAACTAGTTAAAAGTGATTAAAATAACTCATCAAAATTGAAAGGCGCTATAATACTTAAAAAGGCTCTATTTCCCTCTTTCAACTATCGCTTCTTTAAAACATTCATTAACAGTACTACTAAATTCAGGCTGTTACCTTGAGAACATATTCTGTGCTTACATACAATTACAAAGCATGAAAAAAAAAAATTTTAAACAAACAAAAATATTTAAATACCTATTTTTTATATTAACAGATTTTAATTTGTAAAAATGTCTTTCTCCCTGGATTTATTGTGTTCGTTTCTTGACATTACATTATTATTTGATATTAAACAGGCTTCGCCTATCTCTGTTTTTTAATTTGCCAAGCTTATTTGCCTTTGCTAATCTTTGTGCTTAAAACTAATGCAAAATGTACTTATAAATCGATATAGAATTCTGCTTCGTGTTTGTCTTATATAAGTTACCCATTCGGAACCCAATTATGGTATGAGTAAAGAAAAAGTAATTTCTGCCAGACAGTGCGTGTAAAATGTCACTTTTATAAAAATTTCCATCAATGTCTTGACGCTCTTTCCACATAATTATTCTATGTTTATCAATCCATGCGGGAGTTATTGTTCTTAAAGTGCAGTATGCATAGCTGCAAACTCTTCCGATTTTATCGGAAGATTTCCAACCACAATTTTTAAACAGTTCGAATTTGCATTAAATATTTGTGAAATTTAAGTTGCAAAGTAGAAATTAGGGGTGGAAAATCTTCCGAGATAAAGTCAGAAGAATTGGTAGCTATGAGTGTGTATCAGATATGCGCATGGTTGCTATGCCGTTCAAATAAAAGTCAACACCACTATTTTTATCTTCCCTAATAGCTGTTTTACTCTATTATTGCATTGTTCAAGGTTATATTAACGGTGTATTTCGGAAAGATTGTGTGATTTTGTTTCGTGGCTATGAATAAATTAAGTGTGTGAAGCACATCAGAATTTTTTTCATGTCTTCATATGCTATTCTCTCTGTTGAAATAAATGATAAACCTGTAACAGTTACGAAACCTAGAAAAAATTCTTAAAAATCGAAGATTTTGCAGAATCTATCACTCACCGAAAAATTTCGCTTTGCAATTCTATATTTTTTTAAAAAAAAGTTTCTGAAAGTTTCTCAAAAAACACTTTTTTTTTTTTTTTTTTTTTTTTGCTTATTTCATTTTTTAGTGAATCTTATGAGGAAAATTCATGAAATTTTTCGAGTGCTTGCAGCAATTATTTAATTTTTTAATTTATGTACCAAGAACATGAAAAAGATTTCATTTCTTTAAAAGCCTTTAATTTCGAACTGAGATTTGCATACGATTTCTGTAATCGTTTTAAAGCTGCATATAAAATTTCAGAGGAAAGCGAGTGTAAAAAACTGGCTTATAAATCAACACATGCCAGTTAAGGCATCGTCAGAGAAACTACAAAGTATATTTAAATTATACTTGCATTCAAGATTCTCCATTAATTATTGATTTTTATTGTTGCACTGAACACACTTGTAATTTATCCGTATTATTATATTAATACAACGAACAATATACCGAAAGAATGTACCATTTTTACTTTCCGAACATGTACCATGTAAGGAAAGTATTGTAATCATCAAAAAATTCGACTTCGAGATTTTGGTGTATTTACACGCTTTGGGGTCTTCTGAATTCATTTATGCTATTTTTACGAGATGTATATATGTATGTGTGTGTGTATGTGTGTGTATGTGCGTGTGTATGTGTGTATGTGAGTGAACACGATAGCTCCTTAACGGGGCATTCGATTGAGCTCAAATTTGGTATATATGTTACAAACCACCGTCGCTAGACCGGTATTGATTTTTGTGTATATAGATCTTATAGTTTTTCGACAGGGCTACGACAAAGATTTCTTTTAAATTATGGCCTATAGGAGGAAATTTTTGAATGTGCACTAGCGTTTAAACGGTTCATTCGATTGAGCTAAAATTGGGCATATATGTTATAAACCACCATCGTACGACCGGTATAGATTTCAATGTATATAGGTCTTACAGTTTTTCTACAGGGCTACGACAAATTTTTTCTTTTTGCATTATGGCCCATGGGGGGAAATTCTTGAAAGTGCGTTAGCGTTTAAACGGTACATTCGATTGAGCTTCAATTTGGTATATATGTTTGAATTATTCATCGATTAAAATTTATTTAAATGCTTGGTAATGATCTTAATCGTAAGTGTTCTGAATGTCGAGTGGAGTCACTCCAGATTTTTTTTTTTATTAAAATGTTGTTCATCGTTAGAGCCACGAACAGGTTTTACGTGCACCAGCTCCCATCAGCGTGCATGGTCCCACAGCAAGTCAGCCGACAGAGAAGTTCACCCTCCCAAGCACTGGCCACCCAGTCGGTGCTGCTTCACTTTCCGTGTTTTTAACGGTGTAGTTCGAAAAAATCATGCGATTTTGGTACATAAGTACAAATAATCTAATTATGTAAGGCACTTCAAAATTTTGAAACTACCTCTTTACAAGCTCTACTACATACTGAAATAAACGATAAACCTGTATCAGTTTCAAAACTTCTAGAAAAAAATTCTTAAAAATCGGAAATTTTCACTAAACGTGTCACTCTTCGAAAACTCCAGCAGCTCAGATCCATGTTTAAGAATATTTTCTGAAAATTCCACAAAAGGCAGAGATTTTTCGCTTATTGCAGTGTGTAAAGCAGCTTATGAAGAACCATCTGGAATTTTTTTGGAGACCATGGAGCAATTAGTTTATTTCAATTTGTGTACCAAGACTAAAAACAGAGTTTTGTTTCTTCGAAGAACAGCCTTAAGGGAACGGAGTTTAGCGACTAGGCCACTATGGGATGCGAGTGTACCATTGGTTGGCCAGAAATTTAAAATTGCCTACTACAGAGGCAGCACCCTATTATAAATAATACTTTTCAAATATCCTAACAAGTTGCTCATACCTGCCAAGACCTTCAGAATATAATTAATCACTTTTGTAATTAATGTATCTTTTGAATATTTTTTTTCAAAGTAGTGACGCATGTTAAGCTAAAAAAGTTTGCTAAATTCTAATCCGAAAGTTGCCTTAAAGTGGTTAAATTATGCTCTTTGTCTGGGGGGAAAAAAAATCCTTTCTGTCATTGAGGTAGCTAACCAAATCTCACGATATTCTTTTTCTAATTCGTGTTACGATAAAAATTTTTCCTTTTTAATTAAATCCACTTTTCATCTCCAGGCGGTAGTAAGATTTTCAATTTGTGTAAAGGAGTGCGATCGGTTTATCCTGGTGACTGTTTTTACATTTTTAATTTCCCACTAGGTGCCCCCATAATAAAATGGCCACAAACCTTCGGGCACTTCTAGTGGACAATGCCTGATCGGCAAGTGCCCGCCCGTTAAAAAAAAAAAAAAATGTAATTTCGTGTCTTACCACAAGTTCATTGGTATTTAAAAACAAATGCATTTAAATGTGAATATACTTTAAATCAAAGACAATTTTTACATTTTGCATCTTTTATTTTATCTTGTTTATCGGCATAATTCACGCATCTTTCTACTATCCAGTGATAAGCATTTACGAGATTCTTGTTTCGAGGAAACAAAATGAAAAATTGTCAAGTTGTTCAAGGTCGATGGAAACAAAAGAAATTTTTCTGGGATAGAGCAATACCGTCCTTGGTCTTTTAACTAGTTCACAGAAATCACAATAAATGAAGGCTCCTGCGAGTCTTAGCGCATAAAATATCTTAAAATTGTGCTACAAAATAACGTATTTCACGTTATGGAAATCTTTTGCGCAGCACATATCCTTCCGTTTTTGTTCTTAATATTGTTTCTGAAAAAAAGCTACCTTCTTGCTTTGTTATATTATAATTTCCAGGCCCGGATACGCCCACCGGAAACTTGGGAATTTTCCCGATGGGCCGGTCACTTTAATGTATATATTGTATTTATACATACACCGTATGTACAATGTGTATGTGTGTTAGAATAAAGAGTAAGTAGGCCGCCGTTTTCATGAAATTCCCGGGCCAGTGGGATTGGTTGTATCGGTCTTCGATAATTTCTATTCCATAACAAAGAATGTACAGCTGCGGAAAAAAAAAGGCCCACTTGCTCTTTATTTCGCCATCGTTCGTCGTATTGCAAAGTTATATATACCAGTCGTTTGCAAATAACGCGTACTTTAATTTACTATTAATTTAATTTGCATAAAGGGCCGTCTTCATATTTAATTCTGCATCAACTTCGTTTTTCTCAATGGCAACCCCATATTTTGACTTTATTAAACGAAAGAAAACTTTCAAATTACCCTAAATATAAATTTTCACCACTTTTCTACGATAATTTCCGGCGATATTGCGAATTCATTTTTGCGCGTTTTTAAGGGACTTTCTGCAAATTGAAAAACGCTATTTGTAGGTTCGGAACTTTTCGCCTTTCATTTATTTCGCTCGCGAGAATTAAAAGAAATTAATATTATTTTCAAGGAAAATATTGTTCCCATCTCTCTTAAAGTTTCTTGTGCTAAGAATATCAAGGGTAGAATAGAATATTTAGTCTGTGGTCCAAATGACCCGTGAGTTCATAACTTCCTTGGTTCGTACACATGATTTAAAGGAAAAATGCAAAATGACTGCTAAGGATTTTGAAATTGGTATTCAGTGTTTCCCTTGATGTTTCTCTTAGACAGCTGAAATGTTGGTAGGAGTTAGAGGCTGCTCCCTGCTCTTCTGACTACAAGCATGAATATTGCTCGACTCAGCTATGGTCGAACTTAAAGAATGGTTTCATGATTGAAAATTTATTTGTTCGAATTTCATGTAAAAAACGCAATTACTTTTTTGCCGACCCAATATTATCACTGTGTTTGTTATTTCACTTTCTTCATTTAATACATCGCCTGCAATGTGCAATATTCTTAAGACTTTTGGCGGTATTTTAATTTATAGTTAGATGAAAATTTTTTTACAGAAAAACGTGATTTTGAATGTTTGATAAAGTATGGGGAATTCCAAAGACCTAATGTTTCCGATATTAAAAAATGTCACATTCATGCCTGGAAAGTTGAGGATGTTAGTTTTTCAGAAATAGGACGTTGTATTAGAAGACATACATCTACTGCATCTAATTCTATAGCTGGAAAATATTTTATTTGGGGGAATATGGTAGCGGACGCAACAATACACGCTTTATAGAATCCCCAACAAACTGTAAAAACCTCTAATTTATTTGCTTCAAAATTTGATATTTTTAATACTGGTATCTTTTACTGTGTTTTTGCACAAAATAAATCTAATTTACATTTATTTTATGCAATTTTCAAAAAATTTTCACTTAATAAATTTATATAGGGTCCCTTAACTCATGAAAATAACACATTTTATTTAATATAAATTAAACTACTGAACGTAAAAATTTGAAATTTTGCACAGCCGTGTAATATTAATTTCTGCATCTATTTCCATCGAAATTTGGCTAGGTCGCTATTCATAATTTTTTCTAATATTAATTTAATAATTCATAATTCATATTAATGATTTATTAAAAATCATAATAACATTAAATCATGTTTGGGTCGTTTAGTTCTAATAGTGCGAATAAAAATCAGCTTCTTACTACCAATATTACATGAGATATGAATTGAAGTATGAAAAAATATTTTAACATAGCGGGAGGGGGATTTTTTGTGCTCATGACTCACTCATTTTCTGTCCAAATTTATTGAAAATTGGTGTCCGGGGTTAAAATGAGCTAAATTTTTGAAATATGAAGTGAAATCTAGGGGTTGCTATTGAGAAAAAAAAAGTTGGTGCGAATTTTAATATGTAGATGGCCCCTTATGCAATTTTTATGCATAGCAAATTAAAGTGTGCGTCAATCGTAAACGATTGGTATCTGTAACTTTGCTGTGCGACGAACGACGGCCGAAAAATGTACAAGTGGGCCTTTTCTTTCCGCAACTGTACATAAATTACACCGGCACACAAAAAAAAGTTGTTTGTACATCGGATGCCACCTATCTACCAGCATGTATGTCGACCCGCTGAATCCGAATTTTAAGTCAGTTTAAGCCGTACACCCTCGAGTATCGAGTAAATTGAAAAAATAGCGTAAATTGGATTTAAAAAAATTTAAAACTTATGAATCTAAACCAAGCATAATTCTTATGTATTTCGATCCGCTGAATACAAATTTAAAGTTATTTAGATTATAAACCGTTCTAAATCTCAAAAAATTGAAAAAAACTTTCAAAATGTTAAAAATAGAAAACAAATCGTCATAGTATTCAAAAAAATTTTACTGATACAAATCAAAGAGGATTTTTATGTAATTTGATTTGCTTGATCGGAATCTAAAATATATTTGGCTTAGAATCCCGCAAACTCTCAAAAAATCGCAAGAAACCGATAAAATAGCAAAAGTTACAGTTAAAAAAAATTGAAAAAATTCCATAAAACATGAGTAAATATGTTTCTTGTATTTTTTTATGCGTAAAATATAAGTACAAAATTTGAAAATGCAAAAAATTGTAATATCTCTAAAAAAAATGCTTTTCATTAATACAATGACAATTTTTTGCTATTTTTACAATTTTTCACGGGGTTTTTTTTTTCAATTTTTTGAGATTTAGAACGGTTTATAATCTAAATAAACTTTAAATTTGTATTCAGCGGATCGAAATACATAAGAACTGTGCTTGGTTTAGATTCATACATTTTTTAAATTTTTTCATCCAATTTACGCTATTTTTTTCAATTTACTCGATACTCGAGGGTGTACGGCTTAAACTGACTTAAAATTCGAATTCAGCGGGTCGAAATACGTGCCGGTAGATAGGTGGCGTCCGATGTACAAATAATTTTCTTTGTGTGTGTGTGCCGGTGTTATTAACGGCGTTAAATTATATTCATTGCTTGCTCACTTGAATTGCTCAGATAAAACTAGAAGATTTCTTAGGTCCAAGCTATGGAAGATTATACGGGAGAAATAAAACTATTTCTTTCGAATGTGAAATTTTGAATTGAAATCCTTTAAACCAGATTTAATGTATAGTGAACAATGAAACTAGTAAAGACAAAACCATGTGAAACGCATTAACTTTGAAACACCAATCACCACAAATTCACGCATACTAATTGCAGAGAAAAAAAAGCACAAAGCCATATAATGAAACCATTCCAATCTGCGGGCACACTTAATGAATAATCTTGGAAATTCACTTGCATGAGATTTGTTGTACCGTTAATGTACATTATTCTCAATAGGGATTTTTATATTGTTTACTTAAAGTTAATTAACTTATTTACTTAAACTAGTGTTTACTTAAATATATATATACATATATTGAAAGTGACGCTCTTTGGTATAATTAAATGACTTAATTATTAGGTTGTAACGAAAGTTTCCCGCCACCGCAAACATCGTCAGAACACAGTTCGCATTGGCGTATTTGCTCATATTTTGTCGAACTATTTTTGACATTTGAAAGAAAGAGGCTTACTTTATAACACTGTGTTGTGAAATCTCTGAAAAATAGAGTTATCATTAAGTACAAGGTGTCTCCAAATGGAACTATAGCTCTAGAGGATTAGAACCATCTTTAACTTCCAGTTGTGTTGCAAAAAGTCAGCTCTAGAATATCAACAAATTATGAGTACAGCTTTAAGTACTATTGTTGTATAATGTGACACTGTGCAGGTTTGGTACCGAAAGTTCAAATACAGTTATCTAAGGAGTTAGAAGTTAGTTTTTCAGGCAGATAGGGCGGAAAACTTTCGTTACAACCTGATATATCTACATGTAGAATTCTTTCAAATACCAGCAACCAGAAACTTTTAGAAGCGTACTTTCCAAATACTACTTCTAACGTCTGGTCGGTCGTATAATGCTCAGTAGTTTGACGGCTGGTGTGTTATGTTGTTTGCAGTGGTTCTGATTGGAAGCAGGTAAGAGGCAAATTATGTACGTTCATACTGCTGATTCTTCGTAATTTTGATTGAATTTATCAAAATATATGCTAACGTTTTGATACTTGATTTAAAAAAGAGCGGTTTTTTATAGTTAACTCCTTTTCTCCATCTCCGTTGAACACTTTTACATAAAATCGTATTTTAATAGTAGTGTTAGATATGGTTTAGATTTTGTACTTGTACATCTTGTTTGCAAATTCTTTCAGTAAAATCAAATTAACGTTCTTAATATTTCCTCTTATGAAATTTGATTTGTTTCTTAATTAAAACTATAAATGTAGTACGTGAACACAAAAAAAAAATTGTATTTACAAAACTTTCCTAAAAATTATTAATAAACAATAATTTTAGGTTAGAAAATGCTTAATTAAATAGTCACATATATTTGTTATATTTTTGTGTGTAACCAATTTTGAGAAAGACAAATAATGTGCTTTAAAAACTGAGTACTTCACATGGTACTCTAAATTCATCCCAAATCAAAATTAATTGGTATGGATGTTTTTATAGTAATCTTCAATATTTAAATAATTATATAAATTTTTTTAATTCCTGAAGTATTTTCGTTAAAGAGTAATTTAGTTCATCATTTACAGGTTTTTACAAAATTACTGTTTTACAATTTGCCCTTCTTAAATTAATTGTTTGGTAATTTGATTTCATAAACACAAATAATAAAAAAAATATGAATCTATTAAGGCAAAGTCATAAGCAAATCAATTTTAATACACACTTGTGCATTAAAAAATCATGGAAACAAACTTTTATCAGGCACATAAAACAGGGTTATCCTCTGCCTTCGTGGTTCATTCGAATAAAACTGGTTTAAAATCTTCTACAGACACTGTTTTTTTTTTTTTTGTTTTTTTTTTAAGAAAAGTAAAAAAAAATCGTTATGGGTGGTCTAGTACTCGGGTAAGTCTTTGATAACGTGATAATTAATGTTGACTATCTAAATATATAATGAATGGTACGTACATTGAACGTATGTCAGTACAATGTCGGATAAGATAAAAGGAGACTTTTGAACATGTATGATAATTGCGCGCTGATACATGCAAAATGCATAAATTAAGCATTTCTTATTGCTGATACTATTGTTTACCAGTCAACTAAAAGTAATTTAAAAATATGTTTTTTTTTTAAATTTTTTAATTGTTGGTACAACAACTTCAGAGAAACACGACTCTCCAAAATAATTTAAAACAAAAGATTTAAAGTTGTCAGTTACCTCAAGTTTAGTAGAATTAATAAACTGAAGCTTATTTTTATAGCCACATTGGTTTATTAGTTTTATTACAGCTTAGTTTACTTGCTTAATTTTATTCAATCCTAAAAAAAAATCTTTTTGTTTGCAATATTTGAAAAGCAGGGGAAAGAACTTTTCACTACATATGTAAATTGTAGCTGATGTAAATTCTTGCGTACTAGAAAAATTTAAATGCATTTTACAGAAAACTTTCAAATGCTGAGGTGTAGGGCATATCGGAGAAAGCATATATTTATACAAAAGTTTTTTAAACTGTGTTTTGTCCAAAAGAGAAATATAAAAATCAAAATTATTTAAAAATAAAGCAATGTTCCCTAAGTATAGTTTTTTCTTTAAAATATTTATCTGATTCGTTTTACAGGCAGTTTGTGGAAACAAACTTTTACATTAATATATACTAGTATGGTATATTTTATAGACAATATTAATGCGCCGTCCTTTTTTATACAATTTTAAACGGTAAAAAACACTCAAATTACTGGTGTTAAACGATAAAGTAAATAAAAAACTTTGTAAAAAACCCACATAAGAAGTTATAGGTAAGAAGATACGCACGTTTCGGTCAAAAATTGTTTTGACCTTCATCAGTCCAAGCCCTGTGTTCCCTGTGTTCCTTGCGACGAAGGGCTTGGACTGATGAAGGTCAAAACAATTTTTGACCGAAACGTGCGTATCTTCTTACCTATAACTTCTTATGTGTGTTTTTTTACAATTTTAAAGTTTAATATCCCAAAGAAAGGGATAATAAGTAAAAATAAGTTAAAATTAGCAATTTGTTAAAAACAGTTTCTGAAAGTAATAATACTTAAAAAAGGATGAATAAAACGTATGAAGTACCTTATAGTATGTAAATAGATAAAATTATGTATACATATAATCCCTTTAAACATACATTATTTTCTTACATTATGTGATTAAATAATTTTCAGAAAAATAATTAATTCTTTGTTTGAAAGTCGCTTGAAAATTACTTCTAAAGACACGAGATCATGTAAAAGTGTAATATTTTTCAAAATGTGAAATACTTAAAGTTTATAAGCCTTTTTCCTTTAGTTTATTCATAATATTCTTAGGTCTAGGCCTAATATTATAACAAAAATTAAAATTATTTAGACTTACAATTCTCCTTTCTTACGTAACAACATTTCTAATGTGTGATTAAAAAAAATTCATTTACAAAATCATATTTTACTTAATATTAATATTTTGCAAAAATTTAAATAATATTCAAAACAAAATGGATACCAAATGAAATCTGGGGCTAACACATGTATGATCACATTCTCTGTTTCAGATGGTTCACATTCCTTGAAATAATTTCGTTTGGTTATTTCAAAACATTACCTAATTCTTATCGGCTTTGTAAGACTGTACATTTAAATAAATATAGTTGAAAGTATACTACATAATTATACAATTTATAAAGTTCTTTTAAACTATAACTAATTTATGTATGACCAAAAGCACAATGTTAAATAGAAAGGTACACAATGTAAACTGCAACTCAAAGAAGTTTATTGAAAGGTATTCTAAATGTGCTTTTAAAAAGTACGGCACTGTTAAAAAAGAACGGCATAGTTTATTGGAAAATTCTACTATTTATCTGAAATATCACTTCTCTATTACAATGCACAGTATAAAATAATATTTCAAATTCATTAAGTACCAGTCTTGAGTTGCGAACGATCTGGTTTACACCCCACTCTTGAGAATCAATATTTTTTAGCAGAATTTTAAAGAACAAGGATGTTACATCGGAGTATACTTAGTAAAAAGTAATATAAGGTTTACAGTTTCATAAATGAGTTTAAATTGCTAGGCGGGATCTTCAACGGTTCTCGAACAATGCATCATTGACTTTTTTTTCATATTAAAATTTCCCCTTCCTGGTCCGAACATATTATCTTTTTTTCACTTAGAATTATCGCTGTATGGTATTTTCATAGCAGACTAGAATCACCAAAACCTCCTTTGCAAACAAAAATTGTATAATCCAGTGACATTGATCAAATTATAATAATAATTATTATTATTATTATCATTATACGTAGGTGGAATTTCAAGGCAGCTGCAAGATCTGCTTGTTTTTTTCTAATTTGAAACATTTTGTCTTAAGCTGCTGTAACTTTGAAATCCGTTGAACGAGACAATATATTTAACAATAAAAGCTAATTGTCACTATTGACAACGATACTTTAATGAAGTGCGCACATTTTTACACACTTTTTACTTTCGAGTATTAAGTTTAGTGACGTAAATTTTCAACTGTAAATAACGACTAATTAGTAATAATTGGTACGTACACAAAAGCTTATTTCATCTGAGATATACTAACGTTCATAAAACAGTATTTTTAGATCAAGGATTGTTGAAATACAACTGAGTATAAATGCATTTAAAGAGCTTTATAGACTATAATTTCATTTTATGTGTTTGGCAAAATTCTGCTAAAAATATTGATTCTCAGGAGTGGGGTGCAAACCAGATCGTTCGCAACTCAAGACTGGTACTAAATGAATTTGAAGTATTATTTTATACTGTGCATTGTAATAGAGAAGTGGTATTTCAGATAAATAGAATTTGCCAATAAACTATGCAGTTCCTTTTTAAAAGCACATTTAGAATATCTTTCAATAAACTTCTTTGAGTTGCAGTTTACATTTTTTATCTTTCTATTTAGCATTGTGCTTTTGGTCATACATAAATTAGTTATAGTTTAAAAGAACCTTAAAAATTTTATAATTATGAAGTGCACTTTCAACTATATTTATTTAAGTGTACAGTCTTATAAAGCCGATAAGAATTAGGTAATGTTTTGAAATAACCAAATGAAATTATTTCAGGGAATGTGAACCATCTGAAACAGAGAATGTGATCATACATGTGTTAGCCCCAGATTTCAATTGGTATCCATTTAGTTTTGAATATTATATCCATTTAGTTTTGAAGATTATTGTAGCAACTTTAATGACACCTTCGTGAGAGAATACACAGCCTTTTTTGTGAAATGAAATTTTTATTTCTTTTGTGAAATGAAATTTTTATTTCATGCATAATTTAACAGAGACGATTAAATTTAAACTGAAATATGAAAACAGGGATTTCAACACTCTACGCCAACTAAGTATTTACTGTATGAAACCTTTTATATTTATTTTACTTCAGAGACATGGATATATGCAGTGAGGACGCATTTCTATAAAATTAATAGTTTTAACAGTTGCTTATATGACATGACAAAATTATATTTTATTATATGGATCACCTAGGCCTACATTTCCAGTTTCTTAATTTACAATCATTGTTTTATATAATACATTAAATAAATGGGGCCTCCCTGCAAGGTTTATAAATCAGCACAGTTTTCAGTATGAAGTTACTTAATATAATGCAATTTTTCTGGTGAATGTTTTAAAGAGCAATTGAGAATAGTTGTTTTTTCTTTCTAACATAACAATGAATTAAATGTTCATCAGAGTTTTTCATTTTTTCACCAATGAATGTTCATTGTTCTAGACACATAATTATGAAGCATTTTTAATTGATTTTTTATGCTGCATATGTGTATTTTGTTACTGAAACTGTATGGGAATTAATGAAGTTTTCGAGAAAAGTATTTTTTCAGTAACCTATACATTTGACAAACACTTGACGATGAAAAAATATGAATATTTTATTTTGTTTTCTAGTCTACGCAATTATTAAAATTGATGACCACGTGCAATAGTAAATACGGTTTTGGGGTTATTACGTCACAAAACGTTACCTGTTTATGAGGTTGCTTGCCTTTGAAAGTGACACGTGGGTGTTTAGTGCATTGACTTTCCTGCATTTCACGATAATGACCTCTGGGTAAACTGGGGGTGTTGAAGGAATGGCAAGATGAAAAAAAAAAAAAAAAGTCAAAAAGATTTAAGTAGCATTTTTTAATAATCAATTGTTTGAAAACGACTTCACATTTTGTATTAGTGACATTACAGAAGATGTTAATTACTGTTGAGTTAGGGTAGAAAATAATTATATTCTAAACATGTTTTTAAAAGTCTATGTTCTTAATAAGGCATCCACTAAGGTTGTTCCAAAGGCCTTTCCTTCGAGTACAGTTGGAACTTTTACGATTTTCACCTTTTGAATCCAATTTTATTTCATAATTTCAAGACTATCAATGGAAGTTTTAGAATGTCAAGCTCTATAATTTATTACAGCTTAACTAGCACTAAAATATGTATGCAATTCTGTTTTTAAAGACAAAATATTACTGCCAGGTAGTAGAGCTGAAAAATTTCCTGCAAAAGAAAAGAATATACAGGGTGGCCATAATTAAACAGACAGTGCTCACAGTGTTCTGTAGCGCGATCTATTTGCGAGAATGTCGCCACATTTTGTAGGAAGATTAAACAAGACTGGGGACGAAGGATTCCGCGAAAAAAAAATTAGTTCCAAAAGTCACCGCTAGGGGAATATTTGACGCTGTATAATAGAAATTAGAGTGTTAACAAATGCAATTCAATACGGAATAAAATTACCTTTTATTATGAATTCAAATGAGGTTCAATGTGGCTGCCGTTGTTGTGGACCACATATTGCATTCTGTGCACAGTTTGCACAACAGCAGAAAGTAACATGTCTGCAGGAATCTCCCGTACAGTCCGTGATATGTTATCCTTCAACTTAGCCATGTCCCGGACCACTCCTTGATGGACCTTGGACTTATGGTAACAAGAAGTCGCATGGGGTAAGATCGGGCGACCGAGGTGGCCATGCAGTTGGAAAGTAGCGGCTAATGACTCTTGCTGTTGGGAATTTCTGTCGTAGCAGCTGTTGCACGCGTACAGCAACGTGTGGAGGGGCTCCATCGTGCATCAAAATGATTTCCCCCAGGCATTGTCTTTGCTGAAGTGCCGGAATGACAAAGCTGTTCAACATGTGGCGATATTTCTTTCCGGTAACAGAACAGGTTTCGGGTCCTGTCGGGGTAATGTTCTCAAGTGTTGCCATATTGCACTTGAACTAAATCCGAAAATGTGCATAATAAAAGGTAATTTTATTCCGTATTAATTTGCATTTGTTAACACTCTATTTTCTATTACACAGCGCCAAAAATTCCCCTAGCGGTTACTTTTGGAACTAATTTTTTTTTCGCGGAATCCTTCGTCCCCCGTCTTGTTTAATCGTCCTACAAAATGTGGCGTCATTCTCGCAAATAGATCGCGCTACAGAACACTGTGAGCACTGTCAGTTTAATTATGGCCACCCGGTATTTGTATTTCTTCTTGAGCGAATGCGCTGATATCAATAATTTATCTTATAAAGTCAAAACATATTGCCAATGATTCTTTGTTTCTTTATGGTATAAAGACTTCAAATGAGCGCCTTTTATTTAGGATGTTCGGTAATTAAATTTCTCTTACCGGTCTATTTTACACGATAAAGGATGTCTACGTTAATAAACAAATCTCAAATTGCACAGATCAGTTAACTAGGTTAAAATTATAATTATTTCACTTAAACTGTGTAATATTGTTAAATATTTTAGCTGTATGCTGTGAAAAGTTGTTTCCAATGAACAACTATAATTATCGGAGAAAATGTATAGTTAAACTTTCAGAGGTAGTAATTTGTTTAAAACTGAATTTTCCATAATGTACTTTGTAAAAAACTTCTAGGTACTGCTGGTAAAAAGGTAGCGATTTTACAAAAAATAAAGGATGAATATACATTCTCTGTATTTTACAAAAGTCAATCTTCCTGGTATCACATTAGTAAAAAATCTTTGCTTCATTCGAGATAAAATTCCGTAATATAAACAAAGTTTTACTCCCATAAATCTAAATTTATTCATATTTTTAGTTCAGTTAAAAGGCATCGATCACACTTTTCTCTCAAGTAGCCCAGCAAATTTTATATAAAATTTAGACTTTAAAATATAAATTATTTTAGTATCCGTCTGCTTCTAAATATTTGAGAGGATATTAAGTTGTAACTTTCCGAAATTCAACCAAATAACTTCGTTGTACCGATTAAAAGAATGTTACAATTTTTTTTAAAATCATTCAGTAAAATAGTAACAGTTGTAACAGTGTAATAGGCGTCATTTCTAAGTGTACTGAACTCGGCATTATTTGATCCGAACTTATTCTCAAACATTTCTTCATGCGCTTATTTCATTAATGTGTTTAAGTCTTTTTTCCCCTCCTTCTTAAATGTTACGTCTGTTTAAAACATTTTAAAATTAGCTTTCATTGAAATACTGCTAAATTTATGTATATCATGCGTTATTCTTTCTTTAAAACATATGTTTCAAGAGTTATTTTCAATCTCTTTTGGCATTTAAAATCTGTTTAAAAGCCACGTTATTAAAATAATGGTTCTCAGGAGAGTGAAATGGGAACTTAAGAAATTTTAAGTTGAAAAACAAATTATATTTTAATTGTTATTTTTCTCTTAATATTTCAAAATATACTTGTGCTCATAAATGACTGATTTTTTTTTTTTAAGTCTATATTTCCTTTTTAAAAATAACTCTGTTAAATATTATAAAATACATGATTGCATCTTTTAAAAATACCTTTATAATGTAATAAATTTTAATTATTTTAAGGATAGAGGAAATACAATATGTTCTAGTTTTAATTACCTTCTTATATCTACCATTTAACTTGTATCAAGCTAGATCATTTAAAGTGAATGTAGATCGTTTAAAACAAAAATCCACTAAATGTCAATTTTACTTTTTTGGAAGGATACTGTTATTTTAATGCGAAGTAATCGACAGCTTTTAAAATGTTAAAGATTTATTTATAATGACTGAGTGAAGTGAGGCTGACCTGGACAATCATTAATTCAATTATTTTCATTTGATTCTTTTCCGCTTAATCTTGGATTTTAATAAATAGTAAAAATCTGGAAAATTCCGTGAAACTTGTCGACGTTTAATAAAATTCTATATAAATATTGCGTTTCTGCACTTGTCTTTCATATAGAGAACTTCCACGGCTTTCGGTTTTGCTCTCTCTGATTGTTAGAAGAATCTCCAACTTTGGAATACCATTATCCACTTACTGCTAACGATAATCGGCATTTTTGGTATATTGTAAGCCAAAAATTTCTGTTTGCAAAAAGTGGTTAATTATATTCCGTAGAGATTGGAGACTGCATTTTTATTTCATGGATTAATCATTTAGAATATATGTGGTTTTGACAGTGTCATTTTTAAATGTGGATGCTCCACCATTAATTTTAAGCATAATTCATTAGCGGGATAGCAACTTATTGCAAAGAAATTAGCTATTTTTATAAGCCACGGTACTGGAATAGAGCTATTTTAATTCCTTTAATTGCTTATAAATATGCCATGCTTGGCATCAGGAAAATTGCACATCTAATTGTAATTTATCATTCTGTAGCTGATGATTAAAAATTCATTTGGTTTTTTAAATTTCTTCATTTGTTCGGTTTAATGTTGATATTATGTTTTTGAGTAGAGCTTTTTCGGGAGGAAGAAAATTGCCTGATTCATTTTCTTTATCACATAGTGTGTTCATCGGGCATCCCTAAAGAAGTCAAAACGTTATGCAATTTTATCTTTTTTTTAACCTTACTTTATTTATTGAATGAATATTGCCCGATTTTCTTACAATAGTTTGTCAAAAGATGTGGATGCATTTATTTAGCTTGAATTGTTAATTAATTTATCCTGTCTGTCTGTTTCTCGCTCTATATATATATCTTGAGATAAAACCACATTTTAGCATAAAAAAGTGCGTTTAAAATCTTAAGTTAAGAGAGCTAAGATACGACATTGCTTTTAAACGCGCCTTTGTAGGAACCCCTCTCATCGCAGTTTAATAAAAGGCTGATATTCAATATTTTCCATCTCTCTTTCCTCGTTTTCGTTAGGAAAGTTTTTTCTCCAAATCAGCAAGTAGGCGTGGATTCAAGGATCTGCTGTTTCAGCTAGTCACTGTTTCCGTTATTTGTCATTAGAAAAATTGAGAACATGAAGAGGTGGAATTCTATTTAACAATGCAGAAGGGCTTTTACAGGAAAAGTCACTGCCACACACGCCGTTCTAGTAACAAGAATCGGTGCTGACCTCCTGGGAAAACATGTCATCAACCTTATAATACGGTAACTGAAATAATGAAAATTTCGTGACAGCACAGGCGGTTTTCGGTTAGTTAGTTGTATTGTTTCTATAGTTTAATAAAGCTTTTAATTTAAATAAAAATATCTAAAATTGAAGCACAATGAAATTCTCTGATGAAGGAATTGAAAATCGGAAGGAAATAAAACTAAAATCGAGGAAGTTACTTCCGACCCTGAAACAGAGTAAATACTTTCAGTGTACAGGGGACTCCCGATACAAAGCGATCTATCATTCACGAATGCGTATGACTCCTAATCCGTATAAAAAAGTACGCGAGATGTTTCGCGAACAGTAACAAGCGCCAGCATTCGTTTATTCATAAATTTATGCGGAAAATGGTAATATAGCGGAAGGCGGGTAAGGTGGCTAACTTAAGCCACTATGATTTTTACTGACCACTGTGAATGAGCCTAAGAGCTGAAATTTTTGTGAGAACTTCTTTCCTTGCCTTGCAGCACGAAATTTTTCAATTGCCTATTTCAACTTTTAAGAGGTGAAACAGCGGTTCTCCCCAAAAAGGTAATTTTCGTCATCTTTTCCCAGCCATGGGATAAGATGATTAATGAGATAGTACTTATGTGCCCTTAAGAAAGGATAAGAAATGAAAACCGGAGAGAATATATTTTTAAAAAGTATGTGGGGTAAGATGGCGAACTGAAAAGTATTCGTCATCTTTCCCCGTTGAAAATTCGTCATCTTTCCCCTTCACGCCATCTTTATGAAACCAACGTTTATGAGTAACTAAAAAAAATATCTTTAAACATGGATCTACTATGAGTTTGCACGCATTAAGTGGCACATTCAGAATATTTTAGTGAGAATTTAAAACGACTTGCCGCTAAATCTTCATTCCTTACGTTGAGGCGGTCAAATATTACACGAACACTCTCGGAAAATGGACTTGTATTTATAACTTCCTCTGAACGGCAAGTACTACATATGTTTAACCTAGTGCTAGTCTTAGTTCACCCCTAGGGGTTTATTATGCTGGCCGGGACGTACTACTATCTGTGATTACCTGAGAGAAATACTGAATTTGTCATCTTACCCCGCCTTCCCCTGTAGTTAGGGAATAGTGTAAAACAGTTAGAGAGGTGTTTGTAAGCGTCTAAAATATTTGTGCATGTGTTTCGAAAAGTACTATACGGGAATTCTGGGGACGCATCCCTCGCGTAAGTCTAGAGTCCACTGTATTTGAATAGATACAAGTTGCACATTAATGAAAAACAGGACATACAATTAACAGTTTTTAGACTAAAATAACAGAAGTATGTTAAAATCCGTTGAAGTTTCTATTGCAATCAGAAAACAGAAACTCTGAAGTTTTTAGTTACAACAACAATTTGATATATCCTTCATATTTACTTACAGGCATTCTCATTCAGTAAAATTTTACCGGGCTCAGTCGACATGGCATCACCACACAAGTTTGATGATCCCAGCCGCCCAAGTGGTGTACTGGCTAATGAAGCATTCGATCACACCTTGGGTCCGTGTTCGATTAAAGACTAGGGCTTGGGTGTTAACTTGTCCATCCTTTCACAGAGTATAATGTTGGCTACCTAACCAGTGGGTAGCCAATACTTCGGGCTTTAGTAGTGGCGAATGACTGATAGTCAAGGGCCCAGTTTTGAGGGAAAAAAATTAATTTGGTGATCCCGGCAGACAGAAATTTAGTACTTCTTTTTCCATCTTTGACTAAGGTACTCGCCGTGTGTAAGGGCCAAATCCTCCGAAATGTATTCAATGATTCATTTCTAGTATGTTCCGCATGCTCAAGTAAGTGACGACTAACTATGCCTAGTGGGTTGTACTTATTCTTCCAGCTAAACTTTCGCAAATGAGCTTTATGCGAATTATCAGGCATTTAAGTATCTAAAATTAAAACATTATAAATATCTGAAAATTCCAAACTTTTTAAATGCCAGTGATTCAATACCTTAAATTTTTGTTTTTAATTTCTAGGCATTTCAATATTTCTAAATTGAACTGTAAATCGAAAAGCATGCCTTTGTGGTAGATACAGCCAGACAAATTCAGAATCATACAATTTCTCGCTGTTGTTAAAAAAGCCTTTGAAATGTTCCTCTATAATCTTATAATAGACCTGCAGGGTTTTCCTTACAGAAAAAAACTGGGTGAGAATTTCTCACCCTTTCCCCCAAACTGAGTGAGGTTTTATAAAATAGGGGAGAATTTTTTGCTAATAGATTTGGGTTGGGTAAATATCCAGTGGGTAAGGTATTTATAAATGGGTATTTATTCCTCTGTAAGGTAAATACCCAAAATCAAGGTATTTTATGATTTTTAGTTATTTTTATTGAGTGTAACTGGAGCTCCAAGTCTAAATCAAGCACAGGTACATGCAATAAAAATAATCCAGTTTAAGATCCCCCCAGAATCAGAATGTTTCCAGGAACCCCCAAAGCCCTTCTTTTTTTTCTTTCATAAACTTTAGTTCTTGAAAATCCACTTTTGCACTCAGTGTTCTTAATTATTTTTTTTTTTTCGATTTGTAGGGTGCGCGAATTTTTTGCAGTAATAATTTTTTAATGCGAGAAAAAGAAAAAAATGAGAGATTCCCGCGTTCTCGCGCTCTAGTGAAAACACTGGACCTGGCAGCAAAATTCAAAAGTTTAGGCTAAATCTAAAATAAACCTATGAAATTCAGTTTTGTCCATTCGCTTGTTTTGTTCTCCGAAATCCGTCATTTGAATGTAGTACGTGACTTCAAATTGTAGTTCACGTCAAGAACTCTGTTCGATTATAGTAGAAACAATAGCTTTGACAAGAACATAGCCGTACTTCAAAAGTTCCGCTTAATTGTTTTTTTCTACCGTAATAAGAAAGTGCATTCAGAGCCAGAAGAGAGAAAATCCAAAACCACCTGCAATTTACGTGCGAGAATCATTAGTCTTTTTATGCAAAGTGAGTGAAAGTAACACGCCGTAGAACCTGTCCACCGGCGTATTTGAGAACAAATGCTCGACTTGTTACTCGCAACTTTCACTGCAGGAAGTTGAGGGACCGTTGGTAGCAGAAGCGAGGCCACGAGCCCGAGCATCCATTGCCTAAGAAGACAGCAGGAAGAGGAAGTTATCCGAAACAAGGTCTAATAACATCAGATATAGTCAGAAGACCAAAATGGGTCAGTCAAGCCTTTTGTTGCACCATGTCATTTAGCACATTAAAGACAAGCGATAAAAAGGTGAGGGGTATGAAGGCACTGTATGAATAAAGATGCCACTCATTAGTACTGCATTACGTTGAATGCTGTTGATTATGATGTCGTGAATGTAACGCGCAATCTTTAGCGGTATTTGTAGCTGAAAAGTTCGGACATTTCGTTATGGACAAGAGTGGGTGATGTGCTTTTATATAGTTTTATGTTATTCATTAATTTAATAAGTAGGGGAATATGTGAAACTAGGTGCAGTAAGTCATTTCCAAGCAGTTTCCATTACTGTATTTTCAGCGTGCTAATAGCATAGTAAAAGCTCTCAATGAAACGAACTTGTAATACAATAGAAAAGGAAGTATAATGTTTGGAAGTTTTTAATGCTGAAAAATTACATTTGCTGAGCAACAGTAATATATATAATTTTATGTCTTTTAATGCTATTATCTTCTTTCATGAGCATATTAATTATTCATTAAGATACTCTCGTTGAAATTTGGTAGGATCTCAATATTTTTTATTTAGCTGAAAAAGAAACCTATCTTGTAATTTTTGGAGGATTTTGTAGATGAACAAGTATAATATTTTCAGAATAATTGAATATCCAATGCATCTAAGTTCTTCAAAATTGAAGATGATAATATAAAAAAAAGTCTGATAAGTTTGAATAAGCGAAGATTTTTAAGAACCTCTGTGGGTCGCATTGTGTTTGTTAGAATGTCTTTCTACAATTCGTTGTATACGAATTTCTTTCTTTATATATTTCTAATTTGTTTCATAGATTTCTGTAAAAAAATATCTATAAAGAATTATTTGTGCAAGAACTTATATTCATTACACTTGACAAAATCTATGGTACGTTCAATTTCTTCGTCTCCCTTTTTGTTGCCTAGTTGTCAGAAATCGATCAACTGTTTTTATTTTCATTTATAAGAATATAAACAGCACCTCCAGTACATATTGTGTAAAGTAGTAACTAAAGGACTCCATTGAAGGTCACTTATTCTGAAGTGTCTAATTTCTTAAAATGTTGCAAATTTTCAGACTACTTAAAAGTTCCAAAATCCCTTATCGAGATATTTTATTTATATAAAAGTACACGTCACATGTCAATGTTATCAACCAAACATCAGTGATACTCGATCCTTGAAAAAGAATTTTAATTTTCTGAGAAGAAAAATAAAATAATTAGCAGTGTTAGGAGGATTTTGTTTGTTATTATTATTTATATTTTGCCATGCAGAAAGAAACTGTCATGCATAAGTTTATTCCAATAAGCAAGTAATACATAGGTAGTATAGGCATGCATAAGTAAATTCAGATTATAATTTCTTGTACATTACTCAGAGCAAAGAGAAATTCATTTTTAACGCCAGGTGTTCGCGTGTCTGTAGTAGAACAAACATGTTGTCCAGGGGTACTGTAAGTGTTTTTACTCCCAACATTTCCCCCTCATCCATATGAAAATTTCCCAAAATTTACGATATATTATAGACTTGCATAAATTCTGCATTACCATAAATACAGAAAAAGTTGAAAAAATCGCTTTAAAAATGGGAAAAGGAAAGAAAACTGATAATTTTGTAATTCATTGTTAAATGAATTACAAAATTACCCATTGTAAGATGTATATTTTTCTACAAAATTTCTTCAATGGCTAAAATTTCCCACGATCCTAGATCGCTGGATTGGGCATATTCTGCATCCCTGATGTTGTCTTCTTTATTTTTGAGAAAGGAAGAATTCAATGCACTCTAGAAAAAAGAACTGTTAACCTTTACTACATTTTACTTTGACCTTAAAAGTCTTTGTTGAATTGTACACTGCGAATTTTTTCTGTAATAGTACGTTTAAAAAAACCGAAATTGTATAAATTTACATTTGTTTTCGCTTGAAGAGTTCCTGTTAATATATGATTATTGCGTTTTTTCCCTTTACAAATACATTTTTCTTTATAGGGAATTTTCAGCGTATATTTAAACCATGTTTGTTTATAATAACCCTTATTCCAGCATATTTATTATTAAAACTAGTTTGAACTCTAAAAGAAAAAGTACTGGATTGGCCTCAGCATGGCACAGTGGTCATGTCACTGGAAGTGGTAGACAGGCGAAGTGAGGTCCCGGGTTCGGGTCCCGTCGTGCGTCCGTCGACCTAACCGTTCAGTTTTCCGTTGTTTTCTCCGAAACTAAGCGTCAATACAGGTTAGGACCCCTTAGAAAGACCCTTACGGAGGGCACCCCCCTTGTGTTGTCCTTCTGACGGCGATTTATAAGCGGGATGAACCGAGCACACAAATCCGATATACATGTTCACAACAACAAGTACTGGATTTGTGGCACGCGATGAACGTTTCGATCGTCCGCCATCTTGTTGGTAGTTAAGTCGAGCGATGGCAACGGCTGCCCTTTTTTCAGCATTGGGCAATCTATCCAGCTGTTCTCGTATTCTTCCATTTTTCAGCAGATATCAGTGCTGTTAAAAAGAATCGTGACCCTATTTTTACGGGAAATGACGTGCTTAAAAAGTAAAGGATTCTCGTGGAGCTATGTTACCCGCAACTATTTTTATAGAAATCAAATCTATTCTTCGTGACTGGCAACAGTCAAAACGTCAGAGCTTGGTGTTCCGAGAGCGGGAACACTGCTCGTTAAAGGGTTAAAATGGATAACTGTATGCCGCAGTACTTTTGTCAAGATATCTATAGCACACAGTTTAGATATGTGTTCATTGGTGAAAGCACTGTAAATTTAGAAAGTAAAAGAAAACATAAAACAATCGTCAACATTTCTCTCGAAGATAAAAGAAAAATAAAATAAGAATTTTTCTCTATTCTTTGAATAAAAACATTTGTTCCTTGATCTCTTTTCACCGGCGTCTTCTTCCTACAAACAGCTTTTGTTAAAACATTATCTACAGAGGAAAAAAAGCAAAATATTGGGTCCAGTGCCCTACATTTACTTACTGTTGCGGAATACCTAATAGCGCTCTACAAAATGCATATCGCCAGAGAGTGGAACCTGCATGAGTTCAAGGGCGCCTAATTCCGATACGTGGGAGCAATTTGCATTCGATCACAATCGAGTTCAGAGTATTATGCTATTCAACTGGTGTGGACTCCGGTAATTACGCCTCAATATTAACAACTGAAAATATTGACAACTTGTAACCTGGAAGCGTTTTTCAACGTATTTGATTAGGCGGACGCAGAGCAGCCAAGTCTCCGGCTTTTTCCGGGAGATTTCCCACCACAATTTTTAGACAGTTTTATTTTGCATTGAATATTTGGACTTATTTTAAGCGTAAATTTGTAAGTAAAAATTAGTGGTGGGAAATCTCCTGAAAAAAGCCGGAGACTTGGCAGCTCTGCGGACGCTATAAATGTTAGTTTTACGAGCGTAATGCACTTAGTTTGAAGTAAATAGTAGGGTAGATACAATAATAAATCGGAATCAAACAATAAAGACACAGTGGTTTCAATTGCCTTTTTAATTTAAGAGTCGCAGAACATTTTAAAATCACGTTCAAAAAATAGTAAATATTCTCGGTTGTGGTAATAAAGACCAGCAAGTATTATTCAATTCCGCGGCAATAATCAATATGATATTATTCTGATCAGGGCCGTACCCAGAAAAAATTTTCGGGGAGGGTCCAAAATTTTCGGAGGGGCGCCGAACTTTGGCAAGGGCTGAATTCTTCACAAAAAGACTTCATCATTACTATTTTCTTAACAAAATTTTAAATTTCGGGGAGGGACCGGACCCCTGGTTCACCCCCCTGGGCATGGCATTGATTGTGACTCATAGCTTCATCATGCGAAATGTTTAATTGAACAAAAAAATGAAATTAGTTTCATTCTAATGGTCTTTAAAGAAATACATGAATAGTAAAAAATCAAAATTCACTTCGTTGTAACTAACGGGGATAAAAGACGCATTTTCTCATCCTGACACTTAACAAAAGCAACTAATTCTATTGAATTGCTTTACAATCATTCAATGAGATTTAGAATGATGATCTATGAACAGTTTTGCTTTATTTTTTAGCTTCTAGTAGATATTTTTATGAGGCAGGGAATCCACTCATTAATTTTTTTTAAGCCTCATTAAAAGTTACAAAATTTCATTCGCAGAATAGCTAGAAAGTTAACAAAAATAGAATATAGGTAGCCGTTAGACATCCTGTCTCTAAAGATCCACCAACCTTCACGGTCTGGTGTCTACTGTTGAACTGCTAAGTCGGAGGATTTCCATTGAAGGGTTGCAAGGTGAAGGTAAAGGATAGAAAGAAAAAGTGCCCTATTCAAAATTCGGGATTATTCTTCCTGCTCTGCCTTGACATGCTATTTGATTGTTGTTTGAGAAATTTAAAATATATGAAAAAGCATACAAATATTCTGACAGCATCTATATTCTACCACTGCATATTTAATTGCTATTTGAACCGTGTGTTTGTCTGTATGGCTAAATTTTAGTTTGCAAGCGCAATCATAACAATCCCCTTCAGTGGTCATTTGTCCATTCGTATTTCTGAACTCTGCAATGCATGATTTTTTTAAATGGGCTGAAAATAAAATTGTAATTTCATTTAGACTTACTCATGCTAAAAAAAAGTTATTTTTAATAAAATTCAGCATGTAGTTTCACAGAAAAATCAAAAATAGAATGTCTACCCTATACCTCTCATAAAACAAAAGAAAGTATTATATCCTAATTCTACTTATAATTTAATCCTATACTACTATTTTTTAATAGTTTTGAATTTATTTTCATTTAGCAATAAAAATTACAAGCAATCAAGAATTTGTTCAGCGAACTGGATGCGCGCACGTGCTATGCTTGTTTGCTTAAAAAATAATGTTGCCATACATTTTTAGAAACTAAAATTTATTTCCATAATGTCTTACATTTATTTTAAATGCATGTTTTAGACAAAAACTACATTTTCTTTTTATTACAGAAAAATGAGAGTATACCCAATTGGCTACAGTATGCACAGAAGCAGAGTAAGCTTAAAGAATATATTATGTAATACTGAAACTTGTAACCTGGAGGCGTATTTCAACGTGTACATTTTAAGTCAAACGAAGAAATAAAAATAATTTAGTTCATCCATTGCTCTAAGATACATTCCTAAGATACATTCTGTACCGACACCAATCAACACCTCCTAAGATATACCATGCCTGAGAACAGAATTTTTTACGTCATCACTAGGTGCACTAAACCAACACCTCCTAGATAAAGAAAGCCTAACAACTCCTACGTCACCAAGCTTTGACGTCATCGTTTGGCCTACACTTAAAAGTTTTATTTTCACAAAATAAAAATATACAAAGTTTCTGGTGAATTTACTCATGAATAACAATATTTTAATAATTTGAGATATAGAATACAATTTTATGAAAAATGGCAGTTTTTAACCGTGACGAATTAGGTAATATGATAAGGAAATAGATCGAAATGAATAATTTTGTATGAGACAGATATTTTAATTTTAATACTTTATTTAAGATATTTTCTAATATTTGTAGCATCCACCAGAAATTTTAAATAGTTTTAGTTTATGAAAGTAGAACTGTGATGACGTCAAAGTTTCAGTTGTTAGGCTTTCTATATGTAGGAGGTATTGACTAAACCAACACCTCCTACATACAGAAAGCCTAACAACTGAAACTTTGACGTCACCACTAGGCCTTCAAGTAATGACGTCATCACAGTTTTATTTTCATAAAGTGAAACTATTTAAATTTTCTGGTGAATGCTACAAATATTAGAAAATATCTTAAGTTAAAGATAAAAATTAAAATACCTTTGTGATACAAAACAATTCATTATGATCTAGTTCCTTATTATATTACATAATTAGTTAAAATTAAAAACTTGCCCTTTGTCGCAAAATTAAATTTTCTATCTCAAATCATTAAAATGCTGTTGTGCGTGAGTAAACTCACCAGAAATTTTAAATAGTTTTACTTTATGAAGTTAAATTGTGATGACGTCATTTTTGAAGGTCTACTAATGACGTGAAAGCTTGGTGATGTAGCAGTTGTTATGCTTTCTATATCTAGGAGGTATTGACTAAACTGACGCCACACAAAAAAAAAAAAATTTCACGAAGTAAAACTATTCAGAGTTTGTAATGAATTTACTCCCGCATAAAATATTTTAATGATTTAAGATAGAAAATTTAATTTTACGACAAATAGGAAACTTTAGCTATCACTAATTATATAATATGACTAGCTGAAGTACCCGTCGTTGACGGGTTATTACTGAATGCAAATTTCTAAAAAGCAAGAACTTTCGTCAGCATTGTAGGAGTACACAGAATGGATGTAGTATGTTGCCAAAGTAAAGAAAGCGAAGTTATAATTTTTATGCATTGTTAAAATATTACAGGTTAGAGAGTAACTAAGTAATATCATTTCATTCGCTTTAGTCGTAATTATGTGATGCGCGAACGAATATTTACGCATATTGAAATAATTTTCGCAAAATCTCAAAATCTAATCAACATTTTTGAAAAATTGGAAGCCTAGAATTCAAGTTGAGTGACAACCTATCATATCACCAAATTTCGTTTCATTCCATGCAGTCTACATTTCGTGATGCTGGAACAAAAATTTCAGCATTTTAAAACGATTTTCACAAAATCTCAAAATGTAATCAAGATATTTTTAAAATTCAACACATATAAATTAAGATTAGCAACTACCTATCATATCACCAAATTTCGTATTAGTCGTTATTACGCGATGCTTGAAGAAATATAACCGCATTTTGGGAGAATTTTCACAAAATCTCAAAATCTAATAAAAATGTTTAAAAAATTGGACACCTATACTTTATGTTGAGCAACAACCTATCATGTGACCAAATTTCATATCATTCGCTTTAGTCGTTATTACGTAATGCGTGAACAAAAATTCACTGACTTTGAAACGATTTTCGCAAAATCCCAAAACCTGATCGATTTTTTTTTGCTTTTTTTAGATGCTTATTAGTTTAAGGTGACCACCTATCATTTCACCAAATACCATTTTTTCACCTTTGCAGTTATTACGTGATGTGCGAACACAAATTTACGCAGTTTGAAACAATTTTCGCAAAATCTCAAAATCTAATCAAGATTTTTAAAAAATTCGACGACAATGTTTTAAGTTGAGTGACCACCTATCATGATACCAAATTTCATTTCATTCACTTCAGTCATTTTTACGTGATGCTCGAACACAATTTTAAGTTGTTTGGAACGATTTTCGCAAAATCTGGAAATCTAATCAAGATTTTTAAAAAATTCATAGCCTATGTTTTAGGTTGGGTGAGCACCTATCATGACACCCGATTTCATATCATTCGCTTTAGTCGTTTTTACGTGATGCTCGAACACAAATTTTCGCAAAATCCCAAAATCCAATCAAGATTTTTTAAAAATTCGAAGGCTATGTTTTAAGTTGAGTGACCACCTATCATGACACCCAATTTCATATCATTCGCTTCAGTCGTTTTTACGTGATGCTTAACCAAAAAATGCGTCACGGACAGAATGACAGAACGACAGAATTACAGAATGACAGACAGACAAACTTTTTTTTGAGGGTCGCATCGGATTCCCGGGTGCTTGAAACGGATAGAAATCGCAAAACTTTTGAATTCCAAGAAATGTACAGACAAAAGTCTAATTTTATTTATATAGATATAGAAATAGATCATAATAAATTATTTTTTTCAGAAAGGCAAGGGCCAGAAAAACTTCATTTGCTGTAAACTAGATTGGCCATACAGCCTCCCGATTTAGTGTAGTGACAAGAGAGCCATTCTAACAGCATGAATCCGGCTTTGATTCCAGACAGACATGGGCTTGAATGTCGTTTCGCCCGTCCCTTCATAGGAGGCAACGCTTGTCCACCTATTAGGTACCTCCACAATAAAGCGACCAGTACTTTCGGCCTAGTGGCGGCGAATGCCTATTATCGGATATTGCGCCCTAGTGGGAAAAATAAAGGTTGTGCATCCGGTGAAATAGACAGAAAATAGTGGTAACACTCCAACCAGCACTTCCTAGATATACAATGCCTGAGAACAGATAATTTTACGTCATCACTAGCTCCACTAAAATGACATGACATGACATGAAGTTCGATTTTACAGGCGCACCTAACGTATGGTACGCTTATCTCCAGTGTGTAATGATAAATGAGAGTTTTGCGAAATCATGAAATAAGCCCAAGAGACAGGGCCATAAGCATGTCAATGTCATTAAAGAACAGTCTGTCAAACCTACAAATGAGCCGTGGCAAGGCAAGGGTACGGAAAACCATGAAAGTTGGAAGAGGATGGAGACTGACCCACTCTCCCCCCATGTATAAACACGGACTTCATAGGGCGGGTTGCTCATTAAGACCATGAGTTTCATGAAATGGAGTACAGTGTGAGGATCAAAAATGAAAGCAGTGAGACAAATTAGAACCATGAAAACAGTGTAAAAATCAATATATACAATATGTACAAAAACACAGGTGAATATAGTGAGAAAATGTATAAGATGCAACAGTGAGAGTAAGTACTAGACGAATGAAATTCAAATCAAAAATATCTATGTTCAAATATGTACAGGGACAATGTTCGAGCAAGGTAAAGTGAGAATCTAGGTGATGTCCGGGGACGCCAAAGCAGTCCGAGGGCGTTTGCGATGTCGTGGATCGCGGTAATCATAGTCGGGGATTTCAGCCAGGATTTCATTTGGCAGTTTGTGTAAGTTGTCAAAGAAGTGCGTCCATGAGATGTTTTCTCATAGTTGATATTTTCAGGTCATTTCTTACGTTGATGTTGGAGAGAAAATGATGTCCATGTCTGATCTTCCTGAGTATATAGAGCTTTGTTTTGACTCTAATGCGTTTATATTAGACTTGGCTGCAGACGCCCATACAGGCGCAGCATATGTAGCTGAAGGTCGGACAAATGTTTTGTAAAGTAGTGTTTTATTATGTATCCCAATCTTGGAGTTAAAGAAGAAGGGAGAAAGTTTCGAAAAAGAGGCTACCATCTTGTATGTAGCATTTTTGATGTGGTGCCGCCAGCACAGCGATTTATCAATAGTAACACCAAGATACACTACTTTGGAACTCCATTCAATTGGAGTGCCACAAACAAATAGGCGTGAAGGAGGGCGGCAATGTGTAAAACTCAGTGCTTGGCACTTATTCGGGTTGACGTTAATGCGCCATTTTCGCATCTAGGCGACAATTTTGTCTATATGTGTCTGCATAGAATAGGCAAGCACAGTGTTGTAGGGTGAGTGGCCAATAATAGCAGTGTCGTCTGCAAATAAAGCGAGAGTATTATCAAGAGATCTTGGGATGTCATTGACATATAAATTGAATAATGTGGACCCCAGGATCGAGCCCTGAGGGACACCACTAGAAATGGGATATGTATCAGAAGTTGTGTCGTTAACACGGACAACAAAGCTTCTGTTAAGTAGGTAGCTTTTAATGACATGTATATAAGCGTCAGGGATGTTAAGCTGTGTTAGTTTGAATAGAAGTCCGTTATGCCATACTTTGTCGAATGCTTTTTGCAAGTCGAGTAGGAGTATGGCAGCCTTCTGTTTGTCTTGTATAGCTTCGAAAGCGGTTTCTACAACTCTGAGTAATTGGTGAATTGTACTGTGGCCCTCACGAAAGCCAAATTGCTCAGGTAGTAGAAAGTTGTGATTTGAGATGTAATCGTGAAGACGGTTTAGGAATAAACGTTCAGTAATCTTACTCAATGAGCTGAGCAGACTAATGGGCCTATATGATGAAGGGTTAGTCATGTCTTGTCCCGGCTTTGGTATGGGACAGACAATGGCAATTTTCCAGGATGTTGGAAAGTAATGTGTCTTAAATATGGCGTTGGTAAGGAAAGTAATAAGGAGGAGAATTTTCGCAGGGATGTTTTTTAACATCATATTTGATATTTTATCTTGACCAGGACATTTCCTGATGTTAAGTTTGTTTATAACCTTTGCGACTTCCGAAGGAATCACAGGTGGAATGTTAAATGAAGGAGGACGAAATAAAAAGTCAGTTAATGTGTCATCAACATTTTGTTGGTGGGCAGTAAGGTCATTGTCAAAGTTGTCATTAGAGAATTGCTTGGAATAAGATCGGGCCAGGCAATTTGCCTTGTCAGTGTCAGTAACATAGGTACTGGTATTGTCCTTGAGGGGAGGTAAGGTGGTCTTTTTGTTGGTGATTTTTCTAATGGCTCTCCAAATAGAACCATCAGTAGCAGGTAGACCCTCAATATAGTTCGTCCAATTTTGACGAGAATGTTGTAGAATGAGTTTTCGGACTTTTGCCCTATGGCGATGATATAAGGCCCGGTCCTCGGGGTGTCTGGATTGTTGGAAGGATACGCGGGCAGCGTTCCGTTGGTTAATGAGTCTTCGTATGAAAATGGGGAGCTTGGCATTTGCGCTGTGAGGTCTACTAAAATGACGTCATCACACATTCATTTTGAGAAAGTAAAACTATTCAAGTTTGTGGTGACTTTACTCCCGCATAAAACATTTTAACGATTTAAAATAGAAAATTTAATTTTTCGGCAAATAGGAAATTTTAATTATCACTAATTATATAATATGATATAGAAATAGATCACAAAAAATTATTTTTTATCAGAAAGGTATTTCAATTTTTATCCTAAGATATCTTCTAAAATTTGTATCATTCACCAGAAATTTGAAATAATTTTACTTTGTGAAAGTAAAACTGTGATACTGTCAATTTAGTAGACCTAGTGATGACGTAAACTCTTCTGTTCTCAGGCCATCTATATCTAGGAGGTGTTCCACCAACCCAGGCAAAAAGATTTGTGACCTCAAGAATGCGTTTGACCGCCGAAACTTGTATATCTCTTTAAACTTAAACCATGAATTAAATACTACCTACCAAGAATGTAGTTCCACCTCTAAAGTAAAACATATAGCGAAAAAATTTTGTAAATTATTTTTTTTTACTCAATATTTTGTTTAGCTACGATATTTTTCTATTTTGTATCATAAATAAACTTACTTATTTAGTTTCTAGACGTTCACAGTTATAATATAACTTCCCTTTAAAGGAGTACTATTTTCTTTACAGGGTGGAGGTTTTTTATAAAATGTGTTAACAGGTACGATTCACATGGTAGACAAGATATGGGGATCACATCCCTTGAGGTAACATGACTCCGGGTGCAAAAGGATATGACAACCGTAGCCATGGCCATAGATGTTTCGAAAATTTCAATAGTGCTAAATGGAGGGCCTAAATAGGTCTCGGCTGTAGGGCGCATTTCCTTCTTCCTTTAAATCGCAGACGGAATGCAACTCAGGCAGACCTATATTAAAAGTATTTACCCATGAATACACTGATTTCGTCGACACTGACCACTTTCAATTCCATAGATCATTTGCCAGGACGAATGACTATCAAAACCGCCCCACGATTTAATGTGAACATGAATTATATTTGTCCAAAAATCTACCTCATAGAAACATTGAACCATCTCCTAAGAAATTTCGCAGCTATGGCCCCTTCAATTTAAGTCAATATTTTTCTCTGGAATGCATTTCTTAAACTTACCATGCGCCGATAGTTTGCATGGAAATACAAAAGTGATTTTCATGTTGGGGTGGTATATTTTAATTTTGCCTATTGGCACATGGACATAAATGGGGTCCTGGCTGAACGGCTTCGTTGACAAAACTTTTCTGTCATATCTTCCACATTTTACAACCAGAAAAATTATACGATTTTTTTACATACAGAAAACTAGCGTTCCTATTCTGTGGTTGATGTTTTAAACTTTTACAAAGGTCGAGACATGCAGCGCGGTATTTTAGCCGCGCGCAGTTTAAAAATGCAGTTGCAGGCATATCGTGAAATCTTAGCTGTTTCGCCATGCTGAATGTATGCATTCCGAGCAACGTTTTATTTTCTATTAAAAATATAGAGTAGTTTCTCGAACTTAACAGATTTTACAATTAAATTATTTAGAAAACAGTTATATTTAGTTTTTCCATGTACGTGCGGCAGGGGCGTAGCCAGAAATTTTTCATGGGGGGGGGTGTTACGAATATTGCAACTCATATATATGAATACGTGTGTGTGATAATGTAGTCAAGAATATACTTTTTCTATAGCAAAAAATTCCTCATGTGATGACGCCATTCTTGTAGGCCTAGTGATGGCGTCAAAGCTTGAGTTGTTAGACTTTCTCTTTGTAGGAGGTGTTGGTTTGGGAGATGAACTTTTTCAATAGTTCGTACAATGTAATCGTGCCTCAATGTCAAAGCTTCAAAGAACATGTTAGAGATGACAAAGCAGGGTTCAAAGCCAGGGTCCATATTCTTTAATTGTTTTTGAAATACTGAAGTATAAAAGGATTGCTGTTTTCTCTTAAAATGCAGATGTACTGACAACGAGAAAAGATATTATCTAAAATTTGTATCATTCACCAGAAATTTTAAGTATTTTTACTTTGTGAAAGTAAAACTGTGACGATGTTATCTTGGAGGACCTAGTGATGACGTGAAAGCTCGTGTTCTCAGGCCTAAGAAGTCTAGGAGGTGTTGTACCACTCCGTTAATCACTCCGGGGCGTGAAGTCGCCCATGCTCTCTATATCGAATAGCCGTTCTTTGAGTTGCTGTAACTGGAAGTAGTAATTTTTCCGACACCAGAAAAAAAATTGTGTGTGTGTGAGGGGGGGTAAGGTAAATCCCCATGCTACTGTCTACGTGCCTAGGCCGAGGAGGAAGGCATCTGTCCCATGAATTGTGTCATGCTATGTAGGCGTAAAAGTAGAATTTGTATAGAAAAATTAAGATTCTGGATATTCATCATCATTTTATCTTTTGTTGATAAGAGGATAATAAGCAACCAGAATCTTAATTTTTCTTTACAAGTTTTCATTTTATACCTAAATTTGGCTACGCACCATGAGTCATTTCTTAAGACAGCCGGTCTTTCTCTCGAAAGTCGCGTTTTTGTAAAGATCAATCTTTAAGGCGTCTTCTCACTTTAGGCGCCTCGAAAATAGGCTATTTTCGCGATTTTTTTTCGAGGATTTTTGCAAACAATTATGGGATAAACTGGATCCTATATAATAAACACATCTTTCAAGTACAAGAAAAAAAAAATTTATTTTTTTGAACAATTATTATAATGAAACAGTAGCATCGAAAAACCCGTGTAGAAATGTAATGTTCGTGGCTTGTTGATGGTATCTCCGAGACAGGTCATCTGAAACAAAAAAATAAAACAGTTTTAGATTCAGTATGTCAGTGGCTATAGCGCATATCATCAGATTTTTGATATTCGCGAAAATAACAAAATGGCGCACGTTTTTCGAAAAAGTAAAAAAAAAAAAAAAAAAAAAAAAAAAAAAAAAAAAAAAAAAACGCGTTTTTTTTTTTGCTGTTTTTTGTAAAAAAAAAATACTTCAAATCAAAATTTCAAAAATCTGATGATATGCGCTATAGCCATAACTATGAAGAATATGTCATTCAAATTTCATGACAATCGGCCGGATAGTTTCCGAAATTTCATCAACAAGGCACTGAAAAACCTTGTTTTGAGATAAACGCGTTTAAAGTTTTGTTTGCAGAAAAATCATGAAAAAACCTTACCTCGGGTTAATCAGCGATGCCTGCTCCCTACAATGGACCTTCCGATTCTTCGTAGAATTTGTGCTCGTCCAAAATAGCTTCCCTTCGTCTCGACCTAGTCTCTTTTGAAGCGTTAGAGCTGCGGCGGTTCCCTACGCGTACGCGATCACTGTCGCGTTTCTCGGCGTATTGAGCGGCGATAGGGCCAAGTTTGACACCCATCACCTCCAAAATTTTTAAAACAGGTTGTAGCCCTTCGTTATAAATGCATGCTGCTGTTTGACAAGCAATTTCCACGGTTTTTCTGCCATTGCCCAGACACAGCTGTTGAAACACTCGTTGTTATTTTGGGTATTTCCTTCGATCTTTATGTAATTTTGATATAACATTTTTGATGATATTTACTTTAAAAATTTAAAAAAAAATTCGATTTTTTTTTAATTTTCAAAGTGAGAAGACGCCTTAACCCTTCCATCAGTCAGTCAAATAAGGCTGGTGATTATGTGACCTTCTACTAACGAATTATGCTAGTCGACTGAAAATAAAGAACAAAGCGATTTGCGAAATAAGATGACGAGTCAACACACCAACTAGTACGAATGTAGTATGATTATCCTGGAAGTAATAATACTTCAGACGAGAACAAACGTCCACGCCTTGTTCCCTCCCGCACAGCGCCCACGGTAAAGCAAGGCCTGCGACTCTTTCGGACATACTACTTAAGAGTTTAAGGGGAAAAAACATCAAAAATATTATACCAGATTTCTGAATAAGTTGAATCGAATCATCCATCATGCCAGTTGCTCTGCAATAGCGCCAGCGATGCAATATGAGGAACACTACCGGCTTTGATTAGTGTTTCGCAGAGTTGTAAACTTGCGCAACTCGTTTACTCCATGATTGTGTTACATTTGAAAAGGCAATAAATAATAACTGCGTAATATAAAAAAATTAATAATTTTAAATTTTAAGATGTCCCGAAACGTTAAATATTTTTGGCGTTAACACTCTGTGTTTACACCCACCTTTCAGAGCCCTCGACTATTTTGGGATTACCACTTATAAAGGTGACGAGATGAACCACCAGAAATACAATGCTGCATTTTTCAATAAGTCAAATGTAATCGGTAGGGAAGGTACCTACGCATTGGGTGGGTCATGTATAGGAACTATAAATTTCTACCGTCGTTGATCTAGCCCGACCAACACCTCCTAGATAAAGAAAGCTTAACAACTCTTACGTCACCAAGCTTTGACGTCATCGTTTGGCCTACACTTAAAAGTTTTATTTTCACAAAATAAAACAATACAAAGTTTCTGGTAAATTTACTCATGAATAACAATATTTTAATAATTAGAGATAAAAAATATAATTTTATGAAAAATGGCAGTTTTTAACCGTAACGTATTAGATAATATGATAAGGAAATAGATCGAAATGAATAATTTTGTATGAGACAGGTATTTTAATTTTAATTCTTTATTTAAGATATTTTCTAATATTTGTACCATCCACCAGAAATTTTAAATAGTTTTACTTTGTGAAAGTAAAACTGTGATGACGTCAGTACTTGAAGGCCTAATGATGACGTCAAAGTTTCAGTTGTTAGGCTTTCTATATGTAGGAGGTGTTGGCCCGACTCATCGTTACAATGATTATGACATAGACATTGGCTTAAGCATGTGTTACGTCCGTAAGGACCATAGAAGAAGTATTAAAAAGGAAGACTGAAACGAATTTTTTTTTTTTTGTATTAGGAAATACTTATAAATTTGATCCTATCCCCAAATAATAGCTTACGCAGACGTAAGATAGGTACGTTAGGTCAAGTTTGATGTTCATGGGACCATGGCGTCTAAGTATCGTTTGATGTTCATGGGGCCACGGCGTCTAAGTACCACCCGATATTGGGTCGACATTATATTCTTATTGAGAAAAAAAAAAAAATCTTACAATATTTCTGGTGGTTTCTATCTTTTCAAATTTTAAGGCTTGACAGTATCCAGAG